>JANRMT010062841.1:53048134-53053138 GCA_026402145.1 Polypterus bichir lapradei | reverse complement strand
TATTAGGTTTTCAATTCATCTCTTGGCACAAAGTCTCGTCTCACGGGAAGTGACATTATCTCTTTGAAAATGTCTCTTCTCGTCCCAAGATTTTTTTATGTAATAGAGAGATTATATAATGGTAAGCTGGGCCGGATCTAGACAGGCATATTTAAGGGGGCAGACAGAAATGTGAAGGGGTCACATGGTGGCGACGGAGGCGGGAAAGGGGTGGAGTGGGGTGGGGGTGGGGGTGCTCTGGATAACTGTTTTTATCATGTAATTGGATTGCACTTTTTCAGGCCTCTACCCTAAGACCTGTCCAACTTGGGTGTCCCACCTGAAGGCTAAGCTTCTGCTGGTGTAGCTCTTAGGGTCACTGAGGCATGCAATCCCCCTGACCACGATAAGGTGGCAATCCCTCAGGAGGAAAACTGAAAAATAAAACAAAAAAAAAATAAAATAAAATTTTTCTCATCAGATTATAACAACTAAAAACATGGCATTTACCTTAATTGGATGGCCTATATCAAATATATTCTAATCCAACAATAACACTTCTCACTATTGCCAATATTAACAAAACTAATAAGGGTAGGCCAAGTTATAAAAAAAAAAATCAATTCACCAAGTCTTGAAAAATAAAACTGAAAAATAGAATTAAAATAAAATATCCATCCAGATCTTTACAACCAACAACATAGAATTTATCTTAATTGGATGGCCTAATTCTCAAATAAATTTGCAAAATAAAGTAAGAATAAAATAGACCTCTCAATATTGCCAATATTTGCATAGTAATTAAAAAAAAAAACAATTCGCCATGTCTTTTCCTACAATTCTCAAACTAACTTGTAGAACACAATAGATTTAGAACAGAACATTTTCACTTTTTTCTTCTTTTTTTGTCTTTTTGTCTTGTTTTAAGTTTGTTTGTTTTGCAAGCAACTGAACTCTCTGTTTGCAACTGAACAGCTCCACTCTCCCTTCTCCTCAATCCACTCTACAACAACAGTCTCTTGTTTCCCTTTGCAAAAACTCTTACAAATTCATCCATATTCAAGTTATTTGTTATGGACTTATCATGGGCCAAGATCACCAAACTCCTCTTTCTTTTATGTAACATGGTGTGACGATAGGGGGTTAGGACCCGTGACAAAGTGGAGAAGAAACTCTCACACGATGCTGAAGACACACCAATTACCAGCTCTGTTACATACAATTTATGCAACTCAGGAAAGGCTTCCTTGTGATCCTGCAGGAGTTTACACATAGTGGACAGGTCTGTTTCCTTTGAACATTTTTTGAGCAGCATCTGTTTTGCCACAAGAACTTCATTTTTCAGACTTACAACATCTGCTACAGTGCCAGCCATCACAGCCAGAGGGTGCAACAGGATGGGATCTAGAAATGCACTAGATTTGGGAGCAAGAATAGATATGGCTCTCATCAAGTCAATATTCTTGTGTGAAAATCTAGTTTCCATTTCTGAAATGGCCCTGTCAAGGATGTTGAGTAGGGATCTTTTCAGAGACTGATGGGGGGAAATGGTAGGGTCACCAGAGTCTGTATGGCCCAAAATTGAGAGCACAATACTTTGACCCAGGTGTTTGCTCATTGTTCTCCTTCTCTTTGTTGGATGTGACTCATCCTCAGCAGGAGATGGCACTCCCCAACAGTCATCCTCACGGATATTTTTTAAGAAGTCCAATGCTGAACTAACAACCTCAGAAGCACTGCACAGATCAACTGACTGAGACTGTAGAATAGCATTTGATGGTTTCAAGACACCAAGCACCCGCACTAGGAACTTTCCAATCTCAAAGAAGTGATGCCTCTTAATTTGGCATAGCAGGTCTGATGCCTCGGTGCACAGGTCAACTGCAGCATCATCATCCTCTGTCATCCCAGATAGGATACTAAGGATTTGTTCTTGATTGTCCACAGTGCACCTTGTCACCTCATAGTGGCTTGTCCATCTGATCTCAAGCAGCTTTTTTAGACAAGGTGCATCATGTTTATTGAGCACATAGTGGTGGTGAAAAAAAGTTGTAGAGTGAACTAGATAGACTAAAAAATCTTTTTACACACGGCTCACTCTGCAAGGCATGCACAACCACTAAGTGCAGTTGGTGGTTGTAGCAGTGGTTGTATAGGACATATATATCAAGCCTCTTTTGGGGCAGAGCTTGTACACCACCTCTAACCCCATCATAATACTGGCTCAGTATACTGTCAGCACTGTAGCCAGCATCAGAAAGGTGTAACAGGAACTCAGAGGTGATGTACTCTGCATCAAGTTGTTGCAAGTCAAGCAACCCAATAAGATGCTCCTCTGGCATGGAATTTCTGACAAACCGTATTATCACAGACAAATTTTCCACATTGCACCTATCCCTGGTCCCATCACTTCTGAGGCAAAACCCTGCAGAATCAGTACTTTCATATTTTTTCCTGACCTCTCCAAGCACCATGTCAGCCAGTGTTTGGATAATTTCATTTTGGATATCCTTAGATGTGTATTTTGCATTTTTTGGGATACCCTTAGAAATGCTTGCTAGCTTCTCATCCTTCTTATATTATATTCTGTCAGTTTTATATTCCATCACAGCGAACAAGGGGTGAAACCTATCATCTCATTTGTGCCTTTTCCAGTAGATTTTTCAGCAACTGTAGTAAATCTTGTCCATATTCAGTTTGTGGGAAATCTATTATTTTCTTTCTCAACTTCTAAAAGTTTGATTTAGGGGGGCAGGATGTTTGTTTAAGGGGGCATTGCCCCCTCTTGCCCCAGTGTAGAGCTGGCCCCGATGGGAAGCATGCACTGAAATAAGTGATATTAGGTCATTAGAATAGAAAGTGGTGACAAGGAGTTGAAGACAGAGACAGAAAAGTAGAAGTGATAGTAAGCTTCTCTGTCTTGAAGATTTAGTGATCTTGAATAACTGAGAAATAACGGAGGTGTGCAATGCTTTAATCATATTAATGAAATCTTAATGAAAATCCATTTAATTCATGACCAGCCACAGGTAGCACCAGGCAATTTGATGGGTTTGGCAAAGCATCTAGGACATGTAGCAAATGACAGATATTGTCTGCAGCATAATGTGGACAGATGAAGCCAGTCTGGATGGGATGAATTCATTAGACAATAACTTTTTGTAAACATTTTGCTTTGGGCTTTGCCAATAGATCTGCATCAGAGATGATGAACAATAGGATGATAACTAGAACATTACATAGGGTCCCTACCCTGTTTAAGAAGAAGTGTGATCCCGGCCGAGTTTACTGAGGGAGTTAATTTGGAAGAGGGGACAGAAGAATTCAACACCTGCAAATATGGTGGTATCAGATGTTTCCAGAAGACTGAAAGTAATTCAAGGTGGTCAAACCATTAGGACTCAGCAGCTTATGAGAGCTCATCAAATAAAGAAATGAAATAGGGAAAATGTAAAATAGAGATACATCCCTTGTTATCCTGGGAATGGATAATTTTATTAGAAAGGAGTTTAAGTAGTTAGGATGAGGCCTGACCTTTATACTCCCCTGATGCTTCTTGAGGCAACATCACAACCTCATTTATAAAATTATGTGTGGATATGAGCATGAACATATGTGCATGCCAAAATAAATGCATACATCAAAAAAATATATATATTTATAAAATCTGGTGTATGCACATTTTACCCTTTATAAATAACAATCATCTTGTAAATGTGCATACATGAGTGTGTTTCGAATGCCACACTAAAACATTTATATGCAGTATATGGAGCATGCTGTGGGGCATCTATTAGGGAAGAAAGATTCACAGATTTTGACGTTGCTAACGATGATGTGATCTTTGCGGAGTCAATGCAGACTCTGATCAGGGCTCTCGAGAGATTGAGCAAGGAGTCAGAGTGTCTGGGCTTGCAAGTGTCCTGGGTAAAAACCAAGATCCAGGTCTTTAATGACCTCTTGGGCACAGCCATCAGCAGTGTGTCTGTTTGCAGAGAGAGTATTGACCTTGTCGAGCGGTTTACTTACGTCGGCAGTGACATTCACATCTCTTCTGACTCTTCCTATGAAGTCAGTAGAAGTCAGTAGACGGATTGGGAAAGCATGGGGGTCATGAGGTCACTGGAAAGGGGTGTGTGGCGCTCCCGATATCTTTGCAAAAGGACAAAGGTCCAAGTCTGGAGGCTATCCAGTGACCTGAGATGAAGACTGGACTCCTTTGGTACTGTATCTTTTTGGAGAATCCTTGGGTACCACTGGTTTGACTTTGTGTCGAATGAGTGGTTGCTCATGGAGTCCCGAATGAGGCATGTTACCTGCATTGTGATGGAGCATCAGTTACAGCATTACGGCCATGTGGTGTGATTGCCTAAAGGTGATCTGTCTCACAGGATCTTCACTGTTGAGGACCTGAGTGGCTGGACCAGGCCAAAGAGACGCCCACATAACCCCTGGTTGCAGCAGATAGAGGGTCATTTCTGGAAGGTGGAACTGCACCATGTGTCTGCCAGGGGGGTTGCCAACCAGGATTCCCAGCTGTTTCATCATGTGGTGGGTGCAGCAATGCGCTGTACCAGTGCATGCTCCCCAACTTGACCTGATGCTAACTTCACATCTCACAGTGGCTGTTTGAGATGCTGCAGTTCATTGAGATCCAATCTCTGGATTCTCAAACAATAAAACTGAAACCATCTTTGTTAGTTAGGGAAAGGATAATAGAGTAGGTGCAGGACTTTGCTTTGTTACCAGGACTTTTTATTTGGTCTCTCCTTTACACTTTAGGTGCTGTAACAGAGGAAAATATCTAGCATATAGTTTGTTAATATTTTTATTATTAATATCTTAACACTACAAATGTTTAAACAATTGTCTTAGTAGCTACTTATAAAGTGCAAGTAAGCTGGATAAGCCATGTTTTGGTCCCCCAAGAGTTTCATTGATAAGAAAAGCACTATCTAAGCCAGTTAATTACCCTATTTTCTTATTTGTTTGAAAGTACACTTGTGCATTCCTTTGAAATTGGAG
>JANRMT010062841.1:52983134-53043134 GCA_026402145.1 Polypterus bichir lapradei | reverse complement strand
GAGTATAGCATCAAGTTAATGAAACTTCTGGGATATTGATCTGGACAGTTAAGTAGCAGAGGGGTTGTTAATCAGTTTCAGCTGTTTTGTTGTTAATGAAATTAACAACAGGTGAACTAGAGGGGCAACAATGAGACGACCCCCCAAAACAGGAATGGTTTAACAGGTGGAGGCCACTGACATTTTTCCCTCCTTATTTTTTCTGACTGTTTTTTCACTAGTTTTGCATTTGGCTACGGTCAATGTCACTACTGGTAACATGAGACGATACCTGGACCCTACAGCGGTTGCACAGGTAGTCCAACTTCTCCAGGATGGCACATCAATGTGTGCCATTGCCAGAAGGTTTGCTGTGTCTCCCAGCACAGTCTCGAGGGCATGGAGGAGATTCCAGGAGACAGACAGTTACTCCAGGAGAGCTGGACAGGGCCAAAGAAGGTCCTTAGCCCATCAGCAGAACCAGTATCTGCTCCTTTAGGCAAGGAGGTACAGGATGAGAACTGCCAGAGCCCTACAAAATTACCTCCAGCAGGCCACTAGTGTGAATGTGTCTGACCAAACAATCAGAAATAGACTTTGGCTTGTGTGAGGGACCAAAGGTAGTGATGAAAGTGGAATGTCATTAGAAGCAACATCAGAGATTGAGACAAAAGACAGTCTGATCTAGAAATCAGAGAACATAGCACCAATTGCTAAATCAAAAATCCTCCCAGGACATCATCCACCCTTGACAAGAATATATACAGACCTTTGCTATGTATTTTATTTTCTATTATACATTTCTTCTATTGGTATTATTATACTTTAATAAATGTCACATTGTTTTTAAATATCTATACTTTTTTATATATCTTGAGTAACTGACGTAAATAGTAGGGTACCTAGCGTGGGAATATTGCTGCTTTCTTGCCTATGGGGTTATCAAGGCTGAGAAGTCAAACCTCAATATGAAGAACAACTGCAGTAGAAATAAACATTATTTGGTTGGTAAGTAGCATATAACCAAAAAAAGTGTTTTTGTGCCATGAGGACACCTATATGTTTGTTAGTGCTGGTGATAGTGAGTCCTTATGTAGAGTACTAAGAGTGACAGGCATTTGGCATCACTCTTACATGTACTTGTGTGAAGGAGGTCCTATATGGAATATTGTGTGGTGACTGGCAATTGGCCCTCACTCGAATCATTGTCTGGCTAGGATTTCTATGTGTGTGAATTTGTGTGTGTGTGTTAATCTTAAGGTGAGGGAGTGGATGAACCTAATAAATGGACTTGGTAAATCCTACAAATCCCACATTAATGCATACTTAAAGTTAGAGGTCTTACACTATGAAATAATGACAACACCCTATGTTGTTAACATCTCATGATGGATCAAAAAGATGTCCAAGTACTCTTAGCTATAGTCAGTTAGAAATAAGAGAATACATTCAATTCAGTCGTGTTTTTAACTCATCTTTAGTACTCTTGACCCCTTTTTTTTCTTCATTTGCATTTCCTGGTCATTTTCTCCACACAATAATTAAGGACACATTCCTCCCTGATCTTAACAAGTGAAAGGGTTTTTAATCCCCTGTAAGAACCACTTCAGGGTACATCCTCGTGACTATTTCTAGATTAGCACTTGGTTTAAGAATCCCAGTGACCATCATCTTAGAGTCCTCAGGTCCTCTTACAGTTCTAGACTCCATCTCCGAAAGAAAAGTCCAGGCAACTTCCAGGTCACCAGTCCACTAGATGACATAGCAGGGAGCCATAACTGACCCAAATTTCCCCTTCTTGATAGATTGGCGTCTTTTGTTACTGGGCGTCCACCTGACCACTGTCCTCTGCCTATTTCCATGCCCGAGGAATAATTAATGTTGGAACCCAATATTTCCATTCCCTGTAGCATCCTTGTTGGAATACATGCTTATCCCATTAGCACATTTCTCTTTCCTGTTCTTTTTAGGGTATTTTTTTATAATTATAGAGCCGAGTGCCTCCTATTGATGCTGGCCCACAGGTATACCCAGATTCCTACCTGTACTTAACATAATAACTTGCACTCCCAGTCCCATCCGAATCCCCTTTAACAATGTATTTTTATATATTCACTCACCCATTTTTATTTCATGGACATTGGTTTGCAGGAATCAGACTCTACCCTGGAAGCATTTGACTAAAAGCAGAAATTAACTCCATTACGGGGCATAATTATTCAATAGTTTTATTAAATTTAAAAAGGTACAGTGGAGTACAATAAAATGTAAGGTGCCTAGTTAGATATACCGTAATTCTTCATATGTTTTAAATATGTTATCAGCTTAGTACATTAATCTAATTCAAGCTTACCTTCTGTAGCATAAGAGGGAGAATAAAAGGACAGAACAGAACAGAAAATATTATTATTGCCTATATGGATAACATTTTAATAGAAAACATTATTATTGTCTATATGAATACTACTATTATGTAAGGCAACTTGCAAGACCAGAATTTGGTGCAATTATTGAAAAGTGTTTTTAATAATGGAGCACATGCGGGTTAACTTGCTCAGGGACAAGATTTTCAGTCTTTCTGTCCTCCTGGTAAAGATTTTTGCTTTGATCTTTGACCTGTTTTAAATTCCTGGTCTTAAACTTCTCTTCATTTATCTTGTTTCAATCAGCCTTATCAGACATACTGTATGTTCACAAAGTGCAAATCACATGCATTTTTGCTAAAATATGGTTTTATAAATACTTACGGAAAATGTGAGTAAAACACAAAAGTAAAGCCTATTTAGAAGCTTTTGAATTGAAGACGGGACTCTTGTCCAATGAATGAAAGGGAGAGGCAGGTCTTCATTTCATGTTCACTTGTCTGCTCATTTAAGATGCATTTCTTACATATGAGCAGACAAGTAAATGTGCCACAGAAGTACAGTAATTGCTAACCTTTGGAATTCAGTGTTGCCAGCTTTAGAAAAAGGATACATGAAAAAGAAAATGGCAAAAGAAATGTAAGCATTTAAAAGACATAGCAAGTAATATAAATATTTTAAAATTTGTAGGCCACATAACTGAGCACTTTTATTAAAAATGAGAATGAAGAACTGATTGTTAAATTGGTTGCAATAAGAATGGCGGTACACCAGGACTGAACTTGAAAACCACTACTGTAGAGAATGTGAACAATAAACCAATGGTAGAATGAACAGCACTAACTCATGAAAGAACCTCCTTTATGTATGATGATTGAACTTGTAAACTTCATTTTGTAAGGAAAGGATTTTCAGTTTTTTTTGTAATCAGAGAAAAGATTCTTCCAACTTGGTGTGTTTTTGAAATTCTCAAGCACACTATAATATACAGAGGTAGTGAGAGTCTTGCTTCTGTACTTTACAGACATATTCCATATCATTTCAAAGATCAACAAATTTGACTTTTGAAAGTCCGTTCAATTGCTAAGCTTGATATTCTTGACTTTCTTGCTTCAAAACCAAAACTCAACATGCTTTAGGGATCTGTTACTATCCATTCATCCAAACATAATTTATACTCAAAATCAGGAGAGTCACAGCTTGGAAGCATCAGGTATAAAATAGGAATCAGCCTGGATGTACACACACAAAACTTAGTCTAACCAGTGTGTGTGTTTTGAGAGAAGAGAGGGGATCATGACTTCAGAAAATGTCAATAAGTGCACAGAGAAAGCATGAAAACTCCACATGGACAGTGATAAAGTCAGGACTCAAAAATTAATCTAGGGGCTGTGAGGCAACAGTCCTAATCACTGAGCCATTCTCTCACTGAAATCTATTTATTAATAAAACGTGGGGAATCTAAATGCCTTGCATAACAGGGCTTGTATTATGTAAAAAAATACATAAATAAAAATTCTTCAAAGCCTCTGGTGTATGGAAATGGAATTCATTTTATCTTTAAAATAAGATGAAAGCTTGTCTTTGTGATGAAAGGCAATATATGCTATATGACTTGTGAGACTTGGGAAGACATAACACCTCAAGGGAAAAAAGATTTCTTCAGAATTCTGCAGTTGTCACTTCTAAGGAACATGTCCCATTGAGAGTCACGGAAATCCTTTGATTATCTGGTGGCCTGCAGGGTCTTCGCATTGAGGTGAAAGGAGATGAAGGTGCAGGTGCTACAGAAACAAGGCTTTTTGTGCTGCATCTGATTTCACAACCTGGTAGAAGTTTGAGCCTATCAGCCTTTTAAGTCAACTGGGTGAAATCTATGAGTTTTTAATATGGTTTAAGTGCTTCTTTGGAAATAATTTTCATGTTATTTTCAAACTAACTCAAAAGGTAAAAAATCTAATCGCTCATGTTAAAGCACATGGCAGCTGTACAGCTAGTATAAAAGCTTCAGAAGCAGAAATAAACGATTGTCTTAATTTTAATATTATTCATTGTTCGTCTAGAATAAAGGGATGTTAACACTACAGTAGGTTTTTATTCCCTTTCTCACTCTCTGAGAATAATTTAAAAATATTACATAAGAATATAAAAGGTGGTACAATGTAGTGTACTGTAGCCTCCCAGCCTGATTCAAGGCCAGGTTGCTTTCTCTGTGGAGTTTGCATATTCGCCTAATCTTCACTAACATCTGTACTAAAAGTTAACTCAGATGCTAAACCGGTCCATTGTCAGTGTGTGTGTTCATATACCCTGTTATATTTGGTTCTTGTCTTGTAGCAGCACAACCTGAAAGAGATTTCAGATCCCAGCAGGCTGCCGGAGCGCGGCACCCCTGACTGCATCGGCCTGTTCTATAGGGTCCACTGATAGGATCGGTTCACTATTCTTGGAAACCATCGCACTGAGGATTACAGCACTTTCTGGATTGATTTTTTTTTTGTTCATCATCTGAATTAGTCTTTGGATTTGTTTATTTGGAGTTATCGTCACATGGAGAATACATGTACGTGTACGTGATGTCGCCAGGTCCTATCCCACCTTACAAAATAATTATGCACTTTCAGATAAAAGATGCAGAAATATATATGAAACACCATTGAATAAAAGTCATTCATCTCATAAACCAAGTCAAAGCTCATCCTACTGGCTCCCAGGGAAGCAGGGAAGGAAAAAATATATAACTTTAATATATCTTCCTGTTATTAAGGTTCATGGGTCCCAGCAGAATTGAGCTTCTATGCTCCAAACCTGTGGCACCGTAGCAAGTCAGGGGGGCTGCCTTTTGTGCTGCCCTGTGCAAGCTCCTTCCCTCGGTCCTTCCTTTAAGAAAGTGTCCCGGCTGTCCATTACACTATCTATCTTGAGTAGTGAGAAGTTATAATCTGTTGTAAGCCACTAGGGGGTGTACTGCCGCCCTAACCCCCAACACAGACAGGCAGGACACAGGTTCAACTCAACTTCTTCTTCTTCTTTCGGCTGCTCCCATTAGGGGTTGTCACAGCTGATCATCTTCTTCCATATCTTTCTGACCTCTGCATCTTGTTCTGTTACACCCATCACCTGCAAGTCCTCTCTCACCACATCCATAAACCTTTTTTTAGTTCTTCCTGTTTTCCACTTACCTGACAGCTCTATCCTCAGCATCCTTCTCCCAATATACTCAGCATCTCTACACCCATGTTTACTTACAGTTTGTGCATCAATCACCAACACTGCAATACACAGTCTATTCCCTTCCTTGCCGCCAGTCCTTCCGCCTCCACTCTTCCTCAGGCTTTGTCCACTCCTTCCTTCCAACTCTGTCCCCTGAATGGTGGGACTGGCTCCTTTTTATAAGGCACCTGAAAGGACTCCAGGTGCCTAATGAGCTTCTTTTGGTCAAACTCCTGAGTGTGGCAGAAGTGTGGCTAAATAAGGCCCTGAAAAGGTCCATGCGCCCCCTGGCTCCCATGCTCATAACCTGTGGCCTCACTGGAAACCAAGGGGGCTACCCTGTATCGGCCCGGGGAAGAAACTGTCCCACAAATACTCTCTCCCCAAGTCCTTCCACATTCTGGGTGTCCTGGCCAGGTATCTATCTATCTATCTATCTATCTATCTATCTATCTATCTATCTAATGAACCTGATAATTCCAGTACAAGATTACAGGTAGCTAGAGTCTAACCCATTATGATCATTACTAAAGCAGCCTGGCACGGAACACATGCCATTTTAATTTGCATGATAATTCTGGATATTTTCCACTCACATTGGCAGCATTGACTATAAAAATTAACACTCAGTGTATGAAGGTCAGATCCACTTCAGAACCTGACAGATAATCAGTATTTGGAATGACAAAAAATTCAGCTTTCTACACGTCACTATTGATCTCATTGTTTTAGTGTTATGATAACTGGGAGAAAAGTAGTTGCCCATTACAAACCTAAGGACTAATGATGTAACATATGGCAAAAACATCAGTTACACCTTTAAGATGTTTACCATATTTTTCTCTCTGAGCACTTGAATAATGATAGACATACTTTTTCTTCTTATAATAATTGACCTTGTCATGCCTTTGGCTACCATTTAAGGCAACTTCAAGAGCGACAAGAACAGCATTAGAATACTGATCCTGGACTGCTCATTTCAGCACCATTGACAGCTCCCTCCAACTAATTAATCATTAGAGATTTGATACTACTACATATGAAAAGGCTTGCGACATCAATGCTTTACAATGAACAATGAAGAATAATGATCACAGGTGATTGTGAAAGCAAATATCAACTGTTGAAAAGGAAGAATAAAATAACTAATGAACTAGGAATAATGAAAGCACATATATAAAAGGTACAGTGACAAGGCGCCAAAGCCTATCAGGAATCCCAGCATATCCCAAAACTGCACATTCATACCCACTTATACAAGGGCAATTTAGTCACTAATGGATATGCAAAATTGTACAGACCCAAATGATTTCCTTTTTTTGCTAGAAATATTCCTTCCATTACCTTTTAAAGTAACTCTTATATGTTTTAATCATATTCTGTTCATTTACTTAATAGTTTTGTGGTTTATTTTACTGTTTAATATAGTTTGTGCAATCATAAATGTAAACATTGTATGGTTTAGCAATTTACTGTTAATGTATTGTAAATGTATATTTGTACATGCACTCTGATCCTGTACTCAGTGCAGAATGCCACATAAAAATAAATTAATATTCAGCTTATAGTCGGAAGCTGAGTTGGGCTCAGGCTTTTAGAAAGCATCTTCACATTATTTCAGTAATATATCACTTGGATTTATGCTGGCGCCTGAAGGTTTCCTTATCATTTTAATGCTTTGTTGCTAAAAACAATTAATTTCCTATTCTGTAAAATCCTGAACCAATCCTCCTTATATTTTCATAAATGACCATACTGCGTGTGATATTCAGGGCTCAGTGCTTAATCTAGTGAACCGGCATGGTTATGGTCCCTATGGTTATGGAGCAACCTTTAGTTCTTTTTTCTACTCTTCTGTATTAGAGAAAGTTTATTTTACACATTTTTGGGAAGAGTATAATGTCCTGCCGGGAATATCTAACCCTCATCACCACTCATGTGTTTTGCCATGCTTGCTTGTTGACTATGATTGTTCAGTTGTCACCTGACACTAACCTTTAGACATTATATAAAACTGGCATCTTATAGTTTTGCATACTCTGAATGTGTCCACTCTTAGTCCAGTTGAGCCTATGCAATTTCTTCTTTTTTATCTGTTTGATACCTTTTTGCCTCTTTCATTATTAACATTTTTCTCTAAATTTATGCCAATTTGTGGAATTCATGAGGATGTCTTTTCATTAATTTCATTTTTTTCATATTATTAATTTTTATTTTTGTTTTAACTTTCTCTCTGTAATGTAATTTTGTCATCATAGTGTATGTTTGTTTCACTTGTTTCTTCAGTGCTTCCATTTTGTGTGTTTTGTCATTATGATGCTAAATGATTGCTAAGCACACGATGCACATACCACATGGTAGCTATTCCAGGGAAGGTGGCCACGCACATATTGAAAATTTGAGACTCACAGTGGTCTAGCATGCAAATAAATAAGGAAAATGAAAACTGTTTAGGAAAATGTTTTTGGCTTACTGTTCTTATTTGGGTTTGAGTATGTGATTTTGTCTTAGTGTTTTAATTTTGGAAACTTTCATTAAAAAAGACACCAGCTCAAATACATTATGCTTGATTGGATATATTGTCTGTCCAATTCAATCACATTCACATCTAAGTTATCATCTATTTTTGTTGCTCAGAGCTCTCCAAGACAACTCATCCAAACATGTTGAAAATCTTTGTGTGCAAGAATCCATACTTAAATTAAATGTGCTGTCACCTTCACTGGCCTTCCCACTGATCAAGAACATTGTGCTATTCCAATTGCTCGATGGGAAGTACAGAAGCTCATTGAGAAAGTGACAGAGGACTTCTATAGGGCTGGTATGTGCTGCCCTTAACTTTTCACAGTTGTGTTTGAACATGTAATGTAGGTTTTGAGATTGGGATTCTGTGTTAGGAGTGTCTTTGGCACTCACCTCCTTCTTGATTTTACTGATCTAATTTTTGTGGCTCATCTACTAGCATTTCTGAAATCTTTGGTCTTTCTTGTGTTTCATTGTAGAGCATTTGGTTTTGTACTTACATGTCCATGTTTTAAATCCAGTCTGCCCAATAAAATGTTTTCTTGTTCCTTTAAAGTGTAATTTTATGAAATAAACAGCCTGACTCTTTCAGAAAGTAAAACACCAAATATCACATTTAAGTAACACCTGGTGGGACCCTTTTTTAGATGCATTAGCATCCTCTCAGTGGACCATGTGATGGTGCGGGTTAGCCCCACGCTACCGATTACATCCCAGGAGCATCTGGAACTTGCCACCGCCAATTACGTACCTGAGAGATGAGCCAGTAGATGAGGACGTAACACAAAATGCAAGGGTTGCTACAAAAGTGCTCCAGTGCTTTTATCAAAGCAAACAGTGTTCAAAAACAATACATACAGTGTATAATAAATAAATAATCCATAAAAGTGAACTGTGGAGATTAAAACCAGTCAAATAAATAGATCCATTGAAAGTGAGCTTAAAATTCCAAGGACAGGAAGCTTCTCCTTAAAAACCAGACCTCGGTGCTTCACCTTAAAATGGCCGTCTCCTCAGCTTAACCCAAGCAAGATAATGCAGCCAAACAGACGCCTAAATGGCAGTTTAACCAACTTTCTGTGCTTGCTCCAAGGCTCGGACCCCTTCAGCCATCTGTGGCCCTGACAAGGCAACCCGCCGAGCCTCCAACTCCTCTGCCAGGCTCGCATCCTTTGGTCAATGACACCACCTGCAGAGTAATATATTTTGCTCTACTTTCCCCTTTTGTATTATTAATAAGTAGCCTTTGTCAGTATGCCTAATCTCACAGACTTACCACTGTTTATAAGGTATTATAGTATATAACTTATCCCCACCTTCCCTTCTATATCTATAACCTCAGGCAATTAGGTATAGTAAAGACAAACAGGAGTTAAGTTACAATTTAAACACTGTATTATTGGTAATATTCATAAATAATAACAATATGCAAAGTATTTGAATATTTGAATATTGGCAACCATACAACCTGATTAAATGGTGATGTGTAGTTTCAGGCATCACACAGACCTGTAGCTATTTAAAATGTCTCTAGTTAAAGCATCATTTGTGCTCAGATTTCAGCCACATGTCTGTTCAATATGGCTGAAGATGAGCTCCTCTCCATTGTGTTGTCTTCTTCATCAGATGTTAGTAAGAGAGAGATACTTCATCATCATCACAGGTTAGCAAGAGAGAGATACTTCTTCATCATCAGAGATTAGTGAGAGAGAGATTGTGAGGTTAAACAAGTAAATTTATAGATGTTCTGTCCAACCCCTAGAGCCAATAGAACATCATGGTACTTAAAAGCTTCTGATCCAAGCCAATTCCAAACAGCCATACTTCAGTCCAATGAGGGAAATAGAACATCTTAACACCTGCCCCCAAACCATATGTTAACGTAACCTGGCTTTTTTGTGGGGGTTGAAAGACTTTAGCAGAGAAACACTCACCAAACTGGTTTAAGGCACATGCCCCAAATCCTGTCGTAAAATTCAAAGAGACTCAGTCGTAAAACAGGGGGCAAACACGAATGCCTCTTACCAAAGTAACACTAAATTACATTGCTTTGCCTAAATTACAAATAAAGACATACAAAATATTTATCAAGTTATATGCAAAATCTCACATCACAACAAGCTGCTAGGTCACTTAGCCGAAGTGACACCCTTCAGTCTCTGGATGTTGGCCGCATGCTGAGGGCCTTCCTCCCAGCTGCCTTCCTTCTCCCTCTCTCCTTCACTCACTCGCACCGGCTCTTCCACCTTCTCTCCATTCTTTTCTTAACCTCCTTCCCATGTTCCTTTTGTTCTTCCTTCTAATCCTCGTGCCAACTTCCCCTTATATGCCTCCATGGGCACAGCACTTCAGTTGTGCACCACAGAAAGCCGATGAAAGTGCATTTCGACCCAATTACTTCACCAACATCCCACAGCTGCGTGAGCATGCACACCGACAGAGATTGAGTCGGCTATTCAATTATTTATTTATTTGAAATGGGCTCCTGATTGTTAAGGTGCAGACCTGCAATTCCAGAGACCTATTTTCATTAAAACTAGGTACACTTATTCTTCAAGGACATTTGTCGGGAAAGCTCAAATGTCATTAAGATATCTTAGACTGAGTATTTTGTGTAATTTATTTAATTTGAAAACTACTTTTTAAAAAATGTCCATCTTAGAATAGAGCTGCATTCTGTGCAACCTTAATTACTAATTTATTTAATCCTTCAAATTTATTTTGAGAGAGTATATTGCAACTAGTATATTTTCACTATTTCACATTTGACAGACATTTCTGATTGCAAAACAAATTCACAATACAAATCACTGAATATCCAACAGAGTTCCCCACACCTATGAAGACGCTGTCGCATCAGCTGGTTGTGAATGTACAAGCGGACTTTAACATAGATGTTAATTCTCTGTTAGTTCATTCACTGTCTTTCTCTATTTGAAAACTCAAAAAAATAAATTTCTAGTGAAGAGTAAACAAACAGCAAGCATTTTGTTAGTACTACTTGAGTAGAAAGGCTGTTAAAGGGAATTTAAGAAACCCCAGAGAGGCAGAAGAAGAAATCATTGAATATGAGAAGGAAATAGCAAATGAACACAATAAATATTGCATTCAAGTATTTGCAAAAGAAGAAACAGTTGCAGAAACAAAGTATGAGTTAATAGATTTTAAATGAGAAGTTTAAGATATACTTCAAGCCCTCTATACACTGAAGAGCAATAAAATCCCAGAGGATGATAGAATGTTACCAATTGTACTGAAATAGATAAAAATATCATTTATAAGCCCTTAGTTGGCCTATTTAAACAGTCCCTTGGTAAAGGAGAAGTACTAGGGGACTAGAAAGGTACAAATGTGACTCCAGTCTACAAGAATGGAGAGAAAATGAAA
The DNA here is from genome assembly GCA_026402145.1 of Polypterus bichir lapradei. Lineage (NCBI taxonomy): Eukaryota > Metazoa > Chordata > Cladistia > Polypteriformes > Polypteridae > Polypterus > Polypterus bichir. Next base: position 53,031,669 of record JANRMT010062841.1, on the reverse strand, counting down.
CCTCATAATTTAAAACTAATAATAAGCATTACCATTATAACATCCAAATGTATGGCAACCATATTAGGAAATAAGCTAAAAAAATCCTATATAAAAGTAGCATACTAAATTAAAGTTAGCATGGATTTATGAGAGAAGATCCTGCCAAACTAAACCTTTAAAATTTTTGAGCAGGCTACTGAAAGAGACAAAGCAAAACATATGAAATAACTTAGTTAAAATGTCAAAAAGCCTTTGATACAATCCTTCAAGAAAGATTAATTTTAAAACTAGAAACTGTTGACATCAGAGAGAACTTAAAACATTAGATTTTAGATTGTTTAAATGGTAGGAGGCAACAGGTAAAGATAAAAGCTGAATGTTCTGTGTGGGATGAGGTCAATGGTGGAGATCCTCATGGGTCTGTCCTTGGAACGTTACTCCTTCTAATTTATATTAATTACATTGATTTTGGTGTTGTTAGTAAACTTGTGGGTTTGCAGATATGACTAAAATGGAAGGGATATCAGATGCTGAGGAGGAAAAAAAGAATTCAAAAGGACCTGGACAGTCTTCAGAACCTGGCAAACCCTTGGAAAATGCAGTTTAACGTAGAAAAATGCAAAGTGCTACATGTGGGGAAAAAGAATGTCAGTTATAAATGCAAGATGGGAGACACTGTTCTAAAGGAAGCAACCTCTGAAAAGGATTTAGGGGTTTACATTGATATAGTGTTCTCAAAGGCAAATAAATCATTAGGTTATATCATAAAAACGGTTGAATTTAAATTGAGGGACATATAATATAATGCACTAGGGAGACCGTGTCTTGAGAATTGTATGCATTTCTTGTTGTCATTCTACTGAAAAAGACATATGCAGAAGTTGAAGTGGTGCAAAGGAGAACAACTGAAGGGCCTTAATTCAACAGATGAAAACAATTAGATTTGGTCTCAAGCAGAGGCTGCACAGGAATCTTTTTTTTTTTTTGAAATTTTATTAATTTTATTGCAATCATTCCATACAAATCAATCAGTTTTTACAAAAAGTAGGATTAAGAACAAGTCGACCCCCACCCCTAAGAGAGAGAGCAAGGCCAACATAGTAAAACTTAAGGCTTGTAAACATCCCTAAATTGATGAGTTTGATAAGCCAATAGAGATGGATTGAGAAGAAAAAGAAAAGCAGAAATAATTGCTTCCTCTGTGCTTTAAGAGCTTATTCTAAAATATTACTGATTAGATCCTGCCATGTTTTGAGAAAAATCTGTACAGATCCTCTAACTGAGTATTTGATTTTTTCCAATTTCAAATAGTATAAAACATCAGTTTCCCACTGACTTAAAAGAGGAGAGTTAGGATTCTTCCAGTTTAGCAAAATAAGTCTGTGTGCCAAAAGTGTAGTGAATGCAATCACAGTTTGTTTGTCCTTCTCCACTTTAAACCCATCTGGAAGAACCCCAAACACAGCTGTTAATGGGTTAGGACTGACTGTGAGACCAAGGCTGTCTGAAAAGTAATTAAAAATTTTGGTCTACAATGATGTTAATTTGGTGCAGGCCCAGAACATGTGACCCAGTGAGGCTGGGACTTGATTGCAGCGTTCGCAGGTTGGATCTTGCCCTGGAAACATTTTGGAGAGTTTTAGACGAGACAGATGTGCTCGATATATAATTTTGAGTTGAATAATTGTATGCTTTGTGCATATGGAGCTCAAGTGAATTCTCTGCATTGCTACTTTCCACTCCTTTTCTGATATATTGATTGAGAGATCTTTTTCCCAGTGTCCTCTTGGATCTTTGAAAGGGAGGGACTGTAAAATAATTTTATATATTGCAGAGATGGTGTCTGAGTCCTTGAGATTGAGCAATATTTTTTCCAGCATGGATGAGGGTGCAAGATGAGGAAAATCAGGCAGGTTTGTTTAACAAAGTTCCTAATTTGAAGATAGTGAAACAAAATTTATAGCTGGAATGTTAAATTTGGAATGTAATTGTTCATAGGATGCAAAGACGTTGTCTATGTAAAGAACTCTAAGCAAGTTAATCCCAAATTTTTTCCAGATATTAAAAACTGCGTATGTTTGCAAAGGTTGAAAGAATGTGGTTCTCTTGCAGAGGTGCCACAGATAAAAGCTTCTCCATCTTAAAATGCTTTCTACATTGGTTCCATATTCTGAGTAAGTGAAGCACAATTGAGTTATTAGAATATTGCCGATGACTTGCATTTATTGGGGCACAGAGCAGGGAATATAAAGAAGTACTGCAGGATTTTTGTTCTATTGCGGACCAGGCCTGTGTATGTTCATCTATTTGTGTCCAGGTTTTTATAGCTTGTATGTTTGCTGCCCAGTAATAAAACTGAAAGTTAGGTAGAGCCATGCCACCTTCTGCCTTTTGTCTTTGTAGGGTCGCTCTTTGGATACGTAGATGTTTTGAGTTCCAAATAAATGAGGTTATTGTTGAATCTAATTGCTTAAAAAATGATTTATTTATGTATATTGGAATGTTTTGCAATTAAAAAAAGGAGCTTAGGAAGAATATTCATCTTAACAGTGTTAATTCTTCCAGCTAGAGTAAGATGAAGGGTTGACCATCTATGCAAGTCTTGCTTAATTTTTTCCATGCAGACAGCAACATTTTGTTGATAAAGATCTTTGTTTACTTGTGATGTTTACCCCAAGGTATTTAAACTGTTCTGCAATGATAAAAGGCAGGGTGTCTAATCTAATATTATAAGCTTGAGAATTCACTGGAAAGAGTACACTTTTATTCAGATTAATTCTGAGACCACAGATCTTTTGAAATTCTGTGAGTGCTGTTAAGACTGCAGGCACAGAATTTTGTGGGTCTGATATATACAGTACCATATCATCTGCATATAGAGAAATGGTCTGTTCCAGTCCTTTTCTGATAATCCCCTTTATCTGATCAGCATTTCGACGTTGTATTGCCAGTGGTTCAATGGCGATTGCAAACAGCAGCGGTGACAAGGGGCATCCTTGTCTAGTACCTCATTCTAGTTTAAAGTAGTCTGAACAAATGTTGTTGATACAAATTGAAGCTTCTGGATTGGCATATAGTAGTTTGATCCATGCACAAATGTTCGGGCCAAACCCAAATTTCTCCAATGTAGTAAAAAGGTATTTCCATTCAATCATGTCAAATGCTTTTTCTGCATCCAAGGATAATATTTCTGGGGTGTTTGACTTAGTTGGTGAGTATATTACATTAAACAGGCGTTGAAGATTTGAAGGTAAGTGTTGGCCCCTGATAAATCCAGTTTGATCTTGTGATATTACCGAGGGGAGCACTTTCTCCATCCTTCTAGCTAGAATTTTTGAGAGTATCTTAACGTCATTATTCAAAAGTGAAATTGGTCTGTATGATGCACATTGTAATAAGTCCTTATTTTGTTTAGGAAAAATGGTGATTAATGCTTGGCGAAAAGTTTGAGGAAGAGTTTGATTGTCTCTGGCTTCTGTAAATGTTGCTAATAGGAGGGGAGCTAGCTGAGTGGAGAATTTCTTATAAAGTTCTACAGGGTAGCCATCAGGGCCTGCTGCTTTACCGCCTTGAAGTGACTTTATAGCATCTAGTAATTCTGATAACGCCAGAGGTTTATCCAGTTCCTCCGCACTAGGAGTATCTATTTGTGGTATCTGTAATGTATCCAGAAATGATTGTGTGTTGTATTCTTTAAACTCAGTAGAATATAAGGATTTATAGTAGTCTCTAAATGTGTGCATTATATTTTTGTGGTCGATGATTTTGTCTCCATTCATGTTGGTGATTACTGGGATTGCGTTGCGGACTTCTTGCTTGTGAATTTGTTAAGCTAAAAGCTTATTAGCTGTCTCTCCGTGTTCATAGTAATGATGTCTGGATTTATAAATTAGTTGTTCAGTTTCTTTAGTTGTCAAGAGGTTTAGTTCTGAATGCAGAGCCTGCCTTTTCCTATGTAGAGCCTCTCTTGGAAGCCTGCATGATCTTCATCTATTCTAGTAATTTCGCTTTTTAGCTCTGCTACTTTCTTGGTTTCTAATTTATTTCTGTGGGAAAGATACGAGATAATCTGTCCTCTTAGAAAGGCCTTAAGAGTTTCCCAGAGTATTCCTGCAGAAATCTCTGAGGATGTATTTGTCTCTAGGAAGAAACTGATTTGTCTGGATATAAATTCTGTACAATTCTCGTCTACTAATATAAGCAGGTTGAGACACCATCTGCGAGATGAGTGTGTGGGGCATAGTGAATTTAGCTCCAAGATCAGAGGTGCATGGTCAGAAATAACAATAGCATCATATTTGCAAGATTTAATCGTAGGCAAGAAATTATTATCTATAAAGAAATAATCAATTCTTGAGTAGTAATGATGTACTGGTGAGTAGAAAGAATGTGTTCTTGAGTTTGGGTTTAAAAACCTCCAGGGGTCTGATAGGTTGTGATCAGTTATAAACTTTGTATTTATCTTTGCAGTGTTAGATGTCGTCCCCCCTGTGATAGAAGTCCTATCTAAGAGAGGATTTAAAACACAATTAAAGTCCCCAGCCATTATAATTTTATGAGTGTTCAAATTGGGAATGGATGCAAATAAATTTTGTATAAATTCCTTAACATCGACATTAGGTGCATAAGCATTATATCAAAATCATTTTACAGTTAGATAAGTTGCCCATGACCATCACATATCTCCCTTCAGGATCCAATACTACATCTGATGCTACAAATGAGACTTCTATGTATAAGAATTCCCACACCTCTAGTTTTCTTTGTAAAGCTAGAATGAAACATTTGGCCAGTCCAGTCCTTTTGCAGCCAGAACTGATCCTTGCTTAGTAAGTGGGTCTCCTGTAAAAATACTATTTTAGCGTTTAAACCTGTTAGGTGAGAGAGTACTTTCTTTCTTTTTAATTCGTGATTCAGGCCTTTAACATTCCAGCTCACAAATTTAACTGTCCCATCATGGAGACATTGATTCTGAATTTTTTATGCCATTTTATAGTCTTAACTGGAAGTGAGACAGCTTGAACCTTAATTTCCTATTTCCCCAAGAGTTATTGCCATGCAGCTTATTGTTACGTTGGTAGTTATAATTATAAAGATTAAAAGGATAGATTAGATAGATTAGATATAGATATAGCCTGCTCTCTTTCTCTCCCCCCCTTAACCCCCCACCCTCCCATTTTGCCTCCCCACGTGAGGCTGGACCCCACTTCACGCAGTCCCGGTCCAAAGCTAAACAAGCCCCCACACAGCGGTGTTTTAGGATTAAAAAATAGAGATATCTATTGCCAATATAGTCTAAATACTATATGCCTAAAATATAATCATTGACAAACTATGAACCTAAAATATATATAATCTTCAGCAATCTTAAGGTTATTAAGATAATAAACCCGGATAATCAACCCAGGGAATGGTGCTAGAAAATGGTCCAGAATAAGCATAGTAAGTCTTAATGCAATAATAACAATAACAATAAACCAAGGGTATGATGTTAAACAGTCTCCTTTAGGGTAGAGAAAAAATAAATAAATAAGGTGAAAAAAACGAAAAATTAAAAAAAATTAAAATATTAAAAAAAATTAAGCACAAACGTCTATAACTGTAATTAAAACATAAACAGATAGCATCCGAGTAATAAAGAGGATATATAATTACAAAAACCTGTATCTTAACAAATAGATCAAGCAGTAGGTTATTTGTCATGACAGGATACGAACACTATTGTGTTTCAGAATAGTGTCGGGATCAGCTTTCTTAATTCCTTTTCTGCTTCTTCTTTGCTGGCGTAAAAAAAGAATTGACCTTGCAATTCCACTTTCAGTTTGGCAGGATACAAGAAGTTGTATTTGATATTGGCTTGCCGTAACCGCTGTTTGATGTTATAGAAGGCTGCACATTTAGTAGCTGTTGCTGGAGAGAAATCAGGAAAGATACGAATGTGGTTATTTTTATATATAATCTCTTGGTTGTGTCTGAGCAGTGCCATCACCTCTATCTTAAATAATAATCTCTCGAAGCGAATAATAAAAGATCTAGGTCTAACGGTATTTGATCCGCATACGCGATAAGCCGCTGCTATCTCAGAATCTGCTTTAAAGTCCTCTCCAATTATTTTAGAAAATAGTTCAGCTGCGAATTTCACTGGGTTTAGACTTTCTCGATTTTCAGGTAGACCTTCGATTCTAATATTATTCCTTCTGCTTCCATCTTCCAAAGCAGCAAGTCTGTCTCTGAGTTTTTTGCATTCGGAGTTGGCAGTTGTTGCTTTTTCTTCAGCACTGGCAGCTAGATTTTCATCTGTTTCAATCTGAGTCATAAATGTCTCCTTGACATCCTCCAGTTGATCAGCAAGTGTTCTCAGTTTAAACGAGGTTTCCTGAATGTGCTCTTCAAATTTACCCAGCATATCTTTAAAGACTGCCTCAAAGCAAACACATGTGCGTTTCTCCAAGTCTTTATTATCCTGTCGCAGCTCCTGTCACAGCTTCTCATTTACTTTTTCCCTTGTATTCTCATTTGCCTTCTTGCTTTTCTTTATATCTTTCTTTATCTCTTGCATGAGCTCAGCGATCTTCACCTTCAGTTCAGACAGATCAATTCTGCTTTCGTGCACCATAGGTGAGGCGGTGGGCTCTATTGCAGCCGGTGTTCCCGGCTCGCGTGAAGTAGTTGAAAGAGCGGACTGCAAGGCCTTTTCCAGTTTCAGATGATCTTCTCCAATCGGCGAGTTATCATGACCTGCGTCACTCGCACTCGTACATTCGCTCCCCATTTCGCTCTCAGCCGGAGACGATGTAGCGGACCATGTTCCCAAGGAGTCTGGGCTTTCGCCCATCTGATCCAGGTCATTCTCTGAAAGGCCGCACCTTGAGCTTGAACTTGGGCTTACCGATCTGAGCTTGGATGTAGCTTTAGTTTTCGTTTCTTTCATTTCTTTCTGAACCCCTTTCTTGTTGGTCATGTTTATATATGCTTGCATATACTGTAGTAGTACCCTCAGCCTGGATAAATACAGGATATCTCAGGATAATAAGAAGATAATATGAAAAATAACACCGCTGCTAGCTGAGCTCCGCTTCAGACGTCCATCTCTCGCAACAGATGAGACCAAACCTGCACAGGAATCTAAATCAGGTCTTCAAAATTCTCAAATGCATCAATAAAGTGGATCTTTGCAAATTATTTAAATTAAAAGGCGAACCATGCATGGTAGGACACCAGTGGAAATTAATGGGAAGTCCATTTAGGAATGAAGCCAGGAATCACTTCTTTACTCCAAGAATTGTAGGAAACTGGACAAATTATCAAAGCTTGTAGTTGAAACAGAAACCTTGACAACCTTTAAGAAGTATTTGGATGAGATATTGGGACACCTTAGCTATTAGCTAAATAAGTCTGTTTGTTTCTTATGTTATAGGTACCTTTAAATAAAATCTTAAATGCTAGCCGACACCTGCCGTAGCATACAGCGGTGTAAGAATAGGAGCAGAAAACGGTGAGAAAGGAATTCAGAAATCAAGAAGAAAGAAATACTTCTTGAAAGAATAGGTGAATAGGTGTTTTGCTGGAGACAACAGATAATGAGTCGAAAGATCTAACCCTAGAAAAAGCCATGTACAACTGACTGTGGCTAAAGACTGGTTGTTGTAAATTAACAGAAATCTGTGCAAACGTAATGCAAGGCGGGATGTTGGGGTCGTGTTTGAAGTAAATGACAAAGGTAGCATGGAGAATCTCGGAAAGAGCTTGAATTTCAGCTTCACCATCATAAACTCCAGATGTTGCCATGCATTGATAGTACTCATGACTTGTTGTGATGAACTCGACTTGCGTTGGAAAGAACAACAGGAAGAACGTCTCCAAATCTGTCCCAATGTGATGCAACGAAATCTACTGCCCTATGTCGTAGTGAGAGTGCATTGCCTTCGTCAGCCATTTGTGTAAAGAAATAACCCACTGATAGGAACAGGCAGTTGCCGGATCCCGGAATAGAGATGACGTTGTACAAAAACCCATTGACAGAGAAGATACTGTCGTTCATTTTATAACAAAGGCTTAGTAAACAACCGTCGCAGTATAACGAAAATAGCAAGGAGTGAAACCAATGCCATTAGTCGAGAGAGTACCTTCCTGTAGCAGGCTACGGAAAATACTCCCAGGCGCACACATGGCTGAAGTAAAAGGTCACATGGTCAGGTTAGATGTAGGGCGGTGACGTGACACCAATGGGGTCATGAGAGAGGAGCGGGGAACGTGGTAGTCCAAAGGAGGTATAGGAATCGAGAAAAGCGGCGTGGAGGTGTATGGGAGGCCACAGGCAGCGTGGGGAAGGGTTTGGAAGAGGAGGAATAGGAATCAAGAAATGCCATATGGGCTGCGTGTGGGGGGGACCGGTTTTGAAGAAGAAGCAGGACGAACCAATAGGAATCGAGAAATGCCGTGTGGGCTGGACCAGTTTTGAAGAGGAAGCAGGACGAACCAGAAGAGAAATATATATAAGAGATAAATATCTACGCATGGAAGTGTGTGTGTCTGCCCGGCCCGGAAGTTACAGGTGGAGTCAGAGTAAGGGCTTTGCCTTGGAGGAAACAGAAAACTCGCTTAGTCCACTAATAACACAAGCAAGGCCAACACGTCAGCAAAACGAAACCTCAGAAGAAAGACAAAGTCGCATAGCCACTAACATCGGCAAAACGGTATCCCTTTTATTTTTCCTCCCACCACTAATACACAAGTGAGATGAGCACATCTGCAAAACGAAACCTTGGAAGAAAGACAAAGTCGCTTAGCCGCTGATATCGGCAAAACAGTATTCTTTTTACTTTTCCTCCCGCCACTAATACACAAGCGAGGTGAACACATCAGCAAAGTGAATCCTCCTAGGAGAGAGATGCCCAGAGTAGTTCCTTTTAATTACCTGACATCTCTACATTTAAATATTTTTTCTGACAATTTCAATAGTTTCTAGGACCCTGGGCATTTTACATCACGGACTTACACAGCTACTTATTGTATAAAGAAATATGAACCAACAAATATCAATATACCATCCACAAGTAGCAATAGCATAACAGTGGATGTATTTTTACATCACTTGAGCTGGAATCTGCTGTTTATGAAAGCTGTTTGGGCCACCACAAGCCTATTTAAGTTTGCCGCGTAATTATATTCAATTATCATTGTTATTACCATTATTTTTGATATGACTTCTTTTCACAAAGATACTTAAACAAAAACATGATATCTCTTATTTTAATTAACTAAATTAAAAAAAATGTAAATGCTCCAACTTTCGAAACAGTTGACTGAGTTCCTGAATGTCCCTGTATTTTATGTTTTGTGTCCATTTTCTAATCTGTCATTGAATGCCTAGCCAGATATTATGGCTACTTGTAATAGTTTAATGCTTTTTAATGGATCTCTCATGTTCCTCCGGCGGTAGAGCAGACTTCACCCAGTGGTTCTGAGACACGCTGTCAACTGGATGAACTTCTGTAAACTACCCTGATGCAGCTGCATTTCTGGGTTTCTTCTAAATGATTCAACTCCCAACTGGGGACAGTTTCTGCTTCACAGCTGTGGAAAGGATGAGCAAGTTAGTAAAACAGATAAATGGTAGATGCTTTAATTAACACATTAAGGCAGCAAAAAGATCATGTTATTAGATATTTTTATGACACATCCCTCATTTAATATATTAACCTCATATTTTCATGCATTTCAATGAATTACTGTAATAATGCTACCATCTTACTTCATTTTTCATTGGAAAATGTTATCTCATGAAAACCAAATGAAAATGAGTCTTATCCTAAAGCCTTATAAATTCTAATTAAAATGGTTTGATATACAGTATACCGCACTGAAATTTTATTTGGTAATGGAATTTTTATTACTTTTACAGATTATTTTCATATGTGGGTTTTATTTATTAAACATTAACAATAAGATCCCAAAAGTATTTTTAGGAAGAAGCTGCAATCGAAAATGCTTTATATTTGCATAAGATACTCAAAAATAACAAAAGGGAAAGAATAAAATCACACCTTCACTAGAGTATGCTTCAGATAAAAAAAAATAAGTGTGTGGGAAGATATGAATGTATCAGTAGATGCAGTGTGTGCTTGGCAGTCATGAAATACAGAAAATGTGCCACACAGAGTGGCAAAGGTCTTGGGAGCAGCCGCCATTGCATGAGGGTTCCAGACAGAGAATCCAAGATGTGTGTGCAAAATGAAGAAAACAGAAACCCCATTCTTTATTCATTTTTCAGATCAGATTTTATGGTTTTAGTCTCACTTCACAAACATTCAGCTGTGACATCACCTATGAATGATCACTGGGTGTTTCAGAGGCTTGACATGGATGAGGCCATGACGGGCTCAATGTACCTCTTTCCTGTTGGACTATAGTACAGAGAAAGTTTATTTGAGGCAACACTGTGGCAGAGCACAGTCTCAGAAGACATTTAGAAAGAATACCAAAGATCAGTATACAGCAGGGGTCTCCAACACATCACTCGCGAGCTACCAATAGCTCTCAAACCCTTTCCAAGTAGCTCACCAAAGACCTACATAAATTTGAAAGCTTGATTAGTCAAATTAGGGGTGGCCGATCTTTCCAAAAAATCATATCATGATCCTTTTAACGCAAAATCACGATCCACAATCTCAATTGCAATCTATCTTTTCAATGTGGCATACACTTAAAAAAATATCCGGACTCAAGCTTATCAGGACCTAAGTAACACTTTATTTTAAATATCAAACTAAGCTGAATTCAATGGTTCTCTCGTTCGCTAGCTAAGCGGAGTTAAAGAACACGCCCCGAAGCCGGTGAGCCCACTGCATGTTTTTTGGATTTGCGCAAATAAATCTGTACTGCTAGCAAACTATAATACATAGTGAAATAAGAGAAGTCACAAAATCAACTGGAATGTTCAAGCAAATTATTGAAAGAAAACCAGATCTAAATTTGTTAAGTACAGTAGTTCTCTCGTGAAAAGCGGAAAGACATACATACAGACAGACATTTGATTTTATGTATTATATATTAGTAAACCTTCAAAATAATGTGCAGTTAAAGTCTCAACAGCATTCTCAGCATTTCTGGAGCTTAGTAGAGCCAGATAACTATAAGAATCTTCACCAAGCAGCTATGAAAATGTCTGCTTTGTTTGGGTCTACATACCTCTGTGAGTCTGCTTTTTCTGACATGATTGTCATGAAATCAAAGTTCAGAACAAGACGATGAACATTTAAATGACTCCTTAAGAGTGAACCTCAGTGGCTCCACTCCACCATACACCTGCCTCTCTTGTTGACTCCATGCAGTGCCAGTCGTCTCACTAACTAAAAGCACATCACACATGCAACTGGACATGTGAATAAAGTGAAACAGTGACATGGAACAAAATGACAAATGAATAAGTCATATCTGTGTATTTGGAATTGCACTGTTTTGTTTTGGCAGCATTCATGTTTTAATTCAATAGTGTGAGACGCACTAGAAAATGCATAGACGTACAAAATGCACTTGCAGGTGAACTAAATATTTTTTTGTGATGTTTTAATGCGGAATGTGAGTTGTGGACACCAACATTTTGTAAATGTTCAGGCAAAACAAGTGTACAGTATTCAGTTTGTTTGGGTTGAAATAAGCTATGAGAATAAACGTTAGAAAACATGAGTAGCTCTCGGCCATTTTCATTTTGTAAAAGTAGCTCTCAGGGGAAAAAAGGTTGGAGACCCCTGGTATATAGTCCTAGAGCCCACATGGGCTGTAAAGATGCACCAAAATATATAATAGAAAGCCAAGGTGTTATTGCATAAACATATGATCTGTAACATAAAGAATAAAATACTAATATGATGTAAGAGAAAATAATGTGTATCATTAAATACCAGTATATCGTTTGATAAACTTTACTGGATGATGCTTTGATGTTAATTATTTGTCTTGTACAAAGTCTGAATGCAATATAAAATGACAGAGTGTGTTTTATGTGGTGATAGGTTTTTGAGGCAACTCAGGCCCCTTCTTGCCTGAAGAAGGGGCCCCGAGTTGCCTCGAAAGCTTGCATATTGTAATCTTTTTAGTGGGGTCATTTTGCTTGACTTCATACTACATTCATAATGGCTAACACGGTACAACACCCCAGTAATATGGTGGTAGAGTATATTTTCATTCACAGCCTGCAAGTTTTAATCATTTATTATGTCAATAAACCCCCATGATGGAAGAGATGAAGTGTTTTATGAAGATTGTCTAGAACTTCAGATGTTCACGTCACTTACAGCTCTTCCACACCCATGTATCACTCAGGTAAAATTCATGGCTACTCCGTATGAAAAATTGTCAGCCGCTGACTGAATCGGCCCCTCTGTCGAGCCCAGATTCAGGTGTTTAACTAATCATTTTCTGATACTATAAATATTGCTTATTCATACTCTTGCCTAGTGCAGTGATTTTTAGCATCATTTTTCAAACTCTTTATTAATATGGGGCTGTAGCCTTAAAGTAACTGAATTTGGTCATTTAATGTAGTTTTCTATTTTACAGGTATATTGCACTAATCTTTATATATTGTAAGACTGTAAAGATGAGTATGATACGTTCAGATGGCTGGGAAGACAGAAAAAAATGAAAAAAATTACAGTTAGTAGAAAAAAAAAAAGCAAAATCTACATTGGCTCCAAGGCCAAAAGACCACCCAGCCCCCAGTGAGCATTCAATCGAACATAGATATCCTAAAGTTCCTCCACATCTTTTTCAGACTTCATTCCAAAGAATTTAATTCAGAGGGCCTCATGGACAGCTGGGGCACCCACCTTCATTTATGCATTACAGGTGGCTGCCCAGGGTCTTGATCAGGTGATGGGGGTGCAGAAAAAACAGAAAAGAAGGCAAAGAAAAGGAGAGATTGGCAAAGATTGCAAGCAGTTGATGAACAAGATCCTAATTCTATGCATGCAGATACATATACCGTATAAAAAAATATATACAGTAAATGTCAAGCAGAGGACAAAGACTAAAGATGGCACAGAGCAGGGTTCAGTCCAAGAAGGAACCTCCCAAAAGAGAATGAAACCCATACTGGTAGCCAGGGCACACCTGTAAACAGACAGTGGACAGTAGAAGATGGTCTATCATGTGGCCTTTGCGTCAAAGCACTGCATACACTGAATTTCCTGTGTACATATAACGTATAAAAGTGCAGTTCAATAAAGAAAATATAAAACACAAGCCCCAAATAAAGCAGTGCTATTTAATCTATTTTTTATTATTTTTCTGTTTCCTACATTTACAAGCTTGGGAGATAGACAGATAATCTTATTGTTGCACATATGGTGCTCAAGATATTTATATCTACATTTCTTATGAATGTCAGCCTGCATTCCCGTCCATAGATTTCAAAGCATCAACAGCGGTTACATCAGATTCCAATATTTTTCTCGATGTGCCAGACAGAATTGTCTCTGCATATATGGAATGAATTACCCCCCCCCCCACCTCTGTCTCTCCTTCTATCCTATCCATGCCTTTTCTACAAATCATTTCTCCTGTGTATATAGATCTGCTGCATCTATCAAATGTGTGCAGTATCATAAATGTTTCTCAGCTCTGACCTCTACTGTTTGCATTTCAACTGGCAGAATTTTGCTTGAGATCAATGAATACATTACCCCTTACATCATGTGACTCTGCAATGCCCAATAATCAACACAGGATGGCAGCAATAAATAAGTTTAGGTGTCCACACTGGCATGATGGTTTTCTTTTCATCTCCCTCTACATCTACTGTTGTGTATCCCAGTAGTAGATGTTTTGTATTTCCTTGTTTTCTTTGATATTCAATCAATCATATCAACTGCTAAATTCAAAAATACATTTAGGAACATTTTCTAAAAAAGAAGAGGAAGTTTACTGAGTGACATTAAAATTAAGAAAATAATTTTAAAAAACAGCAGACGTAGTGGGAAATTCTCTGTAGAGGCTCCATATGTAATAGGAATACACAGACATTGCAAGGGACTTGTGCACTTGCTTTCCAGTTTTCCGTTTTCATTAAATAAATTTAATAGGTGAATAGTTCTTGCATGCAAGAAAAACCCAAGCATCATTTGTGAGTTATTGCTGGGCTACTTTTTAAAATCTGACAATTCCACCTTTACAGAAATCTGAAGCAATACACCCATGAAGATAAGTGTAGATAGATGTCGTAAAGGGGTAAACACCAATCTTTGTAGATGCCATTGTAGAAATTCAACATCTTTTTCTGTTTTTGCAGAGTGTTTCATGATCAAGTAACAAAATTCCCTTATAGACGGAGATAACACTGTTTGAAAATAGTTTTGTTATGACAATCACGAATTTTCTTTTTGTGTTAATGAGATACCATAAATGCAAGATAAAAAGTATATTATCATGTCTTATTTATCAAAAAAAAAATTCTTCCATTTACTAGTAGAATTTGTTGAGAAAGACTTAACAGTAAAATGCCAAAACACATTTGCAAGTTAGTTTTTAGGAATACAGGCATGCTGGATGGTTGTTATAAATTGTGGACTATGAGATTTTTTTTTTTAATATTCTTTAAACAATATTTTACATGAGCATTTTGCTGCTTTTTCTCTAGCACCATTTTGTGTGGTTTCCTCTCAGTTATGCTTCCTGAATGTAATGATTAATTATTCACAGTACCACAACATTATCTTGTTTTACAATTAAGCACAGCCACATTATTATTCCATTACTGGCACGGCACGTGGCTCCTGGTTGCCTTGGAAGTTGTGTAGCACGACACATGTTACACCTTCAAAACTGCAGCAAATAGTCTTTCTGTATTCGTAATTTGGATAAAAACGGTGACAAAGGAACATATATTCTTTCTCAACTTTCTGGTTTTTGACTCTATATTTTCTCTCTCTCTAAGTTTGATTTCTGGCTTACCGTTAGGTTTTGGTGTATTAGGTTTAGTCTTATGGGTTTGATTTGTTTCTGGTTCATTAATGTTTAATCTCCTGTCATTTTAATGTCATTTGTGTTTTTTTCTCTTTGCTTGGATATTTTAATTGTTTTATGTTTTTTTTTCTTTTGTGCCACAGCATCATAGCAAAGCAAATAGATGTGCACAGGGATCTGCATGCACTCGCTCACTCGTGACTGGTGTCATGAATACCATTTTCTAACATTTTAGAGGTATCTGCACACATATTGTTTAATAAAAAGTAAAGAAAAAAGAGAAATTTAAATAGTATGTCTCTGTAAGTATCACCTATATGTGCACTTGTGACTAGAAGATAGCTGTGCTCATTACTTTCATTTTCATTTTATTTGCATGGTCTGTTCATCCTCAGCCAGCTAGCATCTGCTACTTTCAGTTTATCTGGATGGCTACCCCACCATGTACAGTAAGTATCATCTACCTTTGGTGTCTTTCTTCTGTCCACACTTTTCCTTGTGGATGATGGTTGTGTATGTGTGCATGCTGTCATAAATACATTTGTAATGCACCTATTGTATTTCATAAATTGTTTTCTGGGTAGAATATTTGCACATCTATAATTATGATTAATATTTTTCCCTTGATTAAATTGATCTGTCTCTTTAAATTCTGATCAAGATTCAAGTTTTCTAGTTGATAAACATTGTGACAAGTAATGGCAAAAAACATATTAAAAGTTTGGGGCAGCCTCCCATATATTGTATCCTGGCTGCTAAAAATGAAATGATTGAACAGAGATAGATATTCACAAGACTGAGTCCAAAACAGAACTGATTAAAGACAAGAAAGATGATGGCTTTAAAGGCCCATTCAGGAAGTGACATCATCTTTAGAGCCAGAACCGGAAGTGACAACATCACCAGGGCCGGACCCGGAAGTGTATTTATCGAGGGTCCTGGAACCTGGCAGGATTTCCCGGGAACGGCCTGCAAGAAAGACAGTCAGCACACTCCGCCACCCCCCACTCGGTGGTGGTATTACAGTTACTCAGGCCCTTTAGCTGCCCCCTATTCAGACGTGTGTGACAACATGTTCTGCCTTTCTAGATTTGTGATTTTTATTTGTGCTTTCTCCTGCCCTCCTTCATTTTAAAATTTTGCCCTTTTGGTTTACATTTTTGCAGGTTTTTGATCATTTAATGTTCAGGATTTTGGATTTTTTTTAATTTTTGGTTGTGTCTTTTGGTTGAAGATTTTGTGTTTTTAACTCTTTTGGACATTATTTTTGTTCATTGAAGCTAAGCCTCTTTTTTATTTTTTCCTTTGCTAGTTACTTTGTAGTTTGTTGTGTTCTTTCTTTCTGTTGTGTTCTTTCTGTTCTTAACTCAATTTTTCTTTTTGTAAAAACTTGATTGCTTTGTATGGATTGCAATAAAATTAATAAATAAAGAAAAAAAAGTTTTCTTACTGTCCCTTCTCTTTTCCTTTTGAATTTTAATATTTTATATTTTTATTGCTTCTTTTTTGATTTTTGTAGTATTAGTTAATTATTACATCTCTGTTTGCCCTGTTTCTAATGAATCATTAACTGTTTTTCTCTTTAGTTTACAATTACTAATATATGTTTTTTATTTAAATTAATTAATTAAATTTTGTGGCTCAATCCCAAAAATTAAAAAAAATAAAAATTGCTCAAGAAACCAAGTTACTTCTGCTAGAGGCTTTCATTGATTTGAAAACAAATTGCAGATGCTTTCTAAGCACAGGACCCACCCTTATAAGATATGAGGCGATGACAACACTCACCATGATGTTAACTCCAAGTTCAAAGGCCATATCCTCTAGCAAACTGTACAGTTTAGTTGGCCTTTCTAAATTGTCAGTGACAGAAGACATCACACATAAATACCTAAAGGAATGGTGAACAAATAGAGGTAAAGAGAAAAGAACAAAACATTATCATTATTACTAAGTTGCAGCAACTGTGACTTACATGCTGTTTCTCCCCATGTGGATTTTCTCAAAGTGCTCTGGTTGTTCTTGTGTCCTAAAGAATTGCTGGTTAGGTGGACTGGCCATTCTCAATTAGCCCTGTCTTGGTGTATGCATTAGTAGGCCCTCTGGGGGGCTGACACTCTGTCCAGGGGTGACTACTGCCTAGGACCCGATACTGCCTGTATAGGCATCAGCCCTCCACAACCCTCAATTGTTTCTCAGAGAAAACATGTAGTCAGGCTACCAAATTACATGGTTTAAAAGTTATTTGTATCTTCCCCAAATGTATATTCGTCATTCACATTTCCTTCATGTAACACTTTAATTAAAAATGTACATTTTTCGAAATTATTTAATTGTGAAGATTTTGATTTCCCCAGGCTTTAGAAAGATTATAAAACATTATCTGGGTCATTTGTCATATCAGAGCAGCCAGATGTGCCTAATCTCCTTCTGACAAGGCTTGTTAGAGACAAAACAAAATCAGTTTATTCTTAAAGAGGCATAGAGTAAAAATAATTAATAATCAGACTGGCTTGAACTAGCACATTTAAAACAGTGTAATTTTTTACAGTGACAGCTTGTTTACACATAGCTTTATTTTAAGTGGCACTATTGTTCAATATTGTGACATCTGCATTACACAACTGAGCCGTCTTTAGGTCTTACTACAGTACCTTCTGCTTACATTTGACCCTTTCTGTGCTACTGAGTGTTGCGGTCACCAACTCAAGCAAAAACAAGGAGTTTGCATCATTTCATCCATTTATGCATTTTCTGAGCCCAATTTTTAGGTACGTTCACATATACTGTAATGCAGGGGTGTCCAGTTCCAATCCTGGAGGGCTACAGTGGCTGCAGGTTTTCATTCCAGCCCTTTACCCAATCAATGACCAATTTTCACTGCTATTTAACTTCTTTTCCCTATATTATATTAGCCCTGTTTCTAAGGATTCAGTCCTCTGAATTGATTCTTTTCTTCATTAAATGACAGCCAAACAGAAATGAGACGTGAAATGAGACAACAGATGACCAGTAAATTGGGACTTCAAACTCCAACCAGTTTCTTAATGAGAAGCTGATTCTTGATGTTAATTAAGCCCATTATTTAATTCCATGGCCTGTTGCTGCTCTCATTCTGCTACAGTAGATATTTCCAAAACTTTCGATTTTCACTGTCAAAATGTTTTGGTGACCAGAGCAGATCAGCCCTACAGAGATCCTCTCCTTTCTTCATTTTCAGATATTGTGTGATGGACTCAGGTTAGGTGGTTGTGCGTCGGCTCGCTTTGTGTCTCATTATTGTTTGGCTGCAAATTAAGGAAACAAGAAACAATTCAGGGGTCTGAATCAAGTCAATTAAAATTAACAAAAAGAAGTTTATCATTAGCATAAATCAGTCACTGACTAAGAAAATGGTTAAAATGAAAACCTGCAGCCACTGTGGCCCCCCAGGATCGGAGCTGGACACACCTGCTGTAATGCAAAAAGCAACTACCATGATTGCCATGTCTGACAGTCTGCGCAAACTAACTCAACTCCAAGTGGACCACTTTAGTTGTAATGTGGCACACTTATTCTTCAAGGAAATCTGCCTGGAAAGTTCACGCTTTTGTGAGATATCTCAAATATAGGGCACTGTACAAATTTTTGATATTTCAAAATCTTCTATTGAAAAGCTTTGGTGAATATACAAAATTGTCTATTTTAAAACAGTGAAACATTCTGTGCAACTTTGCTTCAGATACAGTCGTGCTGGCTCTAGGCATAGGCCAAGTGGGCGGCATGCTCATGGGGGCAGCAAAAAGTTATTTCATGTACGATTGTGAGGGTGCCGCTCTCCAAGGGAGAACCCCACTCGTCCATTTCATATGCAATCGTGAGAGCAGCAGTGTCCAAGTGGGAACCCCCATTGCTCTTTTGTAGATTTCAGCTATGGATCCAACCGCAAGGATCTAAAAGAGAGACTCTATGGATATCTCTGTTTAAGCGCTTTCAACTGAGTCTGCCAAGGGGTACAATGTCCCCTTAAGCAAGCCCCTGCTTGAGAGTGGTCACTTCAACTTGTATATTTCTTATAGCTTTATGTTTTTACCTGTCCTACAGTCACACTTTGCAGTTACTGAAACACTAGGGGAACTGCACACAGACACGTGTGTAAGCATGGTCATTGTTACACCAGCTCACCTCTCCAGCTGCTTGAAGTAAGTTAATAAACCTGAAAAGTATAAAAAGGAAAAAAGAAAAAATCAAATGTCACTGATTTAGAAGTGAATGTAAGAGGAATGGAATTATGTAAGTGTGAAAAAATATGTACTTGGTATTTTCCCTAAAAACAACCTCATGACATCCATCATTTTCTGCACATTGCAATGAGTCTGTATTACTCAGACACTATAATTTATAACTCCAGACCTGCTCTACATCATGGCCTAAAGCAGCCAACAGTTTCACCTTGAGACTTAAACAGATTTTTATTCTTTGAGTATGTTTTTCAAAAATATTATGTTTTAAAACAGGACATCAATCGATACCATTTTTACATCACATGAATTGGACTCTGCTGTCTATTAAAGTTACTGAGCTACTACAAAAGTGCTTAACTGCATAATATTATAAAGTATTGTTAATAAATGTGTTTAATTTACTCTGATAACACATGTAGTTGCATTCTAATATGACTTATTTTTGAATATTACAAACATATTTAATTAAACAAATGTGATACCCGACTCTTTGAAGTAACTAAAAAATGAAAAATGCTCCAACTTTCAAATTAGTTAACTTAGTCCCTTTGAAGTTACCTCCTGCATTAAGTGAGAGAGGAGAGACCCTTACTAATATGTTTATTTTTATACAGAGGTAAATCTAGGTGAGCATTGTGGTAAATATTGATTTATTTATTGCTTTCAATATATGCTTTAAGAAAAAAAATCAGTAGTTTTGTTAGATTGTATCCAACATTCAGACATCAGAAATATAACTGAAATGCAAATCAACATACAAACTGGATTTTCCTTTCAGTGCATACAGTTTCCATTTCAGGACATCCTCTTCCCTCTTACAAAGCTCTATCTTCCCTAGTATCTCTGCCAAAATGGCATCTGGCCACCAAAGAAAACTTACCTGTTCCCTGAGAAGTTGACAGATTCATTGACTTTTTCTTATTTAATAACCTCTTGTTACAAATTTAAGGTATTGCAGCACATTATCAAGGTTCTGTCTATGATCATTTTCTCTACATAAGATGCTATATTTAAGGTATGTATTTGCTTAGATATAATTTGCTATTTGTGTGAGATTTATTTTCTTTATTGAAATACTAGCTGCGTAAACCCATGCTGTAAAAAGCCCAGGCTCATAGAAACTATTAAAATCATCAGAAAAAAAATAGAAATGCAGAGTCAGCAGTTTTGTTTTGCAGCTGTGCTCGCCCCCCTTATCTACAAGCGGCTAAGCGAGTTTTTCTCTCTTTTGTCTTTCCTCGGCGGTTTCACTTTCGCGATGGAGTCGCTTTCTTTCAGCTTCATGCTGTAGTCTCGTACGTCTTTCTTCATCCGACTCGTTAACTTGGGGCCACCTTGCGGCTCTTTGAACTTCATGTTGTAGCCTCACATTTCCAGGCTGGACAGATAGAAACACACACACACACACACACTTCCACACATAGACCTTTATTTATAAGATAGGAACAGTTTTCCTAAATGAGTAAAACAGGAGAAAAATACATTACTGCCCTAAAATATGTAATGTACTTGTTCAATTACTGTATGATGATAGAAAAAGGAAAATGAAGGATGCTTTCAACATCAACTTTAAATCATTTATGATTTGCTAAAAGCAGATTATAATCATCACTTCAAGAGAGACCCACTGAATCAACAAGCTAATTAAAACGGAAAGCTCAGTTATTGGATGCACTCTGGAGCCCCAGAAGTAATAGCAAAGGAGAGAGTTAAAACAAAATTGAGTGCCATTATGAACAATGCTGCACATCCTCTCTGTGACACACTAACACTGAGGACTTTCAGCCAATGTATCATTCAGCAGAAATGTGTGAAGAAGCGTGAATGGGGCTCCTTTATACCAACAGCCATACGTCTACATAATGCCTCACTGGGACTGGGTCAGGCAAGTAAGAAGTTTTCTTTTTTTTAATTTTCTTGCTTTATAGTTATTCTGGTGTGTGTTCAGACCAAATTGTTTGTGTGCATATTTATTTATTTATTTACTTACTTATTTATCTATTTTTAGTAAAGCTTCTGTAAAAATCCAAATTTCCCCTGGGGATAAATAAAGTTCTATCTATTATATCTAATAAAAATGCAGAATACAAATAACATTATAAAAGCATAACACTATAAGGCATAATGAAACTGCAATTTTCTGGAGTTAAAAAAAATTAAAAGAGGATGAACGTGACTGGCTGTTTAAAATGTATTCCCACCCAAGTAACAAAATAAAGATTAAAATATGCAAATTTCTTTTCTAACGTTTGGCCAACATTAAAAAATTGGGCAGATTAACTGCAGTCTTGACTGATGTCTACCCTTCTGAAACACCCAGTTTATCTTTTTCTCATTTTTGTGCTTGAGAGAGGAGGGAGGAAGGAGGATGGTGTAGGACAAACTGGGCATAGACTTTAGTGGCACACATGGCCTGTTAAGACAGCAGAAATCCATCTCCACAGTCCCCCAACGCTCCTCCAGCATTCCAGAGTATTTGACTGAACTGCACCTCTGCCAACGCTTTGGCCAGCTCTGTACACCTCCACAGAGGCTCCTTCAGACAAAATGGCACCCAAATAGACATTCATTGTGACTACAAACTGAAAGCTGACTAGATGTGATGTAGAAAATAACACACCTATAAGCAGACAGTGCTTCTGTAAGTGGAAGGGACTTTACTCCAATCACCCAAGATTACACCATCCTTCAAAACTAGCTGAATTCATCTTTTCTGTCTCTTTTGGGTTAGCTCTATGAGGTGAAAAGCCATCCGCTGTCTGTGGAGCAAAGTGCTCAGAATCTTTCTTTGGCCTGGTAGCTACTCTTAATAGAGCCTTAGAGCTGGACACCATCAACTAGCTCTAAGATCCACTGTGCCAAGCCAAACTTTGTGCCAGTGACTAAGCCATGTCCAAGGGGACTAAGAAGTAGCATTACTTTTAGAAGGGGATTTCACTATTGTGCCACTAAGAGTAATGCTTTTCCCTATGAAGTTGCAGAAGACACAGAAAAGAGTCTAACAATTAGCCGAGGAAGGCAGCATCACACCACTCCAAGGACAAAGGGCCATGTAGCAAATCAAAGAGTGCACTCTGATGAAAGAAAAATTCTGCACTGTAACTTAGAACATCAGACATCATCCTTAAAGACTTTTTATTGTAAAACTGTTTATCTGTGCCAAGCTAAGTTAAAACTCTAAATAGTGAGTAAACAGTAAAGTAAAGTTTTTCAATTAAATTGTATCACTCTAATTCTTGAAATGAATGTGCTTCAGTTACCTTAATATATGTCTAACAATTGGACACTCCATCCTACAGAGAAAGGTAAGAAGAATAAAGTTGAAGCCTTATCAGTTTATGTAATTAATTGCTGGTATTGCCAAAGGCGAAAATGATAATTAATACATTGATTAATTTACAGATTGATTTGCTTTTTCTCACAACTGTACTCCATTTCCTACATTTATTTGGTGTTCCTGGGTAGGTAAAAGAGACATTGAAATCTCTCACATCTCCTGCAATTAATTTGGTGCCTGAGTGGACTCAAACCAAGCTCTTCCAATGGATCTCTTATACATTTTCCTGCAATGGCAGACAGTACAATGAAAGAGTTAGGAGGGATGATGGTATTTTGCCAGAGGAAGGATGGCATTTTGGTCCTGGCCCATCATTCCAGAATCTTATATGTTAGATATTGAGAGCAATGAATCTTCTAAGAAAAACAAATGAAACAGTAGAAAAAGCATAAGCATAATTTTCAGAATGCCCAAAGAATGAGAGTTCTTTGCCAATCATAGTGTCCTGTCACACAACTGAAGAAGTTACTGCAGTGTGGGGCAAACCAGATGATCACCAAAGGTGGCTCCCTTGAGATGTGGAAGCCATGATGCCATCCATATCTACATCATCACAGTTTTCAATTGAAAAAACTGAAGATATTTACCTTTTATTGTATTGTCTTGTGATCCATCATTTATTGACATGTTTTCTACTAGTGATCTCATAATTTAAAAATACAACATCAAATATATCTCCTTTTATTACTTATTTAATATTCCATATTGATTTTTTTGTTGGGTAGTTTCAGTTATACTTAATTTGATTTTACTGACAACCACTAAACATTAAATGGGGGCTTGGTCACATTTAGTGTACGTAATTAAAATCTATGATGAACACCTGCACAGGGGTCTTGGCCTGAATATAAATTAACTACTTAAGGAGAAATAAACTGTGTTATAGTAATGCAACAGAATCCAAATAAAACCCATTTTAATATGAGTCATATAATGTTATAGCAAAATATAAATAAGCTAAAATCCCGTATGCTAACTCAGTGGAGGGTTTGCTCTACCCATACTTGTTTTGACCATTAAGTATAAGGTCAAGGATACGGATGAAATGTTTCTCATTACAGGTCCAGTTTTGGGCATGGTAGGTACTACTTTTAAATTTCAATTCGCATACAATTGACAAACAAATTTACATTAATAAATTGGAATACAATCCTTAAACTCTTAAAACATAAAATGGAAAAGCATAACCAACACATCATGATGCTCTCAGTGGCATTGTTTCGAAGGACCCTTGACAAAAACCTTTCCAAAGATATATATATATATATATATATATATATAGTCCGGCAGGGCAGCTCTGCTGGGGTCACTGGGTGCTGCGAGAGGGTGCTGCAGGGAGACAAGGTCCCTGTTGTAACAGACTTCAGTGTGACCCAGAAGTGCTTCCATCAGGCAATCGCCCTGGCACTGGAAGTACTCCCTGGTCAGAGCTGGGAGGTAGAGATGCAACACTTGACTGGAAGAGGGCAGTGTAGTGCAGTGGTGAGAGAATTAAGGATAGAGAGAAAACATGTTTTTCTGCTTATGATACTTAATGGAGGTGAATTGAATAAATCTTCCATTATTTGAACCCGGGACATCCCTGAAAGAAAAGAATGGAGGAAGGCAGCCTTTTCAGGGCACTGCATTCCCCGGGACGCTAGGTGGCAGCTCCTCTGGACGGCAACGGTTCCCCGGATTCCCTCAGGGCATCCTGGGACATGGAGTTCTTTTCCTCAGCCCTGTTGGGTGCCGTGGGTCCAGCCAGGGGGAGCTCGCAAAGAACCTGGGGACTCCTACTGTTATGACAACCCGGAAGTACTTCGGAGTCACGAGGATGGAAGCCCGCAGTACTTCCGGGCTACTTGAGGAAAGATGATGTGGCATTTAACCTGGGAGGAATACTTCCAGGTCATGGACCATTTAAAGGACTGGCGAAGACCCAGCAAGGAGAGCCAGAGTTGGGAGGTTAGGTGACGAAGCTGCTGGGAGTGGAGGATTATAGGGATTATTGATTATTGTTTATTGTACAATTATTGGATAATTGTGGAGTGTGGTGCTTTCTGCACTGTATCTGAAGAAAGATATTAAAATTCTTCTTTGTGCTTTTTACAAGAGTGTCTGGGACGTTTGTCTGGTGGGTTTCACGGGGCAACAGTGACCCCTAGCGTCCACAATCTATACTAATAAAAGGCAAAGCCCTCACTGACTGACTGACTGACTGACTGACTCACTGACTCACTCACTCACTCACTCACTCACTCACTCACTGACTCATCACTAATTCTCCAAGTTCCCGTGTAGGTAGAAGGCTGAAATTTGCCAGGCTCATTCCTTACAGCTTCCTTACAAAAGTTGGGCAGGTTTCATTTCGAAATTCTACGCGTAATGGTCATAACTGGAAGGTATTTTTCTCCATATAATGTAATGGAGTTGAGCTGGATGGCCGTGGGGGGCGGAGTTTCGTGTGACATCATCACGCCTCCTACGTAAGTACGTAGAGAACAAGGAAGACCTGCAAACAGCGCTGAGCAAAAAATGCCATTTCACAATTGAGAAGGCAGAAAAAGATTATGAAGCAAGTGATGCATACAAGCATATTCATAAGTACAGCTACTGCGGAAACAAAGCACGGCGTGAACCGTAAGTTTATATTAAGTTTATAGACACACTCCCGCTGCCGTTTGTCATGCCTACGGCAAATGACGGTTTTCGCGAGATACAAGTTTACTGAGAAGACACGAGGTATAAATGACACTTTGGATCACTTTGTAACGGAGTTAAAATTGCTGTAGCAAGAAACTGAACAAAACGTTAATGTTTTACTTTTAATAACTTATAGACTACATTTTATTTTTTTCCCTTGCACTCAGTGAGCGAGGCCAATGCATATTCATAAGTGCAGCTACTGCGGAAACAAAGCACGGCGTGAACCGTAAGTTTACATTAAGTTTATAGACACACTCCCACTGCCGTTTGTCATGCCTATGATGAATGACGGTATTCGCGACATACAAGTTTACTGAGAAGACACGAGGTATAAACGACACTTTGGATCACTTTGTAACGGAGTTAAAATTGCTGTAGCAAGAAACTTTTAAGTGCCGGGTCTTAGCTAACATTACATAAACACATCCTCCAAATACGAACCTAATTGCAAGAAATAATGATGATCAAATCCTTGATGACAGCAACACTCATAACGGTCACAAAACTATTACTTTCACAATCATGTTACGTTATTTTTAAAATATTTCCTTTTCTTAGCACAAGCACAGCTGAGAAGCTTCGATGCATGTACTCTATAACGCGTTAAAAAAATAATGCATTTAATCACTCTTTCAATTCCAAGCAAAGGGGAACTTTTGTCAGTGCATGATTTCCTGGTGCATCGATTACATTCATACACACATCACAGCTACAAAAATGTAAGAGTCCAAAGAAAGCGCGTTGCTGGGACTAATCGGAGGCAAATTTCATTTGAAAAGACTATTCGCCATCAATGATTGTTTTGGTAAAGCCATACTCCGTGTATTCATTAGATGAACGGTAAAAAAGTAAGAGCGAGGGGAGGGTGACTTATTGAAACCACAAATAGCACGCGGGCTCGATGCGTCGGTGCGCGTCAACTCGATCTGAAATGCACGATCACATTCGAAAAAATATATCTTTTCAAGTTGTATTTTGTCCATATGTGTCAAACTCAAGGCCCACGGGCCACATCCGGCCCGGCGTGTAATTATATCCGGCCCGCGAGATCATTTTATATATTATTGTTATTAATGGTCCGGGGATATGAAGCGCTGGTAACACAATAGACTACAGATCCCATAATGCAGCGCTTCAGCTGCCTTGCCGAACACTTACCGCGTTAATCAAGTCTAGCTTATGATGCTGCAAGTTATTGCGAAGCTAGCCCACACGATGTTGATTCTGAAAATAGAGCCTTTAAAAACCGATGGGAGGCTGAGTATATGTTTACTGACATTGCCGTTAAACCCGTGTGTCTCATTTGTGGAGCTAATGTGGCTGTAATTACAGAATTTAATCTAAGACGGCACTATGAGACAAAACATCAGGGTAACCAGAAAGACCTGAATGCAATGCAGAAGATGCAGAAAGCAGAAGAGTTAAAGAAGAATCTGACACTTCAGCAGACGTTTTTATCCGTGCAAAATCACAAAGTGATTTCAAGTGAAGCTGCTTTTATGGGAGACACAAATGCATCAGTGCAACTTGCCCCACTTTCCCTGTTGCCAAGTAATGTTGAACCAAGTCGGCACAACGGTGTTCCCAAATACGCACTTTGCTGATAAACTGAGCGCACTGAGTTCGCACGGCGCTTTGGTGACTTTGAAGAACAAAAAAAAAATTTTGAGTTGTTTCGCAACCCATTTGCAGTCGATGTGGAAACTGCACCTGTGCAGATTCAGATGGAGGTGATTGAGCTGCAGTGTAATGGCACACTGAAGGCAAAGTACGATACTGCAGGGCCCGCACAGTTTATTCACTCCATTACCGCAGAAATGCTCCAGCTCCGTCTACATCCGGCTCGAACCTTGTGCATGTTTGGTAGCACATATCTGTGTGAGAAGCTCTTCTCAGTGATAAAGACTAACAAAACAGCACACAAGAGTCGCCTCACTGATGAGCACCTGCAGTCCATCCTGAAAATCTCCACAACACAGAACCTCACACCAAACATAAACGAACTTGTTGCCAAAAAAAGATGCCAGGCGTCCAGCTCTAAAATGACATATGAGCAAAGATAACTGAATGATTTGATTTCTTATTGCTGAAAAGAACAAATTTTATTTATATTTCCAGGTTTTCTTATGCAGCATGTTCATATTTGAATTTGTATAATTTTGACAGGATATATTTTTATGGAGAGCAAAATCTTTTGGGATATTTAAAATTTAACTTTATTTTTTATATAAAATTACATAAGAGTAAAGAAATTTGAATGTTTGTTCTTTTAACGTTTACTTTATTTCTAACTTGTATAATTTAGACAGGATATATTTTTATGGAGAGTTATTTAAGGTTTGAGTTGATTTATTCCAGAATAATATTCCTGTCTGTTTTTATTCATATGTTCAAAAAAGTTAAGTTTTAAAAGTTTTAAAGTTTTAAAAGTTTAGTTTTAGTGTGTTCAATAAATGTTTATCCTGTTCGGCCTGCGACCTAAAGTGTGTTTTGGATTTTGGCCCCCTGTGCAATTGAGTTTGACACCCCTGATTTAGTCGACACAAATATCTTTGGTTGGAATGTAAGGCGAATTTACTCTTTACATTTGTATAGTGAAGAAAAATTTATGCAATGATGCCTACATTTAACTTACATTCCTACCAAAGATATTTCTGTCGACTAAATAAAAATTCCTTCTATTTAAAATTTAAATAGAACTTGAACAGATACGATAGTTCATAATATCCACACAGACTTGCACGTAAGAGCGGGAGTCATCCATTTTAACAAACAGCGTATTGCACTGATACGAAATAGCCTGCCCATTTAATTATTTAGGAATGAATAAATAAATTAAGATTTTGTACAAATAATGTTTTTCATTTTTCTTCCTTGATGGATTCTGCCACCCCCAGCAACAGTTGCTCGCACCCCAAAGAGTATATATATATATATATATATATATATATATATATATATATATATATATTGTAAAAGAAATGACAAACACAGCATAAAGGGTTGGGGTTTCCGGCCCCGTATACTGTAAACAAAATCAATTTTCAGGTCAAAATTATACAAACAAAAATCGTTCATATGCGCGACGCCTGGCGGCCATTTTATATAGGAGGAGCCAGAAGTGGAGGAATGCTGGGAAGGAGGCGTGAGGGATGACGGGATTGCTGACGTCAGGGAAGATGGCGGAGGAAGGGCGGAAGTGGACGTACTGCGGTCAGGTTATGATGGCGGAGCGTCTTTTTTCCTAGAAGAGAGAGCAGAAAGGTTAGTACCCCGCCATTCCCTACCGGCGAACGTCCTTCGAAGCGGTTTCAGGTCCGTCCGCGGCCTCCTACTCGCGCATGCGTGACACGACCCCCCCCCTCAGCCCAAGACCGTCTGGTCGGGCGGACCTAACCGAGAGGTCGTGGACGCGAGAGAGGGCATCGGCGTTGGCCTGAAGGCCGCCGCGGCGATAAGTAACCGTGAACTTATAGGGCTGCAAGTCCAGGAACCACCTGGTGACCCGCGGATTCGACTCTTTGTGGAGGGACATCCACTGAAGTGCAGCGTGATCAGTCACCAGAGTGAATTCGCGACCCAACAGGTAGTACCGGAGATAAGTCACGGCCCACTTAATGGCCAGGGCTTCCCTCTCCACCGCCGCGTACCTGGCCTCTCGGTCCAGCAGTTTCCGGCTTAGGTACATCACGGGGTGTTCAACACCATCAACGCTTTGGCTCAACACGGCGCCCAGGCCTGTGTCCGAAGCGTCGGTCTGGAGGATAAAGGGTAGCCCAAAATCAGGGGTCCGTAATACAGGTGCCGATGTAAGGGCCTGTTTCAGGTCACTGAATGTGTGTTCCGCCTTATCGTTCCATACCACATGCAGGGGAGCCCCCTTCTTTGTTAAGCTAGTCAAGGGTGCTGCCCTCTCGGAGAAACGGGGTACGAACCGGCAGTAGTAACCCGCCAGCCCCAAGAAAGCCTGCACCTGTCTCTTGGTATTCGGACGGGGCCATTCCAGGATGTCTTTGACTTTGGAACATTGGGGTCTCACCTGTCCTCGTCCCACAAGGTAGCCTAAATACTTGGCCTCCTTTAAGCCAAAAAAACACTTACGGGGGTTAATGTGGAGGCTGGCTTTAGCCAGTGTCGCGAGGACAGCAGAGAGCTGCAATAGATGCTCCTCCCAGGTGCCGGAATAGATGACGACGTCATCCAGGTAGGCGGCACTATAGGACTGGTGGGGCTTCAGCACTCTATCCACCAGACGTTGAAAGGTCGCAGGGGCCCCGTGCAGCCCAAATGGGAGGACCTTGTATTGCCAATGTCCACTAGGGGTGCTAAAGGCGGTTTTCTCTTTTGCAGATGCCGTTAAGGGAATTTGCCAATACCCTTTTGTCATATCAAGAGTAGTCAGATACCGAGCCACACCCAGCCGCTCGAGCAGGTCATCAATGCGGGGCATCGGGTAGGCATCGAACTTGGAGACCTGGTTTAGACGTCTAAAGTCATTGCAGAATCTCCAGGAGCCGTCCGGCTTGGGAACGAGGACAATCGGGCTGGACCAGGGACTGTGACTTTCCTCGATAATGTCCAAGTCCAGCATTCGTTGTACCTCCAGTTCCACTTCGGCGCATTTTTGCCTCCGGGAGTCTGTAGGGCCTCTCCCGGACGACTACTCCGGGTTCCGTGACTATATCGTGGGCAATCAGCGAGGTCCGGCCTGGCGACTCGCTCACCACTTCGGGGATGGCGTAGATAGCTTGGGTTATGTCTCGCCGCTGTACGGGTGTTAGCTCGTCGCCAAGGTTAAGGGCAGCCGTGCTAGCGAATAGGGAGAGGGATCTATGTGTATCGGGAGTCTCCTCCCTGTCCTTCCATGGTTTTAACAAATTAACATGATAGATCCTCTCGCTCGGCCAACGATTAGGTTGCTTAACTAAATAGTCGACGAGCCCCTTTCTTTCCTTAACCTCGTATGGCCCCTGCCAGTGAGCTAGCAGCTTGGAGTGGGAGGTGGGAACGAATACCATCACTCGATCCCCCGTGTGGAACTCCCGGAGGACAGAGTTGCGGTTGTAACACCGGGCCTGCGCTGCCTGCGCACGAGTCACGTGGTCTTTGAGGAGCGGCCTGATTTTGGTGAGCCTGTCGCGCAGTTGCGCTACATACTCCAATATATTGGAGGAGGGAAGGGCCTCAGCCTCCCAGCCTTCTTTTAGAATGTCCAAAAGTCCCCGGGGCTGTCGCCCATATAATAATTCAAAAGGGGAGAAGCCCGTAGTGGCCTGGGGCACCTCCCGGTAGGCAAAAAGCACAAGCAGCAGGAGCTGGTCCCAATTCCTGCCATCAGCGCTGACTACCTTGCGAAGCATCTGTTTAAGCGTCTGGTTAAAGCGTTCTACCAGACCGTCCGTTTAGGGGTGGTAGACAGACGTCTTCAGGTGCTTTATTCTCAGTAATTTTGCAACCTCCCTGAACGTATCTGAAGTGAAGGGAGTACCCTGGTCCGTGAGGACTTCTTTAGGGATACCCACTCTCGAAAAGAGGTTGACCAGTTCCCGTGCGATGTTTTTGGTGGTAGCGGAGCGCAGGGGAACCGCCTCTGGGTACCGGGTTGCATAATCAACCATGACCAATATATACTTGTGGCCACGGTTCGAGGGTTCCAGGGGCCCTACTAAGTTGACCCCTATCCGGTCAAAGTGTATGTCTATCAGGGGTATCGGGACGAGAGGAGCACGGTCTCTCCTAGGAATCTGGCGAATCTGGCAGTCCAGACAGGATTGACAGAAGCGCCAGACCTCCTCGTTGATCCCGGGCCAGTAAAAGCGGAGCTTGATTCTCTCCAATGTTTTTTCGGCCCCGAGGTGGGCGCCTAGGAGGTGTGCGTGAGCTAGTTCGCATGCCTCCCGCCGGAAGGTACGCGGCACTAGCAGCAACTTCCGCACCTCGCCCTTGTGAGTTGCCACCCGATACAACAGATTATTCTCCAACACAAAGAAGGGCTCGCGTGGCATGGAACCGTCAGCTTGTGAGCTGCCTGGAAGAACAATCGCATTCCTGGCAAACCGCAGGGAATCGTCATTCCACTGCTCTCTTTTAAATGAGGCGGGCGTGGAGCGAAATTGGTGATCCAGGTTGCTCAGGGGATCTAGTGAGAGGTTGGGCGGTGGTGTTCCCTGGCTCGTCCCTTCGCCGGTGGGAGGTTCCGGTTCAGAGTCCGTCACATGAGAAACCTCCCCCATTGTGCCTGCGCCATTGTGGCTTGCCTCAGTGCATGGCGTGGAGACCGCGGGAAGGGTGCCTTGTCCCTCCATAACCAGACCCAGTGAGGCCCCAGGAGCGGTGCGTGTCTTACCGCATTTTCTTTGTGACCAGTCTTGTCCCAGGATCACTGGATAGGGGGATTCCGGCAACACCGCAACCAACAATTTGAACAACTCCCCCCTCCAGGAAAGATAACATTCTGCGGAATGGTAAGTCCTGGTCTCTCCATGTACACAAGTGACCCGTAAATGTTTGTTTAGCCACTGTCACGGTAAGACATAACGGCGAGTGACAATAGTTATGTTGCTGCCGGAGTCAAAGAGAGCCACCACTGAGTGCCCGTTTACCAACACCACTCCCGTGTTCGGACTCGCCAAGGGATGCGGCGGAGTACAGTACCTTTCCGCAGAGGCCCAGGTGCAGTCCATTGGCTCCATGGGGGTGTTCAGAGGACAGGTTGGTAGCAGGTGTCCGGTCTCTCCGCACTTGTAACAGCGCGGGGAGGCCGGTTTTTCTCGGGGTCTAGGAGGCGCTTCCGCAGCGCGTCGAGAGGGCTCGGGGGTGGCCGCCCATCCCTGCCGGTTCCCGCGAGCTTGCCTTTCTCTCCCCCCGGCTCGGAAAACCGCGAGCTGACGCTCCAGGACCTCCAGGAGTCCTGGCATGTCCGTATAGGGGTGGCGCCGAACCTGCTGGGCGAGGGAGCTGGGCAGTGCATTGACCAGGCCCTCACAGGCCACCTGCTCCACGACCTTCCGGGCTTGGGGACCCTCGGACCGCAGCCACCGCCCCATCTTTCTCCAGAAATCGAAGGCCTGCGCTCGGGCCGGCTTCTCAGGGTCAAACTGCCAGCTCCGCCATTCACTCGCCTGCTGGCTCGGCGTGATGCCGTAGCGTGCCAGGATCTCCTGTTTCAGGAGCTTATAGTCCACGGCTTCCTCCTCAGGGAGGTCATAATAGGCTCCCTGCGCGGGCCCCTTCAGGTAGGGCGCCAGAATGGACGCCCACTCGGACCGCTGCCACTCGTTCCGGGTGGCCGTCCTTTCAAAGATCCCTAAATAGGACTCAATGTCGTCCGCCTCCGTCATCGGGACAAGGGACGGAGGTTTTGGACGAGGCGGGTCGGCCCTTACCCTCTCGGCTTCCGCGAGTTTCGCCTTCGCGGCCTCCAGTTCCTGGGTAGTAGTGGCCTGTGCTTGCTGCAGGGACTGGATCTGGGCATTCATGCCCTGCAGCACGGTATTGAGGTCCTGCCTTTCGGTCATTTTTTTGTTTTCTTCTTCGGTGCAGTATCCTGTCGGCTACGCCACTGTAAAAGAAATGACAAACACAGCATAAAGGGTTGGGGTTTCCGGCCCCGTATACTGTAAACAAAATCAATTTTCAGGTCAAAATTATACAAACAAAAATCGTTCATATGCGCGACGCCTTCACAGGCGTCGGCGGCCATTTTATATAGGAGGAGCCGGAAGTGGAGGAATGCTGGGAAGGAGGCGTGAGGGATGACGGGATTGCTGATGTCAGGGAAGATGGCGGAGGAAGGGCGGAAGTGGACGTACTGCGGTCAGGTTATAATGGCGGAGCGTCTTTTTTCCTAGAAGAGAGAGCAGAAAGGTTAGTATCCCGCCATTCCCTACTGGCGAACGTCCTTCGAAGCGATTTCAGGTCCGTCCGCGGCCTCCTACTCGTGCATGCGTGACAATATATATATATATATATATATATATATATATATATATATATTTATATATGTATACATATATATATATGTGTTTGTGTGTGTGTGTATATGTATATATGTAGATATGTATGTATATGTATATATATGTTTATATATGTGTGTGTGTATGTATATATATATGTATTTGTGTATGTATGTATGTGTGTATATGTAGATATGTATATATATATATGTTTATATGTGTGTGTGTGTATATCCGCTGCGAAGCGCGGGTATTTTGCTAGTATATATATATATTTATATATTCAATTGGAAGCAAAGGTTTGTGATACAGCTTGCATATTTGTAGCTAGTGATCCACAAAGGGAGAAAGTGAGTCATGTATCTTAAAATAGTTTTTTATTCCTAAGCTTTCAACAATTTACCAGGTATCATCATCAGTGGAAAATGATTAAACATACAGGAATCAAAGGCAATATATAGCAATTGAATGGTGGGACTGTGGGGGATATACAGAGGTTCTTCGGGTTACGACACAGTTCCGTTCCTACAGCAGTGATATAACCTGAATTTTGGTGTAAGTCGAAACACACCCTAGCCTAAGTCACTTACCTATCCTAACACATTTGCAAAATCATAATCTAGAACATAAAAACACAACTAAGCCACAGAAACAGGGAAAAAGACATAAATATACTGTACTGTACACTATACTGTAGTAACAGAAAAAATGGCTGTAAAAAAAACCTTACCTTTATTCCTTCTCATGTCTCAATTTTTTTAAGTTTTTATGGGAGTGAGCGTTGTAAACTCGAAACGTTGTATGTTGAGACGTTGTAACCCGAGGACCCCCTGTATATATTTTGTGGACAGCTTCACAAACACCCAACACAAGCAGGCTCAGGACACAAGTTCAAACCACAAAGAGTCTTTAATTTTGGCAAATTTTTCTTTATAAGCATTTCCCGCCACAATGACAGCCACGAGTACAATAAAGCACAAGAGCACAATAAATCATTCTTTGTCTTCTCTCTCTCTCAGTCACTCACTGCCTCCTCCACCTTACAAGTTTCGTCCACCTGTACCTGATGCTGGTTTGTTAATGTGAGGCATGCAGCTCCTTTTATTTAATCCCCCAGCAGTGGTTCCGGTGATATGATGCTGAAGCTCCAAAGCACTTTTGGATGAGGTTGGAGCACCATGGAATAGGGACCTCCAAATCCTGCAGCTCCCCCTTGCAGCCCCCAATGAACCCAGCAAGGTTGTTCCCTGCAACTATAGTACCCAGCATGCCTCATGGGCACCTACATGGGGATCTGAGCCTGGGCTCGCTGCCATCTACCACTCCAGGGAAGATAATGCCCAATGCACATTTTCTCCCCTGGTCCTTTAATTCGAAGGGTTTCCAGGCCGGGTAATGATCCGGGTCATCCCTCATAATATATGTATGTATATATATCTCTCTCTATATAAATTCCAACGTCTGTCCATTTGCATGTCTGTCTGCTTTTCACGAGAGAACTACTTAACGGGTTTAGATTGGGTTTTTTTCTATAATATGCTTCAATATTCCAGTTAATTTTGCGACCTCTCTCATTGCGCTAAGTATCATAGCTTGTGGTGCCGATTTATTTGCACAAATTCGAGAGACATGCAGTGGGCCGAGGGGCATGCACCTGCCTCAGGGCATATCTTATATCCGCTTAGCTAGTGAAGGACAGAACTACTTAATGGATTTAGATCAAGTTTTTTTTCTGGAATTTGCTTGAACATTCCAGTTGATTTTGCAACTTCTCCCATCGCACTAATCCAAGGCAAAGGTTGTGGGCCGAAGGGAGGGGGAAGCGTGATGTCAGGAGTAGGGCCCCGGGCGGGGGCCTCCTCACACATGCACCAACCTCTGTTTTAATTGTTCTATTGCTCGGCACATTTTGGAGCAGACCTTGCCTCCGCTTAGCTAGTGATACCTGTTTGTTTATTGATTTTTAAAGTTTGTCCTGTTTCACTACTACATGGGCCAAACCGCGGTAGACAGCTAGTTTATCATAAAACAGTTTAATTTGCAAGAGGGGCATTGATACAATTAATTATCAATACAAAGAGTAATACAAGAGAGACAAGCCTAAAGCTAATGATAACATTGCTAGTGACACAAACCTCCACTGACATGGGATGCTATTGCTGTGTTTCCTTGCTCTTGGATTATTCAAAGCACCAAGTTGTGACATTTCACCTTCTCATTTCAGCACGTTTAAAATAATAAAGTAAATATAAACAGCATTTTCTGTGAAATAAAGAGCAAACTAAACATTTTACATTGCTCCAAATGCAACTCAACCAAAAAATGGCATTTTGGGTTGACCAGGTTATATGTTTTATTTTAAACAATTAACTAAAGTGAATGGTCAGCGTTGCATCATATCTTGGACAAGTTGGGTAGCTTTGTTTCTTTGGAATTGTCCATCTTGTAGGTCCAAGTTCATACTGCATTCATGTGGAGCTTTTGACTCAGGAATTTGGAATAATCATTTGTCATGTTGTCAAGAGCATGTGAATGCACCACATGGCGCAGTATAGTAACAGGAGCCTGAAAGTTTACTAGCACTTAGGGACAAGTACAAAATTTAAGGAAAGTTGTCCAATCATAGTGGTGGCAACAGAAAGCCCTAGTATCCTATGCATGGCCTCCTGATGCCCTGTACAATGGACAGGTGATATGAGATTGGCCTGGCCCTTTAGGAGTGGAGTGGGTGTAGAGAACTTGACTATTTGCCTGTCAGAGCCTAGGTTGACATCACAAGCATAGACATTCCAGACAAAAAAGTCATCATTCCTTGTTGTGCCTTTTGAAATGAGTGTCTGCTGGCATCACACACTAACATGATATGCTATGCAATGCAATGCACTTTACTTGTCCTACTCTTGGTTCTCGGTGTTCTGATCTGGAATGGAACAGTGTATGTTCACATTGTTTTTACTTTACTTAATTTTATAGTGTCAGGTGCCTTACATAACTAGAAAGCTGAAATAGTGGTGAATCAAAGAACATTAAACAGTAACCTTTTTGTGTTTTTGCACATAATTCTCACCACTTGATATTACTACTAGTACTTTTTATAACTGGTATAACTAGAAAGCTGAACTTGTGCTTAATCAGAGGATATCAAATCACTATTTTGCAGTCAAAAAATGTTGGGATGAAAAAATATCAAATTATTAATAATTTATCTGCAGCAGCAATAAAATAAGTATTAACAAACTCCTACATACATCTCAAGTGAGTGGTATGCCTCTCACATATTGCTGTAAACTAATGAGGAGCAAAGTCTGCTGAGTCTGCTTTGCCTTGATTTTGGCAAAATCACAGAAATGTTGGGAACTTTACCAATGTCAGCATCATGCATTGAAATCAATAGGGAAAACATAGCTGAACTAGTTTTGATTGGATTATAATTGTGTAATGTTCTTTTAAGTGTTCCTGGGGGCTAGGGAGACGTCTGCCAACAATGCTGAGCCGATTATTGTCGCAAAAAATGTGACCAGAGTTGTGAGGCAGGAGTGCTAACCACTGTGCCACAGTGCATCAATAAATTAAAACTAATAGAATTTAATATTAGAGCAGTCAAATGTCATGCAGACAGGAAGCATTAATTCACTAAAACCTAACACACACACAAATTCAATAACAGGTACTCACCTCTCTCAAACTGAACAGTACAATTTGTTTTTTTTCCCCGGATGCTTTTACTCATTCATTGCTGTTATTACCTAATAAGCACACATCACTTATTTACACTTCTGTAAACTACTACTGTCAGTGCTGACATTCAGCAATAAGGTAAATACTTCATTGTTACTCTGGGATTCCAACTAACTGCGTAAATTACTTACTTTACACAGTCACTCTGAAACCAAATTGGTTCTTCTGATTTTAGCTGTGCAGTGACTATAGTAGGGCTTGGAGAAACTGAAGTTGAAATAGAAAAAGCTGAAATGTCTCAACAAAGTAAATAAATCCAATTTTTGAGTCTGTCTAATGGCTACCATTTTCCCAGGATTCACTTTTTTCTCATCAACTCTGCTGTAGTAAATGATTGCCAGTAGAAGTGTGGTAGATTTATATCCAGTCCAGGGATTTCTTTTTGTGCAATCACCAAAGCCGAATGATCCCTTTAGAATCCTCAGGTTTTTCTTTATTTCCAAAGCCACATATTTAAAAGTCCAAGTTTTGCTATTTGTTTCTCATAATGGTACTGTACATGGGACTTTCTATATGTCTCATATAGACATTGTGCTACC
The DNA here is from genome assembly GCA_026402145.1 of Polypterus bichir lapradei. Classification (NCBI taxonomy): domain Eukaryota; kingdom Metazoa; phylum Chordata; class Cladistia; order Polypteriformes; family Polypteridae; genus Polypterus; species Polypterus bichir. Next base: position 52,994,243 of record JANRMT010062841.1, on the reverse strand, counting down.
AGCTGGTGGTTTGGGGAAAATTTCTCCATAACCAGTTGAAAAGTTTTTGTGCTCATGGAGTAATTCCTTTGAAGAAACTCTGTTACCTTCTGTTCTGTTGTGTTAGGGTCTTAATGTTGACCCTAATATCTCCTTTATACTCTTTATTATGTAGACCTTAACAAAATGTATCAAATTACATACTCTTACTACACTGTCGGGTGCTGTAGTTTACCACTTCCACCTTCCCTTTTACATCTATAACACCAGGAAATTAGATAAGGTAAAAGTACAGGCAGACGTTGATGACTTAAACCACTGGAGGGCAGTGCCAGAGATACCCAGAATGTTCTCAGTCCTGGACAGTACAATGTCATGTCTGACAGTGTCAAAAACTGTACTGAGATCCAACAGAATACATATACTGGTTTGTCCAGAGTCTGCTGCCATTAGAAAATCATTGGTTACCTGAAACAGGGCAGTTTCACCAAACTGAAAAGGTTCCATCAAATTATTAGAAGTTAGGTAATTGGTGAGTTGGGAGGCTACAACACATTCAAGAATTTTTGACCAAAAAGGTATGTGAGAGATAGGCCAAAAATTAAGGTTATCAGCATAAAGACCACACTTTTTTTAACAATAGGGTTACAGAAGCAATTTTAAAAGTGGCTGGCACAAAGCCTGTGTCGATGGATATATTTATTATTGTTGTAACAATCAGGATTATGGCATGAAGGCAGGATTTAAGAAGTGTACTCTAGTGGGGATGGGGTCCAGTACACAGGTAGTAGGCCTCATCTTACAAAGCAGGTCATTAACAAAAGCAGATGTGACTGGTAAATATTTAATAGCAGAGCTGGAAGGAGTGGGAAGACAGTCCAATAGCTATCATAACTACTAGGGTCAAGGCCCAGTTTCTTGAGAACTGGTTGAACCACAGCATGATTAAAAGAAGAAGCATCCAGCCCTGAAGCTAAACTTGCATTAATAATGGACAGCATACTAGGGCCAATGCTGTCAAATGTCTCCTTAAAAAGGCAGATGGGAACAACATCAAGAGGTGATGAAATGGGCCTCATGGCTGAGACAGTCTTCCCTAGAGCAATAAGGAAGATTGAATCAAACCCATCAAGGAAATGAGAACATGAAGTCAATGACATGAAGTCAGATATTGTAATACTAATAGAATGCCTGATATTTTGAATGTATGTCACAAAAAACAGATAAATCCCTTAGAGGAGAGTAATGACACAAGAGTGTTAGGCAGAGTTAAAAGAGAATTAATAGTGGAAATCAACACTCTAGGCCTCTTTGAGTTCTTAAAATCAAATCAGTAAAATAGTTCATTACATTACCACTCTGGTGGGTTTGCTTAATATGGTAAAAGTCAACCCTCTTTGATTGCCTGTAGTTTAGCCTCCTGCCCTTTTCAAACACTGGCATTACATTGCCACACTGACCCCACCATCCCAGTCACATAAACTATCATTGTTTAATCACACATTTTACAGAACAAGAACCATCACCATTTTGATGTGCCTTCCATCATGATGAATGCTGGATTATTGATCTGAAAATAAAATACAGATTTGTGTACATACACAATATACTTAGATGCAGTGTTTACACTGTTATACTGTAACTGGATACTACCTTGAGTTTTGCACTTTTCAATACTTTGTTGTTTTTGTTAGATGTATCACCAGTCAACTGGCAGGTAGCACTGCTGAAGTCTGTGTCCACAGCCCACCACCTCCCCCACCAGCATATGTGAAAATATCTAGTTTATGACTTTAGTAAGTTTTCAACAGAAGGCACAAAATGTCAAACCTTGTGTGGAGGAGTACAAAAGAGTAATGTTTAGGGAAAGTACAGTAAATAAAATGTGATAAAGAAAAGACATAGTTTAACCACCTGCTAGGCAACCAGTTTAAACAAAATGAGTTGTTAACTGTGATGTAGTCATGGGCTGCAGAGGCCCACAGGTAAAGGAAATTAAACAGTCTATATATGATTCAGATGTTTTGGTAGGGTGAAATTCCTTCTTTTTTGTCCACTGAACTAAAATCATAAATGATATGCTGTAACCAGGATGTTACATTTTACAATATTTCCTTTCTTAGCATGTGCATGCTGATGATAGCACAGCAGCCATAGGCGACCACACTCGATAACATCAGCACCTGGATGTTGGCCAACATTCAATTGTTAAATAGTAGCAAAACAGAACTCTAGGACCTAAGCATAGGAGGTACATGAGATGTATATTTGAGGGGGCTCTCAGAACACAGAGTACAAATCAGTTTTACTTAGAAATAAGGTCAGTTCATTACTCTGTAACACTGGAGCACAAATATAAGAAACCTTATCTGATAATTCAAGTAATACTACACTCTGTGCAGCAAAACAGCTTCATTGAGGATACAAATGTAACAGGACGCAGTTTCATTACCTTTTCCCTTCACCACAAATAAATGAGCCAAAATGTTACACATGTCTAAATATTGTGAGAGTTTTAAACTACGTACACATATTCATACTTTATGATGATGATGATGATGATGGTATTTAAGGGGTGATCAAATATGAATAAAAAGGATCTCAATCAAATTCTAACAACCTTAGAACCCTAATGAAGCAGGACCTGACATTTAATCTTGCCATCATATTATTATTTCTCAAGGGTAACATTTCCTGATTGTGTCTGTGTTTTGTAAAATTAGGGCAGACACTGACAGTCTTTCCTGACCAACTGTCAGAGTAAAGTCACTTATGTGCTCTCAACAAACTGTAATGCTCTCTAAGGGGGCCATTTTTGATTGCTTATGATTTTCACAGCCAAATTTGTAAGCTTACAAAGCATTTATGCACAATGCTTATAAATGAAAATTCTTATATTTTCAAAATGTGAACGATATTTTTTTGGCATGTTAATTATTTTCTGTTGTGGTATATTGTTTCTGTACAGTGTGATGAAACTACTTATACTTCTCCAACCATTAACCAATCTTGAAAGTAGGTATGCAGCTTTATGGTTGCCCTCCTCAAGCTGACTTCATTTATGTAATGCTAAATTCATGGGCCTCCCTTCAATAGTAAAGGCAGGGCCTCCGCTCTAAAAAAATTGCTACAGTCGAACCCCAACTTATCATTCCCAAATTTAGCATTTTTCACACATTTAATCTTTTTTGGTGTATTGTTGTTGAATATAAAAAAGGTCTTGTTTGATGAAGTGCAAGTCTTTTAAGGCTACGTTCACACTGCGTGACTCTATTCTGATTTTTGCCTCATTTGTAAAGATTTCTTTTATTGAACTACTCAAATTAATTTTGCATTTGATCCAAATCTGATGTGAATGCAGATGTCTATCCTGAATGTGCCCATGTTTGAATTGAAGACATGACTCTTGACCAATGAATGAGGGGAAAAGTCAGTTTTTTCAGTTCCAAATGTGTGACCCCGCTGTTAAGGGTCTTTCTATATGTGGACTACATAAATATTCTAGAGTTGTTTAATTCACTAAATTTTAACAAAAATATATTCATTTTGCATGTTGTACGTGTACGACTGGATGCCTTGGCATGTGGATTATACAACATGATATTTTTGATATCGCTTGCTATTGTCCAGCTTTCGTCACCATTCTGTTAGAAACTTTGTTGTGTCCTTTCTCTAAAAAACAATTTTTCCTCAGCCATCACTATAAACCCTATGGGGTAAGTAACATAAAAAATGTTTTTGTGTGTGGTATTTGTTTAAAAACATTGTAGTGAAAAGTCAAGTAAAATTACACCTTTTATTGGCTAACTTTAAAAGATTACAATATGCAAGCTTTCAAGGCAACTCAAGCCCCTTCTGTAGGCAAGATGTAATACAGAAACTGGAGTTCCCTGTGTTTATACAGACACCAGGACAAATACAGCATTGGAAAACCTTTACGTGAGAAATCTTAAATATAAAAAATTAATAGACCTCTTCAGGCTAAGATTCATTAAGCAATAGAGGAGAACAATGTCTAGTCAAGATCTTTTGATAAGAGAACTGTCCAATAAAGTATTTTGAAGTTTCTGATGAGTTGTTACATACATATAATGTGGATCTGTAGTCAGGTTGTTTGGGTCAGTCAGAGAGATGTAAACCGTCCTCATATCTGGTTTTAAAACTCTTGTCTCTATTTAAACCATGTTGCAATGTGTTAAATTTTAGCATGAGTTTAACTTCACATTCTTTTCACTCTTGCTGTGTTCTTAAGTTGTCCATAAGCACTGTGACGTTAAAGTCCCTCTCATACTGTCCATGGCTGTTGAAGTGAGCTGCTACAGAAACATCTGTGTTGCCATGCTTGATGTGGAACCTGTGTAAATTCATTCTCTGGCGGAGTGTTTGTCCAGTTTCTCCTACATAGAGTGCAGGGTCAGGACATTTCATACAGAGAATGAGGTAGACCAAATTAGATGATCTGCAGGAAAATTATCCCTTTATGTGATGTTCTAGTCGGCAGTGTGGTATGTATTATAAATAATATTTAAATCTTTTCTGTAGGCAGGGAGATGTACCATTATCTGTTTGTTCACTTAGGGAGCTTTGGACAATTAGTTGCTGCAAACACTGTAACATTCTAATGGCACCTAGTTATTTTCACAATACAGTAGACCCCCACGAAGTCTGTTTGTGGTTTCAGTTGTTCACGGATTTTTCTTTAGAACCTAATTAATAATTGTTAGCGGAAACCACAAATATCCTCAGCAATTTTTTATGGCTTTTTTCGTGGCAATACTGTACTATAGAGAGAACACAAAGCAAACGTAGAGGAAAAGGCAGCTTATGATCGTGAAAGTAGCCAATCCGAGAGCATTATTCATTTCTCCTGGCTGCTGATTGGCTGCTGCTCTATGTCACATCTCCAGCAGATGCAGCCCAGCATTGCCATATCATAACCGTATTTACCATGTGGAGCTATCTCAAGTGTTTTGCTGAGCATTCTCGTGTTTTTCGTTTTATTCTTCTTAAAGCCCTAAGATGCCACCCAAATGCCCTGCACCTTCTAAGGATTCTGGCAATGAATCTAAGCACCAGAAAAAGTTTAAGACAGTCCACAAGAAGGTTGAACTACTGTATTGGCTCCTGGAATTAAAAAGTTATGCCACAGTAGCCACCCAAGGAGCTGTAAATCCTCTGCTTTGCTGTGCAGTCATTATCTTCATTACATACCTTCATCATACTGCACAGCTAATTCATCATCATCATCTTCATTCAATATGATTCATTATTGGTGAGTACCCGTACATTTTACTGGATTTTTATTAAATTAAATTATTACATATTTACCCTACTTATACCAAAGAAAACGACAGCGCATAAAAAGGAAGCGTGCTTGCATGAATTACAGTACATATAGGGATAACATTGGTATTTTACATTCTAGCACTGTGGGAGACATAGCAATACAGTACTGTACAGTATACGGGTTTACCTTCACATTCTTTTTTTGGGTTAATGTATTAAGCTGAGTTTGAAATTAAATTAAAGTGTTTTGGGGGCATATTTAGGGTTTAAACTATAAAAATAGGTATTTTTTTGACCACATCCAAAATTTGCAGTTTTTCACGATTCGCGGGTGCTCTAGGAATGTAACCTCTGTAAATTTCGGGGGTCATCTGTATAAGCTATTATCAGCTGTTAAGGTTAAACTGAGAAAAAAAAAATAAACACAAATAAAAATAAATTTAAAAATTAAATAATAACAAACACCTCAGCAGTTTACTGTTTCACCACTTTGCAGACTCTAAGCACTTTTGTGAAGCTACCAATAAACATACCTATTGTTCTGTAAAGATAGGGCCAGATTTGTAAATGTACAAGGTACACTTTATGATTCATCAACAACAGTCTGTTCAGGTATGTAAAGTGTAGAGAACAATTTTAAATGATAAAAAGAATTTCTCACTTCTGTGGAAGTAAGTTATTGTCAACTAGTGATGCACAAATCCTACAAAATTCACTTCACCCTGACTTCTGTGAAAATGCAGAAATGTTTAAGAGTTGCCTCAAACTCTGAAAAATGCATTGAAGTCAATGGGGAAAGAGACACTGAATTAAGTTGGAGTGGATTATAATGGTGTAATTGTCTTTTAAGTGTCCCTGCCAGCCCACCGCAGACAGCACGAATATTTCTTTGAGAAACAAAAAATATTTTTTCATGCATTTTGATTAACTTCAGGAGCCCTGGGCTGCAGCCTAGGTTGGCTGATAAGACCAAAATGTATGTGTTTTGGTCATCAAACCAAAAAGCCACTTTTGGGGAAAGCCTAATGTGGCACATTATGAAAATCACACCATCCTCATAGTGAAGCATGGTGATAGAAGAATAAAGCTGTGGGGAGAGTGGAGGGGTAATTGAAGGTAGCAAAATACAGGAAAATCCATGATACAGTCTGCAAGAAACCTCCATCTTGAGAAAAGATTTGTGTTCCAGGTAAAAAACAACCCCAAGCGTAAATAAAGCCAAAGCTACACAGTAATGGCTTCAAAACAACAATGATAATCTCAGAAGTAGCCAAGTTAGATCAAGACCTCAATTCAACTGAGAATTTTTGGCTGGACTTTAAAAACACTCTTCACTCATAATTACCATGCAACCTCACAGAGCTTGAGCAGTTTTGCAAAGAAGTATCCAAATGTGCAAAGCTGGTAGAGACCTGTGCACATAGACTCAAGGCTGTCATGGCTGCCAAAGGTGCATCTGCGAAATACTGACTTGTAGGGGGTTGATTCTCATATAAGCAATTGTTTTGTGTTTTATATTTGTAATTTATTCAGATCACGTTGCAGAGATACTGTATGTTTTCACTTTACTATTAAATAGAGATTTTCTGTTGATCAGTGTCAAACATTTTGTAACTTCTAAGAAAGTGACCTTTTAGACTTTTCATAAATATTTTATTGCTGGTTGTGGTTTAACCTCCTTAGCATTACATTTTTTCTCAAAAAACATGTTGCATTTTTTGGATGGACAAATGATTTATATGTTAAATCTTTCAATTGTAAAATGTGCAAAACGCTAAATGTATGTACAAATTCAGAACTATAAAAAGTATAATAGTGATACAGATAATAATAAAAATATGAAATGAATAATAATAATAATGTCAAAATGTTTTTTATGTACTATACCAATATCTTTTAATAGGAAAAACTACTTAGGTGTTTGGTCATTTATCCGACACTGTTCAACATAATGGTTCGTTCCAACAACAATTCTTTCGATCACACCATCATCAAGAAATAACTTCATCTTGGCTTTCAATGTTCACTTTTATTCCTGGCTGCCGCCCAAAATTAAGATGAGGTGGTGCTGGTTTATTTGAAACAGGGTCAAAAGAAACCCAGACATGACCATCACTTTTAGATTCATTAGAATCACTTTCAGTTTCACTGCCTGAAGACAGGTTCACTTCGTCATCACACATCACTGCTCATATCACTGTCAAGAGAGTGCAACACTGGGCTGCTAAAAAACATTTCTTACAAGACACCATTATGAGGCTAGGAGAAGACGCATTTACATTGTTGCCTGGGTAATGCTCAGGCCTAATGCTTGACCCTGCTTCAAATAAACCAGCACCACCTCATTTTAATTTTGGGGGGCAGCCAGGAATAAAAGTGAACATTGACAGCCAAGATCTACTTACCTGAAGTTATTTCCTGATGATGACGTGATTGAATGAATTGTTGTTGAGACGTACTGTAGACCGTAGACCTAAGCAGTTTTCCAGTTCAAAGATCTTCTATACTGCATAAAAGACATTTTGACATTATTATTATTATTATTAATTTCATACTGCTATTATTATTTGTATCACTATTATACTTTCTATACTTCTGAATTTTTACATACTTCTACCGTTGCCCGAGTAATGCTCTGGACTAGCACTGTTAGCATTTTTACAGCCTGTGTAGTCCTCGGGTCTAACACACAAGACACGTCTATACAGTTTTTAACAATGCTTTCACAGTGATGCTCATGTCTAACACTAAGGAGGTTAGTATCAGCTATTGAGCTGTTTTACAGATATTTGCACCACTCAGATATTTACATTTGCCTTTGCAGTTTATGGTGTTGTATTTGTATTGTTTCACATGTAACTGAATATGATGTATATTATTTGTTTTGTTTGCAATGGAATTTCACATCTGTTCCGTATTAATAATGTTAAAGATTTGTATATCCTAGGTCATGTCTCCAAAATTCTAATTTGATAAAGGGAAGGGTTTAGCTGTCTTAATATTTATGACATCTCGGTAGATGAATGAGACCAGTGGTGGTGAAGCTTGAGCTAAGTACTTGGACAACACTGTCAATTTGTTTCTTGACCTGTTGTCATGAGCATTGAGTAGTAGAAATGGTGCTTGCATGTTGTTGCAGGGTTCACTCTGTATAACAGGTGGGATCTCAGCAAAAAAAAAAAAAAAAAATAATAAGTGGACCTTGAAATGGAGCTGCTGAGAATAGAGAGAACCAATTGGGATGGTTCAGGCACCTTTTGTAGATAAAGTGGAAAGGGAGTAAAATGAAAGATCTCAGAATTACATTCTCATCCACATAAATTCGAGAGAAATATGCAAACAAATACAAATAATGAAAACTGTTTAAAACAACCGTGGTGTGCAAATAAGAACTAAAACTGAATTAAGTAGATTTAAATAAATGTTGTGTTTTTGACGCCCTCAGCATGCTACAGATCAATCCACAAGTCCAAATAAAAGCAATTTAATCTTTTCTCAGATATTTCAAAAAGGTTAAAGACGACAATGAAAGAGCATGTAGCATTTCTGACCCCAGCACACAGCATTCAGTATGCTGCTGCTTGAAAAGAAGCTCGATAGGGATGATTTGATTTTGCCTGGTGCAATAAATACTACAGCGTGCTGAGCACTGTATGCACTGTACACAAATAAAAAGAACACAAAGAAAAGGAAATGAAAGCACGCTGTGCCCTTGAGTTTACAATATATAATGTTCCTCTGCTGATTGATTCAGCATCCAAGACTAATGACATCTAGCCTGTTGGATGCACATAATAACTTCAGTAACCTTATTGCTGTTTTATAAAAAATTATTATTTTTTAATGGTTCTAGAAATCTGGCTAAGGCAAACAATCAGAATCTGTCCAAAACTTAAATGTACTTTCACAGATTTTTAATGTCAAAGTTTTTTGTACTGATGTCGGCTTACACGCTTATACTAACCACATCTAAAATGGCATCGCATTGATCCAACAGTAAGAGCTTTTTAAGAAACTCCCCACAGGCAAACTTCTCGAATACAGCATCTAATGCGAAGTCAATGCAGACAGGCCAACAGCACTTGTAGTGTTTATTTCTTCAATTACTTCAGGTAATACTTTAATTACTTGCAGCTGGTATATGAGAAGCACCACCCATTATGATTCAACCAGCATATTTGCTGCAATGTTTGAATTATTTATAACTGATGATTCCTGACCTGAATCTGTTATTGCCAGCTTTAATTAAATCATTATGTGCATATCACATGTTCATTATGTGAGCTTTTATGCATAAATTCCAAAGTAAACATATTTCTATCCTTGCACCTAAGCAATATGTTTTTGGATAAATAACAAAGCTACAGCTTCTTTCATGCATTTTTTCCACAAATTCTGCCGACTCAAATATTTCTCTTTTAAAAATCTTCTGAGTGATGATGACAAGTTTTACCATTCTTTTCTAATATTTATTGTAGGTCACAATATTACTTCCTATGCTGTCAGAGTAAGTTCTGTTAAAGATAAAATAGGTAAACGAAGGGGTGATTAGATGGGTTTTTGAAATTTTCGTGGGAACCAGAGTGTAAACTAGTTATGTTAATGTTTAGCTCACCTAGAACAGAGCAGTGGCACTTACATCTCACATCATGAAGACCTTTGAGAGGCTGGTCCTGGACTATGAGTCTTCTTGCAGTAGACCACCTGGACCCACTAAATTTTGGACAAAGATTGGAGTGGAAGATACAATTATCTGTCTGCTGCACAAGGATTATTCTCACCTTGACAAATCTGGACACACTATGAGGATTATGTTTTTTGATTTCACCAGCACCCCTTTAGGGGTAAGCTCAGAGATATCAGATAGATGATCCTACGGTCCTGGATTATGGACTATCTGTCGGGCACACTGCAGTTTGTGAGACTCAAGTCACCGTGTTTCTGTGATTCCTTTAGGAGAACCACAAGGAACAGACTTGTCTCCTGTATCAATAAGGAGGATAAGGGGTGATAAGACAGAGTATCAGAGTCAGGTAGAGAACTTTGTTTCTTGTTACAGAAAGAATTGTCTGTATCTTAATATAAGCAAAAGCAAGGAACTGGCTCTTGACTTTGATCGCACCAAAGAGCCTCTACACCAGTCACTATTCAGGGAGTGGATGTAGAGGTGGTGGACTGCTACAATACTTGAGGTCCACATTAGTGACTGACTGGATTGGTCTTGTAATACAAAGGTATATAGGTAAATAAAAATGGCAGAGTAGACTCTTTGTCCTTAGGGTATCTTTTACTTGTTCTACAGCTCCTGTGATGGCCAGTGCAATTTTCTAATCTGTGGTATGCCGGGCTATTAACATCACTTTAAGGGAGGCCCACTGAATCCACAAACTACAGTGTTTAAAAGGCAAGCTAAGTTATGGGATGCACTCTGGACCCCTGGAGATCATAGCGATGGAACTGAGAGCCATTATGAACAATACTGCAAATCCTCTCTGTGACACACTAACACTGAGGACTTTCAGTCAACAGATTATTCAGCAGAATAATCTGTATCAAGGAATGCAACTGGGGTTCCTTCATACCAACAGCAATGCACCTGCATAAAACCTCATGGTTAGTCAAACTACGAAGTCAGAAAATTTTCTTTATTTTTTAGTATTCTTTGTTTTTAATTATTCTGATGTATATTTGACAGGGATTTATTGTCTATCATAAAATATGTTTGTCATAGTATAATATTATTTATTTATTTAAGCTTCTGTAAAAAGTCGAATTTCCCTATGGGAAAATAAATGTGCTATCTATCTATCTATCTATCTATCTATCTATCTATCTATCTATCTA
>JANRMT010062841.1:52906307-52983124 GCA_026402145.1 Polypterus bichir lapradei | reverse complement strand
TCTATCTATCTATCTATCTATCTATCTATCTATCTATCTATCTATCTGTCTAATCACCTTATAAATCATATCAGCACTGAAACAGATCACAACTAGGCCGGGATTCTTGGACATTAGATAAGGCGACAAACAATCAATATCTTTGACAGTAACTAATGAAGTGATAAGTCTCAAGGGAAAAATAAGAGCATGCTGACTTTGTGTATTTGAGGGTCTTTCTTGAAACCTGTTGAAACTGCTTACAATCACTCAGTCTTTTAGTGATCATGTGGGGCACATGAAGCATGGGAATGTGTTTGTTAAGGATTGCAGTGCCCAACGTGGAGTTTAAGTAAAAAGAGTAAATTAGCACAGAAAGAATTGTGTTTCTTTTTAAGAAATGCAAAATTAAACATTCACAAATCTGGCATTACATCAAATTAGGAGCTGCTCTAGACTGGAAGCCTTCTTTAAAATGCTCCAGCATGAAAGTGACCTTTTCATGGATGATTGAACAGAAGTGGGGGATGTTAAATGCCTATTTAATAGTCCCTGAAGCCACATATGCCAACAAGAAAGCTATGTAGGTCTCCTGTGCACCCTTGTGATGTAGTGAAAATGTCTGGTGTCTGCACGGTTACTTGGCCCATTTTATATTTATTATAAAGGAGATCAGGGTTTTGGACTGCAGAGACAGGTAAAGACAGTAGAAGAGAGCTCTAGGAGGACAGCACAGGAGTTACAATGGGCATTGCCTACTCAGGAAATGGTCAAAACAACAAATGACCCAGAAGTAGTTCCAAGGCAGAGATTTAATGTCCTTTCTGGAAATAACTTTGCTGAGGCTAGAAGTAGGTCTTTAGTGCCAGGCAAGAGCTAATCTGGTGGGTGGAAGAGCGACTGCACTATTTTAAGAAGACATTGATGGAGGTAAGGAAGGAATGTACCTGAGGATCATTTGTAGGGAAATGGACCTTCCACCATAGGTTAGAGAGGGACCCTTTCGGTATGCCTAGATAAGCCCACATTTTTAATTTATTTGGTCTTTCTCTGTGTTACTCTGGATTCAGGTATGATTCTTGAGCACCCACTATTGGTTACACTCCAAAGAAAACACAGCTAAAGGGAGCAAATGGAACATTGTATCAGAGTTTCTCATTCTTTTTTCTTAACCTGCATTTTCAAATTGCTTTATCCCATGCATGTCCTATGTCAAAAGATAAAATGCTACCTTAACTGAATATTCCTCAGTTAACTGCAAATGACTCTACTATTTAAGTTTTGCTTTTCCTCCAACCATCCATTTATTTAGTAGTAGGCATCCGTCCATCTTGGAAGATGATGATTGTGCCGTGGTCAGACTATCTTAGTGCTGTTGAGTACAACATCTGGAATGGCTCAGCAATTCGATCCTTGCATGGAAGTTCCTTCTGCAGGTATTGTATATAAGGCTGGATTTTGAAACTGCAGCCTGAGTTTGTTGTCTCTGCCTCCTGCGGGGCCAGGCTTCCTGGAGTAAGGCTTGTTTGTGATGTCAACCAGTTTACTCCTAGTCACGTTTTGTGGTATGTTGCAGTCTGCAACACTTGTTGTGCTAATAATCATAACAATCATAAAGAGAAGGCCAAGAGGAATAGCAAAAAACAATTATGACATAAAGCAAAATTCAAGAAAGGATAGCCCAACAACATGAGTATGAGCTGTTTCAGAACTATGCTTAGACATCGCAGGTTTTATATAAGCTGATTACAATTCCAACATAAAAAACTACCAAACTACCATTCTGCCCACTTTTTTTATAAAGTACAAAAATATATTCACTGGCTTGTGTATCTTTGAAAGAATGTTCATTTCTTTTGGATTATTTAAAAAGATGAACAGTTTTGATGCTTAAGTATGTAATTAAATTAAAATTCTCAAGTGTTATCATTGCTACAGTTCACGTATTAGATTACCAACAACATTCAATAAGCTTTAGTCTTCCAATGAGATGACTGTACAGTACATCTGTACAATCTGTGTCCATTTCCAGTATCACAGTTCATACAGGTATGTCAAGTATATTGAGACACTTTTGTTTGCCGGTTACAGGTATCCCTTTGTTAAATAAATCCTGTATTTCAAAGTAATCGTTTACAATCACTGGCACTAAGAACACTTAAAACTGGTAGTATTGGGTGAAGGTCGAATGGCGAGTTTCACGGGTTACTTCTGAAGCATACCATTGTACTATCTTTTTTATTTTCATTTGTTTGATTAAACTTAAATACAAAAAAGAAAAAGTAACTGGCTGTGAAGGACAACCGTCTGGACTGCGGTAAGGAGTGAAAAATGAATAAAAGCAATACAACAATAGGAACAAGGATAAAGAGCTGGCTAATTATGAGGCTCATAAGGCCGTATTCTGAGTAGAATGTATAAAACTATGGCTTGTCACACACATGCACATGAGAGGCAGCTAAAATGCTCAAAAGGAGTCAATTCAATGCAAGACCAGGGAATGGCAGAGTGCACTGATCCTTACTCTTTTTCATCGGCAGACCGTCCACGGGAAATTTCGCCTAGATCAGACGACATCACTTCCGGTTTTGGACCCAATGACGTCACTTCTGGTTCCTGCCCCGATGACATCACTTCCCCTGCCTGACTTTAAAGCTGCCGTGTTTCCCTGTCTGTTTGTTCTTGTTTTGGACTGAAGTCTATAAAACTTTGACCCACAACCTTCGCTTTTGGCAGCCAATTTCAAGTATACGGGCAGCTACCCCCAAACCTCTTTCTGTGTTCGTATGAATCCTTTCACTAGTTATATATAAAAACATACCAGACATATACTGTATGCTAGAAATGAATTTCGAAAAATTCATTTGCAGTAGTCAGCTAATGTGTTTGGTGTATTAACAACTATTGAAGTGTATACAAGAAAATAAATAAATAAAGCTATTAACAAGGTCAATAAAGCTATGAATTCAGACCAATTAAATTACCAATCTTAATCATTCTGTTAAACTACACAATATGCTGTCACAGGTGTGAGAGACAGGATGCAGCCATTGTCATATACTGCAGTATATTCAAAGCTCACCCATGAGAGGTGTCCCCTATTAGTGTAGAGAAGTCAGCTCTTGTGTGAGGAGCTGGCAGTCACAATGTCAGTCCTCTGTCAAGACCAAGTGTCCCTGCCATACTGGAGTTTCACTGCCACCTTTAAAATGACTGCCAAAGATTAATGATTTTTTCAATGATATTGGTCATTTTATGTTTATACTAAAATTTGCAGAATTTAGGCATAAAGATCGATTTTAAAATATTTTTGGAGAAATTATTTTAAAGATTAGTAATACTGACTCACAGCACCAGAGATGTAGTTTTGATTCTCATGTTGGTTATACATGTAGTGTATTTGTTTAGTTTCACTACATATAGCATGTATTGCTTATCTCTGAGTACATTGTTTTCATCTGTAGTTGTGCATTTCGCTTAACTGATCTTATGTAAGCATGGATGTATATAATGTGTCCTTTTCTTTGCTTAATTACTAATGTTGCCAGAACTGGCATTGGCTCTTTGAAAATCCTTTGATAAATAAAGCAGGAATACTCTGTGATTTGATTTTTGATGCAAAAATGGAAATTAAAGGAAAGTGTGAATCCCAAAATAATCTTTATATAAATCAAATTGATCTATTAACAACATAAGTAAAACATTATTTAAGATGATTAGGCCAAGAAACACAAAATATACAAAAAAAGGGCAAAAGTAGAATGTGTCAGGTTATCAAAAATGTACATAGGCCAGGTTATAAAATATATAAAAAGAAAGGGCAAATTACTAAGTAATTCAGTGACATAAATGTCCTAACAATTATCAAAATCCAAACAATATTTAGGAATAGACCAAAATTGGAAAATAGCCAAAATACCTAAATATACAAAAATGCAAAGTAAACAAAAGAATTTCAAAAGTCTTGAATATACAAGGTCTAGAATTACAAAAGGACTACAACTTAAAATGTCCCATTTTACAAAGGACAAAATACCTCTAAGCCAACCCCACGAACAGGTCAAAATACATTAAGCAAAATTCACAAAAGTAAAACTAACCTGAATAAAGATTGCTGAATGAAAGGAGAATAACAAAGAGTAGGTGAGGTGGCTCCCTACTCACTACGAAAAGTGGTTTCAGAAGTAAGAAAAATTAATTATTAATTTTTATTATTATTATTAATGGCCCCATGTTCATCCTTAGATAAGGTCTTGGGTAGCAGCCCCATTATCTGCTCACCTGCAGTGCTAAGAGGCCCCATTGCCTTGTGATCAACATAAAGAGGGAATAACAAACGAAATGAACATATTAAAAGACCAAAAGACAGTTACGAAAGGTTAACAAAAAAAAGAACTTACTGAAAAACAATTAAACACTAAAAGTAAGAAACTGACAAAAACAGCTTGATAAAGAAAAAATTCAAAAAACAAATTAAACACACAAATGTAAGCAAAACTAAAGTCAGCAGCACCATGAAAATATAGGAAATAAAACATCATGTTGGAGCTTGTGAAATTTTAGGGGAAACCGGAAAGCCCATCCAATCACATCTTTTCACATTACTCCACAATTTCATTCACCTGCTTAATAGATGTATAATGCATATCAGCATGTCATACCTGGGTATGGATTATTATGTGTAGATATGAAAACAAACAAGTTAACACTAGAATTGCCAAAGCCTACAAAAAAAATTGGTAATCCCAGCCCACCTTAAATGCCTTTGCTCCTCTCTGTCGGCATCTTTTGTCTTGTAAATGTATTGATCAACAAAAACAGCAAGCAGCCTGCTATCCCATCCCCCCACCCATCGCCGCAGCTCAATTCACAAAAAAGGTTCTCAGTGCTCATTTTTTATGTTGGAGTGAATTGCTCAGAGTTGTAGAGGGTAAATAATACATTGTCATTTGGAAAACATGCATTTCATGTGTGTTCTGTGTCTACAACAATCTATGTAAACACATCAATAAAACAGAAAAGTTTTTCATGTTTTAGTAATAAATGACAAAATGTAGACATTTCGTTTTCTGATTGGAACTATTCAGGTCATAAAATGATTTCTTCAAAATGTCACATATATTTGTCACTGTCTTTTTTTCCCCAGCGCTGCGTTGACATCATGGGCCAGAAGGTGTGAGCTTATTCAGTGCGAACAGGAACACGCAGGTGGCCGGTTGCTGTGTGCTACAAAATGCTTGACCTGGCGGCGATCAACTCACTTATACTGTACAAGGTCTGCACAGGATCCACTGAGAAAAGAAGAGTGTTCTTGGCTTACCTTGCTGAGGAACTTCGTCTTCGCTTCTTACAAGAAAAGGCGATGGAAAAGAAAAAGAGGATGGCAACATCAGCAAGCTTCTGTTCCAAGACCGCTGCTTCCCCCTGGAAAACAAACTCAGTCAGTGTCAGATGCCCCTTCAATGTAATAGCAACCACAGCATAGAGAGAAGTGTGTACATTGCAACAGGTACACATGTCGTAAATATAGGAAGGATGGACTTTGTGTGTGGGAACTGTTAACATTTGAATTTGATGATTGTATATAGCGTGGAACTGACCGACCTCTCTGTGCTATTCTTTCCTCTGCATGTCCTGGAGTACAAAAGAAACAGTACCCTGCACCAAAATGTGGAGATTGGGCATTACAAGTTTTTTGTAGGCTTTGGTAATTCTGTTGTTAAAGCACAAGAGACATGATGCACTGTGTTATTCAGTTGCACTTATTCTCCCAAATAAAACAAGTGAAAGAAGCCCATTGAATTGGATCTTGTTGCAGTATAGTCACCAAAATGTATGAATGTTTCCTTGAGGGAAGCAGGAGGGGGCATTTCTTGTATATGACAAGTACTGATGTCCTGTTCATTCTGAGGTGGACCTCAAAGATTTTTCAGGATATGCTTATTGAATTACATCTTTGGACCAATTGCTAAGATAGTTCACTACATTAGAAATTTGTGCGTTAAGAATTATTATGCTAATCTGACTAAAGGTGTGTTTACCCTGTCTTGATTGGTTAGAAGCTGACATGTATCCAATGCCCCATCCATTCTAATATCAAAAAAAATCAGGAAATTTCCAAAATCTTGCAATTTCAGGAAAGGTTCCTGTATCTTTTATCCTCTTGTTCTCTGAAATAATTACAGTATGCACCCAGATTCAGTTAATGTTATTTTATTTCTCAATTTTCTCTCTCTTCATTTTCATTGCAGTTTAATCCAAATCATTGATGTGGGTTGCCAAAGCCTTTCTCAGCTTTCTCAGCACCCCATCTCTATTCAGCCTGGCTCTTTATCGCAAACACACGCCAAGTGGGTACACGACCTTGAGGTGATCAATGACCACCTGTACTTTAGGAAACATGTTGTTGTGGTCTCTCAGTGTTGCAGAATAACTCTATATAATATCTGCAAATCAGACCATATCTGACAGAATGTGAAGTAAACTCCTGGTCCAGGCTTTGGTCTTGTCACGTCTGGACAACTGCAACTCTGCTGGAAAGAGAATCAGCATGTGTCACCAAGCCACTGCAGATGGTTCAAAATGCAACAGCTCATGTGGTGTTCAACTAACCAAAGTAGGCACATGTCACTCCTATTTTTAGATCATTCCATTGGCTCGCATATAGCAACATGTATTACATTCAAATCCTAGATGCTTACCTACAGAGTAGTCAGTGAGTCAGTGCTCATATATATGGCAATACTTCTGAGGTCCTACTTTCCTCCTCGACCATGCAGGTCTGCTGTTGAACAGCGTCTGGTGATACCAACTCTGCGTGGCATCAAATCTCAGTCCAGACTCTTTTCAAGTCTCGCTCCTAGCTCGTGAAACAAACTTAATTTTATCTGTTTGCCCTTGTACAGAATAGTTTTTCAAAATAATATTTCAGATTTTATCTTATTTTGTAAGCTGGTAATAGATGTAGAAAAAACATACAATATAGCTATAGAGCAGATGACACACATTTGTTTCTGTAGTCTGTTCTTAAGCAGAAAATTGGTAACAATGTGGGAAGAGAGATTTTACACTCTGATGTTCTTTTTCATGATTTGAACATTTTATTTCAAATGATCTTGAATGGATCTGCTGTTTTTAGTGTTTTTACTGTACAAAACATCAAACTATTACTTGGTAAAGCGCACTTGATTCGCTTGAGCAATGTATAATACATAATTAATGTAGATGATACCCATGTTTATGTCTTAAATATGTGGCTACTTTCAATAACTACATGCAATATGCCCAAAATATGCTTCATGTCAGCAGGACCCCTTATTAAAACATCTTCCCTGATGTAAATTTAAACCTAAACGTAAACTGTGGGAATGTCAAAGGTCACCTTTTAACCAAAACAGTGAGGTTGTTGAAACTCATTTCTGATTGTGGGTAACCAAATTTTAAGGATACTTTTAATTCATTAAAAGGCCTATCTAGCATCAGTTCTGTCTTAGGTTCAATGCTGTCAAAATAGGCTTTAGCCCACCATGACCATGAATTTAATTTTAGTAATTTAATGTGTTGACAGCTACTATACATGAAGTGCCTTTTGAACAGAAGTGCTGCTGCCAGCTTTAAAAATAAATTACATTTTAATGGAATGAATTTTATAAACCGTAAAAAACTTTAGAAACCTTTTATATGGCCTCAAAATCAAGTACCCCTTATCCCTATCCTATTAGACTTAAAATGCAAAATTTAACTTAAAAGTGCTTTAAGACTGTAATGATGTACTTCAGGTGCACTTTTCATTGAAATAAGACTATTTACATTTGCCATTTTAATTATCTAAAATTCAATGCAATAAAATACAGCAAATAAATGCAAAATGAACATACTGCATATATACACTCACCTAAAGGATTATTAGGAACACCTGTTCAATTTCTCATTAATGCAATTATCTAATCAACCAATCACATGGCAGTTGCTTCAATGCATTTAGGGGTGTGGTCCTGGTCAAGACAATCTCCTGAACTCCAAACTGAATGTCAGAATGGGAAAGAAAGGTGATTTAAGCAATTTTGAGCGTGGCATGGTTGTTGGTGCCAGACGGGCCGGTCTGAGTATTTTCACACTCAACCATTTCTAGGGTTTACAAAGAATGGTGTGAAAAGGGAAAACATCCAGTATGCGGCAGTCCTGTGGGCGAAAATGCCTTGTTGATGCTAGAGGTCAGAGGAGAATGGGCCGACTGATTCAAGCTGATAGAAGAGCAACTTTGACTGAAATAACCACTCGTTACAACCAAGGTATGCAGCAAAGCATTCGTGAAGCCACAACACGCACAACCTTGAGGCGGATGGGCTACAACAGCAGAAGACCCCACCGGGTACCACTCATCTCCACTACGAACAGGAAAAAGAGGCTACAATTTGCACGAGCTCACCAAAATTGGACAGTTGAAGACTGGAAAAATGTTGCCTGGTCTGATGAGTCTCGATTTCTGTTGAGACATTCAAATGGTAGAGTTAGAATTTGGCGTAAACAGAATGAGAACATGGATCCATCATGCCTTGTTACCACTGTGCAGGCTGGTGGTGGTGGTGTAATGGTGTGGGGGATGTTTTCTTGGCACACTTTAGGCCCCTTAGTGCCAATTGGGCATCGTTTAAATGCCACGGGCTACCTGAGCATTGTTTCTGACCATGTCCATCCCTTCATGACCACCATGTACCCATCCTCTGATGGCTACTTCCAGCAGGATAATGCACCATGTCACAAAGCTCGAATCATTTCAAATTGGTTTCTTGAACATGACAATGAGTTCACTGTACTAAAATGGCCCTCACAGTCACCAGATCTCAACCCAATAGAGCATCTTTGGGATGTGGTGGAACGGGAGCTTCGTGCCCTGAATGTGCATCCCACAAATCTCCATCAACTGCAAGGTGTTATCCTATCAATATGGGCCAACATTTCTAAAGAATGCTTTCAGCACCTTGTTGAATCAATACCACGTAGAATTAAGGCAGTTCTGAAGGCGAAAGGGGGTCAAACACCGTATTAGTATGGTGTTCCTAATAATCCTTTAGGTGAGTGTATATGTACTGTATAACGACCACAAGGGGCTGCTTAAAAAACCGAAAGACACTACTCTTTAAAATTTCTTTCAGCCCAGGCATTTTTTGCTGATTTATTTAACGACAGAACAAAAGCACTGGCGACTCTGTTTTTTCTATGTCCCTTTGAATTACTATTTAGTTTTCCCACCGGGTTTCCTGAAAACTTCTCTCAAGCAGAGTTCTTGTCCTTTTGAGTAGGTCAATTGAACTGCCAACCATCTTGACCCGTGGTCTTTTATATCTGTCACCAGGGGTATAACTGGAAGAGTCAGCTCCTAAAATACCCTCAGGGTCCTTTCTGGTTGTCACTGCATTTTCAGGTTTCTGGTTTCCATTTTAGGGTGTGCCCTGTGCTCAGACTTCTAGTGTCATCTTGCAATCATAAGAAGATAGCACCGTGATATCTGGAGTTCTCTGTTCCACTTTTAGTGGTCTTCTCTCCACTCACATTGCAGTCTTTAGAAAGAGAGGGAAACAGAGATAGCATGAGCAGATTCTGAAAGTACAGTATATATTATAGGGTAATCTCATTGACTGGTTTGTCCAGAAGGACTAGGCATCAGGAAGTCAAGGGCTTCTGCTATCTGAATTACAGCTAAACCAGCAGCAGCTTCTCCAAATGTCATCCTACAGTCCCCAGCTTCACATCGGACAAAAGCCATTAAAATGTTTAGCTCTGTTGAAAGTTGTAATAGGAAAAAAAGTGAAATGGCACTGGAAACTCCTGGACCTACAACTTCTCACAATAAATGAAACCTTTAAGAGAAGCTCCATTGTATTTTGGACTGCTCATTTTCGCTGTGCTCACAAAGTGGACTTATCCTTCCAGGCTTTCCTCTTTCATTACACAACATACTATACTGGAAACCTGCAGCTGGGCATCATTGACAGTGATTCATCATTGAACTTTACTGAGCTCTGGCTGCCTGAGGACACTGAAGTTCCACTGAAAAATTTTCTTCTGTTCCTTGGTTGCATCATTTCTTTGAATACTGAAATTTCCTAGCTTTCCCCAGTCCACTCTTGAGTTTGAAATAAAGTGTGAGATAGGAAGTATTCTGAGATCTTTTGAGCAACTATGAGTACACACTAGCCACAATATATACAGGTTCTATATAATGGGAGAGAAACAGCAGGAGACAAAAAGAAAATTGTATGGTTGTTAACTTAATTTGTTAGGTAGTTTTACTTTTTTTATTAGATTTTTCAGTTTAATGATAGTGGTCTTATATTATAAGAAAGTGGTAAATTAAGTCCTTTAAGCAAAAATTAAAAAATTATTAGAAAATGAAGGAGAGAAGAACAAAATATGGTCTACACAGATCCCCAAGAAAGTAAACCTTAGGAGTTGACAGATCTTTGTAATATGCAAAGTCAAAATCTACTTGATCTCCCTCTCATAGCTGGGAATTCTGCAGTATATACAAAGATATAGAATACTGTCCATGTCTTTGGTTGAAAATGATTAAGTTCTGAAGTTAAGTGTATCACTGGTGATGCTGCTGTCTGTCACCCACTTTCAGGTTCTGTTTCAAGGGAAACATGGATAATCTGAGTAAAGCAGCAGCAATACCCTGTACTCCTGTAAGAACTCAAGAAGAGAAAGAAAATGGGACAGATTTAGTTTACAGCTGCCACATTTATTAAAATAACATAAACAACTATACAAAAATGTCTAACATAAAGACATTCTATAGTAATAATTTGAAAAACAAGTGGCTTTCTCGTTTGAAAATTCAAAATATATGTCTTTAGGGCTGCTAGCCTTTCCCTTTCTGATTAGATTGCTGCTGCTAATGTGGTATTATAGTTGCTTTATGACTTAACTTGAACTGCTATTTATTCATATTTTAGACTCATACTGTGATAATACCTGATGTTTGTAATCCTATTACATAACATTTGCATTTTGAAATATTTTATTGGATAATATAACTTTATTATTTTGCAGGTTAAGCAGACCTGTAGAGAGCGGATCTCCTGACCACAATAGGGAACTAATTAAACTGGGTGCTTTTATATGAGTCAAATCATTATTGTATTAAGGGATTGTATTCCTGGACCTGTGGAAGGGAGAGGCCTATCACATTCAGAAAAAAGAGACTATGCATAGAAAATTCACAATAAAAAATAAAATAAAATTAGAAACAATAATATAGTATTCAAACCATCCAGTAATTCTTCTGTCTTTACTTAAAAATAATATGTGTTGGCAGGACAGATTGGCATTAGCTATTGTGATCTGACTATAGCACAGGTCATTGGCTTAATATGAACTAAAAAGTCTCAGTTCTCGTGATGGGGCCTCTCTTCAGAATGCAGCCACTACACCTTATCTGGTAGGATGACCGATCACTGACCAAGAAACACACAGACAGTTCTTTGAGGCAACACCTGGAGACCCAAGTTCAAGCAAAAATGGCAACCTTGATGGATAAAACTTTGCTCCCACAGACAACCAAAAACAATCAGCTTATGAAACCTGCTCCTTCCTTTAAAAAGGATTGTAGCTTACTCTATCATTTCATTGCTCTCAACTGGACTGTAGCTTCTACTCAATAGCAGAGACCCAGTGATAATATGTTATGTCTGTAATGAAGGCTAGAGGTATCACATCTACACTAAAGAGTTAACAGTGCTAGATTGGAAAAATGGAGTTGGATGCGCGGTGTCATTAGTCCAAACCTTGCTAAGAAAGCAAGTACCTGAGCAGGGGAAGACCTATGTAAGATCAAGTGTTTGTCTTGCTGAAAATGGTAGATGATCACCAGCTGACCCAGCATATGTGAATTTGTTTGCAACAAGAGTACTGACATGGTGTGTTTTGACCTCTAAGGGAAACTGTGGAACTGCCAGTAACCCATAGGTGCAACCAAGGAGAAGAATGGCGACAAACTCCTTTAATAAAGAAAGAAAAGAATACCAAAGAATCTTTCACATGTCTAGAGAAAGCTGACCAGTAAAGGTGTAAAGCACTTACATGAGGGTAATAACCTTGTGAATGATAAGTTCTAGCTGTGACAAGTTTCTTTCTAAATCCAGTAAGAAAGTACAGAGCAACGTCTCACATACAAGCAAACTAAGAAACACTGGGGGATAGGGGTGGGGAGCATGATAAGCTAGTGCAGACTATCTGTGATCAAATAAATGCCATGAAGGCAATAGAAGTTTCATAATTAGGTAAAGAACTTATCCATCTTAACCACAAAAACTGGAAGATCAGAATTCATCAGTTATATGCCTTTTTCGGTAGGAGAGAAAAAGAACTATCTAAGCCAATTGATAGAATTCATAAGTCATATCTTTTTCTATAGGGCAGAAAAAGTTCAAATAAGCTAATGTACGCGTAATTTTATGTTTTGTGTTGTCTGTTATTGTCCTTTGTCTATATATATATATATATATATATATATATATATATATATTTATATATATATACACATATATATACTGTATATACATATACATATATATATACATAATTCACTAAAAACACGCAACACAGAGAGCCCAAGAAGGACAGAGAGCGCACGCAAGACAGAGAGCCACGCCTGCCAACTCACACAGCCCCGCCCACCAACTCTAAGACCATGGGATAGGCACGACAGAGCCCCGCCCACCATCTCTAATCCTACTTCCGCGTTCACCATCGCTCTCGATCAAACAGCAATAATTAGCAAACAAACAAAGATAACTAACAGTAACAGTGCAAAATTCACAGTTGGTATGCCAGTTTGAAAAGATAAGTTTTGAGGGTAGTTTTAAAATGTGTTATTGAATCGAGCTGATGTATATGAGAGAGAAGGGAATTCCCGAGTTGAGGAGCACTACGAGAGATGCTCGAACTCCCATAGCACAGAGTTTGATGTGTGGTACAGAAAGTACAGCTGCAGATGAGAATCAGAGTCTGTAGGAGATCAATGAGGTTGTGGAGAGCTTTAAATGTTAAGAGCGGTATTTAGTATTGTATTCTGTTGTTAACAGGGAGACAGTGAAGTTGAGAGAGAATAGGTGTAGTACGTTCAGTGGATTTAGAACAGCAGGTTATTATCCTGGCAGCAGAATTTTGAATAAAGCCCTCCTCCAGTTCTCCAAGGCATCCCGGCCATCTGTGACAATATATATATATATATATATATATATAGATTCCAGGAGACAGGCAGTTACTCTAGGAGAGCTGGACAGAGATGTAGAAGGTCCTTAACCCATCAGCAGGACCAGTATCTGCTCCTTTGGGCAAGGAGGAACAGGATGAGCACTGCCAGAGCCATACAAAATTACCTTCAGCAGGCCACTGATGTGAATGTTTCTGACCAAACAATCAGAAACAGACTTCATGAGGGTGGCCTGAGGGCCCAATGTCCTGTAGTGGGCCCTGAGCTCCATTGGCATTTGCTATAGAATACCAGAAATGGCAGGTCCACCACTCGCGCCCTGTGCTTTTCACAGATGAGAGCAAGTTCACCCTGAGCACATGTGACAGACGTGAAAGGATCTGGAGAAGCAGTGGAGGACATTATGCTGCCTGTAACATCGTTCAGCATGACTGGTTTGGTGGTGGGTCAGTGATGGTCTGGGGAGGCACATCCATGGAGGGACTCAGAGACCTCTACAGACTAGACAATGCCACCTTGACTGCCATTAGGTATCGGGATGAAATCCTTGGATCCATTGTCAGAACCTATGCTGTTGGAGCGGGTCCTGGGTTCCTCCTGGTACACGACAATGCCCGGCCTCATGTGGCGAGAGTATACAGGCAGTTCCTGGAGGATGAAGGAATTGATACCATTGACTGGTCCCCACGCTTGCCTGACCTAAATCCAATAGAACACCGCTGTCACATTATGTTTTAGTCCATCCAACGCCACCAGGTTACACCTCAGACTGTCCAGGAGCTTAGTGATACCTTGGTCCAGATCTTGGAGGACATCCACCAGCACACCATCTGTCGACTCATTAGGAGTATGCCCCGACGTTGTCAGGCATGCATACAAGCACATGGGGGCCATACAAACTACTGAGTACGATTTTGAGTTGATGCAATGAACTTTTGGCAAAATGGACTAGTCTGCTGCATGATTTTTCCACTTTGATTTTCAGGGTGCCTTTCAATTCAGTCCTCTGTAGGTTGATAATTTTAATTTCCATCAAATGATGTGGCATCCTTTCGTTCCTAAAGGAACGTGATGTGTTTTCAAAGTGTTCCTTTAATTTTTTGAGCAGTTTAAATATCTAAATTATTTATGAAAATAAGACTTTTGCCACATCAGGACAACAACAGAGAAAGAGAAAGTGTGTAATATAAACTTTTGCCAACCTTGTTAATAAATTGTACTGATCTCTTCAAATTTGTGGTATCTCATCTAGAAATTGAAACTGCGAGATCTCTCGCTCAACTTAAATTAATTTGGCATCCCCTGAGTGGGTGTCTTGTTAATTGTTTTCATTATTAACTAGCATTAACCAAAGGTAAAACTGATAATTAATTAACTGCTTGATTATTCAGCCCTTTCCTACAGTGTTACACAGAGTTCAGCAAATGTGGTGTTGCTTACTTATAGTTTGGTTTATACAAATGTTCTCAACAGAAGAGGAAAATCCATTAAAAATAAAAGATTAACTTCAAAGAACTCTTACATTGAGTCTCTCTCAGTGCCCCATAGTGATTTTCAACTTCAGCACACATACACTACATGAATGATTAACTTATAAGGAGACTACTTGGATTACCAATACCAAGTCATTAATAATGAGATAAAAGTTAGTATTTGATGTACATACAGTAAATATGTGGTGTTCTCATCTGAGGTAAGCATTGTCACTCTAGGACACAAGCCCACTTAGCCCTGAGAAACTGCCCATGGAGGGAAACTGACTCAAGCCCTGCAGTCCCTCTGATATAAAAGAAAGAAACTTCCAGCATTGGCACTGTTCATTCTGGGGAGAGCAGACTGATGGATGGAGTTCCTACCTGAACTCGACACACCTGAAAGAAGCCTGAACAATCCTCATCTTTATTTCTTTAGTGAATCTGCTTTTTATTTTGCCTTACTTGATGCATCATTTAGCACCTGTTTCAGTGCAAAGAATTTGTAAATTTTAATCTATCTATCTAACCCAGCCACAGAAGATGCACAAACCAGTGTGTTTCTTTGTGCCGGTTCCAAAGCCGGGTAAAAGGGGAGGGTTATGTCAAGAAGGGCATCCGGTGTAAAATTTTGCCAAATCCATATGCGGACAGATGATCCGCTGTGGCAACCCCTAACGGGAGCAGCCGAAAAAAGAAGAAGACTGTGTAAACTTTATATAGTATACTCTACAAAACAAAATACAGAGTGTAACTGGGAAGCCCTTTTGGGGTGTCTTTCCAAGACTGGAGTAAGGGAGCAACAGATACAAAAATAGGGATCAAATATGCAGAATACATTATAAATAAATGAAGAAAGCAAAAGTCTTACATACTACGAGCTTATATTCAAAGATATGTGGACTGCGTTCTATTAGATGAGTTGGTTTCCTCAATTATCCACCTCTCAAATACCACTGAAAGTTCCCTTTTTCACCTCTCATCTTACTGTCTCCTTCTATCAGCCTCTCATTGTCTCTTTGTCAGTCCTTGCCAGTCCCTCCTTTCATCAGTGTAAATTTGCCCAACATTTCCGTTTCCTAACTTCATTGGCTAGAGGGACACCAGGCTGGCAAAAAAAAACAAAAAAAACAGAACCTCCCAGAAACAGATATCACAAGATGTGATCTGTGAATAAAAGCCTGACATTGTCTCCTTTACTGGACTTAGACGTATGACATATTTATATTATAGGGCAGCATATGACAATTTCCATGCTCTATTATAAAAGAATGCTTGGTTTCTGAACACAGAATTTCTCAAGGCTTCCCACAAGTATACATAACAAAAATACAATTCAGAAAATGGATGGTGGATATATAGATAGATATATGGATGAAAATAGATGAAATGTCCCTCAAAACAGACATTTATGTTGTTTTTGACTGAGTCCTACCATATATCTCTAACCAAATGCTGAACATAATAAACATCATGTAATATACACACATAAAGATGTGCATATATCCACAGATTTTGTATGGTAGATTTTCAAAATTACTAAATGACAGAGAAAACCAAAATTCTGGTCCCAGATTACTACTGTCATAAGTTAACAGTGCTACTGTCACACCACAGATCACAACAGTATAACCAAATGATGATGCAGGTGGAATATGACATATGTGTGACACTCAGCTCATTACTGGTAACAACACCACTACTCCAAGGTGCTCCAATTGTCAGTAAAGGACAGTGTCATAATCTCCAGATTTTCCTCATGTTCATTTTGTACTTTTGAAAACCATATGGATCACTTATAGCATTGTTGTTTTTGAAATGGCATTTCAAATTGTTACTGTCACAGACATTTTGTGATGTATTTCTCATTGGCAATACCATGGACGCAAAGCAGGAAACACACCCTGGGCAGGGCGTCAGCCCACTGCATTGCACACACACATACACACACACACACCAAGCACACACTAGGGACAATTTAGGATCTAGTCTCAGCATGATATTGTAAAATCATTGTAAAAATGATTTTTGCATCTGATTTACTCTGATAATACATGTAATCACATTTGATTATCACTGTTATTTTTAATATGACTCCTTACTACAAACATACTTAATGCACAACAATGTGAAATCTCTATCCTTGAGGAACTAAATAAGCAAATACTCCAACTTTCAAACGAATTAACTAATTTCCTAAATGTACCTAAATTGTATGCTGTGTCTACATTTTCAACCTTTTTATTAAACGCCTAACCAAACATTGTGGTTTATTGGACGTTACCTGTAAAAGCAGTTGGATGTTAACCCACCCGTTCGGGTGGGTTCATAATAACTATTCAGGGTAGCTCTACAATCCATACTGACCCCTACTCTCTTTTCTGTTTCTTTTTCCGGTTTCTTTGTGGTGGTGGCCTGCGCCACCTCCACCTACTCAAAGCTTCATGATGCTCCAACAATGATGGATGGACTAAAAGGCAGAATTCTACGTGACCATCATCATCAAGCCTTTCCGTGAGAACCCTAAATCCAAAGAGGACTGTTTCATTTATGTTAGGTAGAATGCCCAGAGGGGACTGGGCGGTCTCATGGTCTGGAATCCCTACAGATTTTATATTTTTTTCTCCAGCCGTCTGGAGTTTTTATTTTGTTTTTTCTGTCCCCCCTGGCCATTGGACCTTACTCTTATTCGATGTTAATTAATGCTGATTTATTTTGTTTTCATATTGTGTTTTTTATTTTTCTATTATTTATTATGTAAAGCACTTTGAGCTACTGTTTGTATGAATATGTGCTATATAAATAAATGTTGTTGTTGTTGTTGTTCGGATTCATGCTGTCAAATGGATAAACTTCTCTAAACTGGTCTCCTCTCGTTTTTCAGATTTCTTATGTTCTTATGTGACTGCTACTCTCAGTATTTTTGACTTCTTGGTATAAAAAACACGCTAGTTTTTTCAAATATTTGACTTCAGACTCAAGGTATCTCTGACATTAAGATAGCTTTCAGCTGCCCCCAGGGACACTTCTGGCCAAACTCTGAAATCACTTCCACTACCTTTTCCCCCAACTAGAACTCCATCCAGTAGCCTCTGGCACCCTTGCATCCTTATGCCTACGCTTCCCTTTGAAAAGGACAGGTCCCTCGTGGAACTATCATATTTACTGCTCTGGACAGTACAATCCCTTAGCAGGACCAGTTCGTAAAATGAATAATCATTAACATAATCATATTTAATTATATTAAATAATATAATATGTTGCAATTTACCGTATGGACAAGCGTGAAATGTCGTAAAATGAAAAGGTTAAATATTTAAATTTTCTAATTTAGTATGTTTTCATTATTAAGTCAGCTGTCTGAGCCGGTAAACTAAAAGCGATACTGTATTATTTCAAGGCTGTCAGGATTATCTCGTTCTTGCAGACTCCACAGCCTTGCCGTTAGATGTGAGTTACATGCCAGTATATAAGAAAACAAGGCGAACTGTCGCTCTCCTTAAACAAGTCTCTCCTACAGAAGAGGACGGGACTGTGCCGAAGCAGTTGACAAGGAAGGGTACTTTAAAAGCAGTCGTTTAAAATGCTATAACAGCGCTACGCTGGAGAGGAGTCATTCAGTGACAGCTCCTCCCACACCTTGTGACAGGAGGATGGAAGATGGGTTTGATTGACGTCTCCGAATCCTTTTGGTTTTGCCTAGGGGGCGTGACCATAGAGACTTTGATTGACGTCCGGCGCGCCCACGAGTAGTTGCGCGTCCCCCGGTGGCTGTGGGGGTTTGAATTTCTAACCGGGATCGTTTAATATCTACTTCAACAGAAGGCAAGTTAAAACCAGCTTATTATTTTTTGTTTTATTATTTTCTAGGAAGTAATGATAACAGGATAGAAGACAAAGGAAGTGTTATGGACCCGAGTAGTTTTATGTGTGTATTTTTTTAATTTGTGAGACACATGTTATTTCCTTGCCTTTTGCCTGGCGGCGGAGACATGCAGAATTGCTTAATCTAATCCAATGGCCTTGCGAGAGCGGACAAAAACCAGGAGGTAGGAGGGAGCGCTATAGAAGCGTTGCAAGGGGCGAAAAGTCATTACAAATGCTCGTGGTGTTCGGAATGGTGGGAAAATGGCTGCGTGGGCATTCAAAAAACACATTCATATACTTTGCGGTAATCTAAGCAGCGGAGACGTCGCTGTTAGCGGCTCGTTTCGTTTCTCTGGGCCTAAAGCGCAGTGGTGCGAACGATCCGGCGAAGAGTCAATGCGCCTGGTTCTGCTGTGTGGTTGAGGCGGGGTAGCGAGATGAATTTTAATGACTTTATAGCGGCACATGTGCCGTGCGTGCGAGTTAGCGACAGTCCGTACATGCGGTGTGAGGTTCGAGACTACAGTACGCTCATCGTACACACTGGCAAGCCGTGGCTAACTCTCAATGTGGTGACAAGTCACAGTGCTGTTCGATCATTTCGCGACGGTCAAAGCACAGATCGTGGCAACCCACACTCTAGCAGCAGTGCCTGCCCGAGCAAGATGACCGGTCGTGCCGCGATTTGAGTAAACAACAACCACTCCATCGAAAAGTATTTAAGGGTTTCAGGCTTTCGCGCGCTAGGCTGCACGAGAACTTTAATTGCCGTGGTTGCCATCAACGCAAGAGCGGCGGCGTGCGAAGTGGAGCGCGCGCACGTGTCTCGTGAGGGAAGAGCTCAGGAAACTTCCTTCAATTGGCACTGTCACCGCACAGCTCCGTCGAGTTTTTAGTGGCAGTGCGCCGCCAGCTGTTAAAACGGACGCATCCTTCGCTGTTCGCTTGTCGGCTGTCACGGGGAGCCTCATTGCAGCAAGACGATCCCTGTTCCGGTGTCTTGCCTGGAGACTTCTAGGCGAGGACACTGTATACTGCACACGGTTACGCCAAAATAGTTCCATCATGGCAATGTGTGAGGACAGGAAGACGTATTGTAAAATTTGGGAGAAGGACGTTCCACACGCGAGGGAGATTACCCTCACGTTTCAAACTACAGTTGCAAATGTAGACACTGAAATTACTGTTGTCGAAATTAAAGCAAAATACGTTTAGAAATCACGACAAATACCGGTAAAGACAGCAAGACGGCAACACATTTTAAAACTTCTCCCAATTTATTACGTCTGGAAGTAATGTGTTTTTAATTTAAGATCCACGCTGGAGCTGCTCCGTATTTTTTTTCGTTCCTGGTCACTTTTCGGTGACTCATGATTTCAGGATTACCTTTAGACGTTCACATTTTGTCTTTTCTGAAACTACATACAAAGTTTTTACTACAGCAGACCTTCTCAGTCTTATTTACTGATGTCTCTCTCTCTCTCTCTATGTGTACGCGGGGTTTCATTTTACTCTGCAAAAACTTACGTGTTGCATAAATTGGCCATGCCTAAGTGCAATGAACTTGTGCTGGCTCGTTCCTTTTTTTTTAGCCTAATGCTTCCATAGTAGTTTCCCATTCCCCACGACCCAATATGGATAATAGGATTTTAATAAATTGATGAATAGTGGAGGTGAAGGAGGTAGTGTTTCTTCCTTTAGGCATACACGTTTCTTTGTTTGAATCCTCCTCCAGGGCTTTGTCCATATATAGTTTATATGTTCTTATGTCGGTGTGGGTTTTCATTTGGGTACTCTTGCAGTTTTCCACATCTCAAAAAAATGGGCAAATTAGGATAGTTGGTGATTTAAAATTCCCCCCGAAGTATGTTTTTTAACTTTGTGTTTGGACTGGCACCTCTTCCATGATGGTTTCTTGCTTAGTGCCTAGTGCTGCAGTATAACATCAGGCTCACCCATATCCTGGAATTAGATGAAGTGGATTTGAAAATGCTGTTATATTGTGATCTGATTTAAAATGGCCAAAGGACCTACTTTCAAGTGCAGAAATAGTTATCTTGTACCATACAAGCAAGCAGTGTTGCACTGGATGCCACCAGTCTTTGGCTAGAAGTCATCAGTCTGTCCATCATTTTCTGCACCTGCCTCATCCATCTTCAGGGTCTCCAGAGCCTATTCCAGCAGCATTGACTACAGCAGGTGGCCAGTCCTGCGCACTGGACACTCGGGCACTTATCCACACCTACTCACATCAGGTCAATTTGTATTTTTCAGTTAAACCAGTCAAGTTGTAATTGTAATAATGGTTTGTTAATAGTTAAGAGTGGACTAGTACTTTATCAAGTTATATTTAAGTTTTATTTAAAATTAGTTTTCTTTTGAACTTTTGTTTTTTCATACTACTTTCATACTCCTGCAGCATACAGGGATAGTAGTGTTTGGCAATACTAGAATTTGCCTTTTGTGATATAATCTGCTGAACTGTTTGTGATTAGTGTTTTTATTGTTTATCTTACATCATTACTAATCCTTGTACAGTAATCCTACCAATTACATCATTACTGATGTTGCTCTAAGAAAAGCAAAATCTTCTGATGCGGCAGAAAGATCTAACAAGAATTGACTTCTAATTAAGTAAACGGTTGAAGCAATAACATGTAGTCCCTGGAGGCCCTGTGTTTGACACTGCTGCCAAACATGGTATGACTTTAAAGGCTTAAAACACTGCTTACCTTTAACACATTTTTTTTACTCTTATCTACAGTTGTCCTCTGGTATGTTAGAACAATGTAAGTAAACAAAAGTTTGTAAAGAAAGATCAGTAAAGGATTGACTCTGAAGGCATTGTCTGTACAACAAAGTAAAAATTGTGGTGGGACTAATTGAGAGGACGGTTGAGAATGAGGTGATGGCTGTTTATAAAATGCATGCCAATAACTAACCATGAATCAAGCCAGCTTTATTAAACAGCTAAGTGCAAGTTAAGTACATGTATAGGTGATATGTTTGCTATTGAAGGATCTAAGAATGAGAGGAAAGCATTCAGTCCATTAGGCTAGTTTGTTTAGGTAATAGCTAAGCTGTCCCAAGACCTCATCCATATACTTTTTGAAGGTTGTCAGGGTTTCTGCTTCTACAACATGCCTCAGTATTTTGTTTCAGATTCCCACAACTCTTTGAGTAAAGAAGTGCTTCCTGGCCACAGTCCTAAATGCACTTCCCATTAGGGTTGTCACAATACCAAAATTTCAAACTTTGATGTAATACTAAGAAAAGTGTTGAAATTTGATATCATTTTCATTATTCAATACAATATACAATATAACTAATAAAACATGTTTAAATAAATTGTAATTCTGTGTGTATTCTCCAGCCACCATAAAAACCTCACACTGGTTCCATTCCATCTGAACTAGTGTGGTGCTGAGGTTTCACCTGTTGCATGGCTGCACTCTGGTCCTAATCTGGGATCTTGTGTTGGTTTGTCATGTGGTGGGTGCGGCAACAAGCTGTCTCAGTGCATGCTCCTAACCCTTCTCTCTCTCTCTCTCTCTCACTCTCTGCATTAAAATCATTGATGAAACCAAATAACAGAAATGTTACTCATAAGAATAATAATACTGTTTTCACTTAGTGATTAAAGAAATATTTTACTCAGTTTTAAACCTAAAGCTCTGTTGAATTTGTGCTTGAGTGGAGTTGGTATACAGCCTTATTCTACTGTGTGAGGCATCACTGAAGTTTTGTTTACCTTCTGGTTAGGGATGCACCAAGCAGGTTTTTTTAATGCTGATACCGATCACTGATTTCTTGAAATTATCGATCGTCCAATTTCAATACTGATTTTTTTCCATTTATCCCCTTAAAAAACATTATGTACTAAGCTCCTGAATAACTAGATGCACAGAAGCCTTATGTCCTATATAAAGTGTATTTTTATAATTAAACTATAGACCACAGGTATTAACTTAATTTTCTATTAACAAAATAGAATAAAATACTTCTCATAATTACAAGCTGTCATATTGTTTATTTTCTGTAATGTGCCTATCTAAATCAAGATTTATTAAAAAAGTAGCTTTCACAATTTCTCTTACGAAAAATATATACATTAGGGATGGGTGATAAAACAATAAAAGTAATTATCATGAAATAATTTTTCCTCAATATAAACATAAGACATGGTCGATAGAAAATCTATATAACTCTTTCTTTCCATGTTTTGACAAACAACATGAAAAGCCAATGATAATGAGAATAGCACTGCGCCGAACAAATCATTTGGCTCGAATAGAGTTACAGTCATGTCAGGTTAGGCTGGCACACACAGCACTGAGTGTAGGAGTATCAGCAGCACTTGTGCTCATGTTTGAGCTGTGGCAGTTGTGAAAGCCAGTACATCAGGATGGGTGCAAGATAAAAGAGAAAATGACGACAGAAAATGTTAATGAAAACTTACTGAAGAAGACACCCCAATGGACACAGCTCAAGGCTCAGATGATGAGGTCATTATTGAAAAGAAGGGTCAGAGGAATTTGGTAGTGTGGCGATATTTTGGCTATTTAAAGTCCTATAAGAACTGCAAATTGTGTTGAATTGTGTTGAAAGCATTTTCCAACAAAGACATGAAATAACACTAGTCTTTTTTACCATCTGAATCAGTGTCATCCTTTAGAGCATACACAATGCAAGACCTTACAGTCCCAGACCCAATCAAGTGCAACACTAATGGGGATTTCTTGTGCCTTTCTTTTTTTTGCCTCGGAGAATAAGCTGACCACAATTGAGTGAATATGTCAGTTTTGTTTATGTTCTTCTTTGTTTACATTTGAAAGCTGCTTGAAGTTGTACTGAGGATATATTCAGAATTTTTTTTGTCTATTTATTTGTGGGTTTGTTTCCCAACTATTGAAAACAGTTTGAATCTATACAAAGGATAGGATACAGTATAGAGGTAGTTTTTTTTCTGAGATTTTATTTTGCGTTGATACCTGCTTTATTTATTAGGAACTGACCAACAAATTTAGTGTGTTCTGTAAAATTTGAAAACTTTTGACTGGTTAGAATTGAGACTTTTGTATTTTGTATTACCTATTTTATTTATTTGGAATTGACCGAAGAATTTAGTTGTGCTTTTTGTTTGTGTTCTCCTGTAACACTTGAAGCTTTTGATTGGTCAGAATTCAGATTTTAGTTTATTATATATAGCTATTTTATTTATTTGAAATACCATTGTATAATTTTCTACAATACATTTGTCATGTTCAACATCTGACAGAAAATTAGTAATATTTAAACCAAAATTAATCTTGTATCTTCAAATCTCACTTAGGAGTAAAAAGGAACTTTTAAGCTTGACAGATATAGTGATTTGATTTATATTGATATCAGCTGATGTGACAAAAAAAGGATTACAATTTTTTTCCATATTACCAAGCCCTAATACCGTATATGTATATACATACTCTCACAATCAGTTAATTGGTATTGACAATTAAACACTGCTTAAATGTAAATATACCTGCACTTAACATGCAGGTTCTTCAAGTATTCTGTTAAATTAGTCGTGTTAGCCCCTTTTAGTTGGTATTGTTCAGTAGAAAATCTTGGCTTGCATGTATCTGGAGAATTTCCATTCCCATAAACTCACCTTCCTGTCTCTCATGCATCTCTGGGAACCAAGCTTACAATATCAACATAAGAAAAAAAGCACTTCTTAAACTGCAAAAAATATTGTATATTATTTGAAAATGAGATGTTAGATGTACCTTTTTTTAATAGAAATACAGGAATGAATGCAGAATGTAAATGAGATGTTAGATGTTACTACTTTTTTTTAACAGAGATATAGGTATTTTTTAATAGAAATACAGGTATGAAAATACAGAACAAAACAAGATGTTAAGTGCATTTTTTTTCAATAGAAATACAGGTATAAACACAGAAAGAAAACGAGACGTTAGATGAAGATAAAAGCGTGATCCCCAGTGCTTTTGCCGCATCATTTTTCTTTATTCTAGAATCAGCATTTTCCAAGATTAAGTTTTCTTTCAGCTTAAACTGACACTGTTTCTCATTTTATTGTTCCTCTCAAAGAAAACTTTGAGAAGCACTATGAAACTTGAACGTTACAGTATCCGCACATGGCACAACTACCCATGCCAATGCTAGGTGGAGCACTGGTTCAGAATTTGGTTGTGTGTATGTGATGTCATGCTTATACTCTTGCCGAGACTGCCTGCAACAGACTTCCTCTTTTTGTGAGACAGCCTGTTGCACGGTTCCCAAGAACTGGTGCAGAAAATGTAGGCATGGAATTAAGTATTTTTTGCATCGCATTATTATCTTTGGTGGTCATTTTTGATCGAAAAAATGTTATGCTTAAATTTACATTTCATTAAAACAAAATGCGTTTAACATGATGTTGTATGAATGTTTGTTTGGGCCAAAAAAAAAAAAAAAGAATTTCTTATTTTGAAAATTTTGTTACTTTAGTATTTGCTATAATGGGATTTGACCTGTATAACAGTCAAACTGTGGTAATCCTTTTGATTGTGAATGCCAGTCACTCTGTGCAAGTCATCAACTCTGCTTCCAGCAAAATAACCCCAGACCATCACAGTTCCTCCTCCATGTTTGACAGCTGGTGTCACACTCTGAGGAACCACCCTTTCACCAACTCAACAGTGTATAAACACCCTGCGTGATGAACCGAAGATTTCAAATTTTGATTCATCGTTCCAAAAGACTTTCTTCCAGTCTTCAGTAGTCCACTGCCAGTATTTCAAGCTCCTATTTTGTCCTTTAAGGAATGACTTTCACAAACCTGCAGCACAGTGTCTCCACATAACAGGAGAAACTGAGATTTGGGTTTTTTTTTTTTTTTTTTTTTACCACTGTTAAGCTGTGCTTGAAGCTGTTGTGCTGTGAGGCCACCTATAATGCAAGCTGGTGACCCTCAGAAAGTTGTCTTGTTTGTAACTTTGGGTCTGCCAGATCTCTTCATATTCGAGTTACTTCCAGTTTCTAATTGCCTTGGGATTGTATAGAACAACATACTCACTAAGACTTGTGGTTTTCTTTTGCAGTGTCTCTCAATGAAAGGCCTACACACTTCTACGGGTAATAATACTCTGTCTCATTTCATTTAATTCCCATTTTATTGCCATTATCACTGGAATTTAGAACTTTCTACATTGTTATTAGGAACACTTTCTTTTACTCCTTAGTCTGCATGTTGTCATATTTGGAAAAGAGACTACCTCAGACTCATAGATCAGCTTTCTTTTAACCGCCCGTTGTGTTTTGCTCAAATCTGAACTAAGCTCTACATGCCTTAATGTCAGGGTGTAACAATTACCATAAGAGGATTGAAGGAAACTGTTAATCACATAATTTTTTTCGTTTTATTTTCATATCAGGATACACACATTTTCTAAGCAGTTTGGTAGTATTTCTGTGTTGCAGTAAACAGCTTCAGATACTTGCATGGTTTTGTTTTGTTACTGTGAACAGAAACAATCCTTATCACAACAACAACAACAATTTATTACTTGTATAACCCAAAATCTCACAAGGAATGCCTCAATGGGCTTAACAGGCCCTGTTTTTTTGAAAGCCCTCCCAACCTTGACTTCCTAAGAAGACAAGAGAACACTTATTATTTTCAGCTTCATTGTTGTCATAAATATACCTCAGAAATGTCAAAAGCATGTTTTCTGAAATTGAATCTTGCTGCTTCAGAGTGGATGTATTTGGTATTTTGATGTATTTGGTAAATATTACAACCTTTTGTTTATGTTTGGACCAGTGCATTTTAGACCCCATTATAGCTTTAAGTTCAGGAGTGGTATTTCTCTTTAAATATGAAAATGCTTTACTTAAGAACTCGGCTATTCAATGACTTGAAAAATTGCAAAATTACCATTTAAGATAAAATGGAAATAGCAAGAATAACATTTTAAGCATTAATGATATAAAACAAACATTACCATCCACAGAAAACATACACAACCTACAACAAAATGTTTGATAAGTTTAAAGTACCCGTTTGTGTTGAAAGATGAGTAGACACACTAGTATTAAAACTGGAGATAGCCATATTATGTGATTTATTATTTACATTTTCCTGATGGGATGTTTCAATACCTTGCTGCACTTTATGTTAGAGGAGTTTGATCTCCACAGTGCACTCTGTTATTCAATTTGTCACAATTTTGGTGTCTCTTTAATACTTTTATCTTTTAAAATAACTAAACATCTAAAATGTTTGTTGTTTTGATCATAAGTTCATGGTCATACTCACAAAGAATGGGTGCCACCAAGTGTCACTGGTGTTGTCATTTGCTGATCCCACCATCACTAGATTGTAACCCTAAATTTGAGAACTGTCGTTGAGGAAACGATGAATAACGTGCTGTGCTCTGCAGGAGACTGTTTAATTATTAATTAAATGTGTTTTTTGCAGAGTTTTAATTTCTTGATGGAATGTATTTGCTTTAGTCAAGTCAAGAACCATATTAAAATGTTAAATAATGAAGTTTTTGCAGTGGGCTGGTGCCCTGCCTGGGGTTTGTTTCCTGCCTTGCGTCCTGTGTTGGCTCCAGCAGACCCCCGTGACCCTGTAGTTAGGATATAGTGGGTTGGATAATGGATGGATGGATAATGAAGTTTTTCGAACAATTTACTTAATAACAGATGTCATAAATATTAAATGCCTTTAGGTCAGCACAGTTGTTTTGTTTGTTATGCCTTGGTATTGACCCTGATAATGACAATCAATTCAGGACTGAAAAAGTTGCTGTATTTACATTCTATTTAATCTCCAATCTCCCTGGGTTTATTTTTGTGCATCTGTTAAAATATGTGCTGCTTGCACAAATCTACGTTTGTACTGTACATATATAAAACAAAGCATGTTTTTTTTATTAGAGTCAAGGGTTCCTGCTATATTGGTTAGATATGATACCACAGATGTTACAAGGAATGATATTTCTTTCCTGCTTTGCTTTGAAATGTATGATTTTTTTTTTCTCTCATTATTCTTAAATAATTTTCACTTCCAGGATTTAACTAAAATTAAGGTTAGGATTTTCAGATACATTGGTAAAACACAGAAGCACTGTACTTCTTATATACCAGTGGGGAGAGAGTTGAAATGAAAGTGGCTTAAATTTGAG
The DNA here is from genome assembly GCA_026402145.1 of Polypterus bichir lapradei. Classification (NCBI taxonomy): domain Eukaryota; kingdom Metazoa; phylum Chordata; class Cladistia; order Polypteriformes; family Polypteridae; genus Polypterus; species Polypterus bichir. Next base: position 52,955,408 of record JANRMT010062841.1, on the reverse strand, counting down.
GCATCCAAGGTCTCAAAGCCTACAGTGTCTCTGGTTTGTTTGATTTTGGATGTGCTCTTGGAATTTGATGAATTATGAATTATGCTATTATAATTAATATAGGTCATGCTGTCCATGTGATAATTCAAAAATTGTCAATTACTTGAAATAGGTTGTTAGTTTTGATATTTATGATTTCAAATTCACTTTTAAAGTGGAAAAAAGAAGTTCAGAAAAGTAGGATAATTCTGTCATTATTTAACTTTATATCTTTAAACATGGAACACTTTACCTTTGTAGTGTCCTTCATTCCTCCTTAAGCAAACCAATCTTATGTCATCTTAAACCCAAGCTATCCTCTGCCAATCTGGCAATTGTCAGAGTTTATACTGTACAGGGGATGACTCATGATTCTCCATTACTCAATGATTGCTCATTCATCTTATCAATAGCGATTGAATATAATGTATATATGGGCAATATTCATATCATAAGCACACAAATGTAAATCTTCAGAAAAATTCATTATGTTGTGAACATTTTGTTTACATTATAAGCATAAACAAGAAAGAACTCTCATACGGTTAACTTGCTGTTGTTTGGTATCGCCATAGCATAAACTATAATATGAACAGGTAAGAGTAATTTTTTTTCAGAATTCATCTTAACTGCTGGCAATGATATATTTCAGTGTAAGTGTTGATGACAAATATGTCCGTTCAGTGCACTGTACAGTAGTGTGCTTCCTTGTATTTACTTTTTCTAAATTAGGAAAAATGTGCATGTCCAGAAAAATAACATTTTTCAGAAAGGTTTGAACAACAACAATGTGTTAACTTAATCAGATTTTAAAGAAGACTGGTTGTATGTCACCAAGCTGCCAACTGTGCATTAGATCTGCTTAAGGGTGAGCTTGTGCCCAGTTGTCTTGCTGAAGCCAGACATGTATATGTCTGCAGACAATGAGTGAATTTTCCTTATATCTGGGTGGTAACAATTAGACGGCTCACTGAGTGCCATATTTCTAACCAATCCAACACCTCATGCAAAGATCAGAAGTGCTCTCTTAAACCTGGTCCACCAGAGAGCAAGCTTCTGTTTACAATGAACTGTCTAAAGTCAAAAAGTCTCTTTAAAAACCCTGTTTAGACATTGTAAAAGAAGTAGTTTCAACACACGATAGAGGTTTGGGACAGTCACCCGTATATTGTCCCTGGCTGCAGAAAGGTAAAGAAAACAACACAGTGTTCTGTTGGAGTTCCAAGACTTAACTCAACTGTTAAGGAAAGATGGTGGCTTTAGAAACCGAAAGGCGGAAATGATCTCATTTGTCTGGAACCGGAAGTGATGTCAGTGTGGCCGTCTGAACCAGAAGTGATGTTGAATCGGGCAGGTTTTCCTGTATTTGGCCTGCAGAGATAACAGACAGGTTTAGTGTACCCTGCCACCGCCTGGCCTGGCGGGTAATTACCTCCACTTGGTCCACTGAGCTCCCACCTAGTCGCACGTGTGTGACAACATATAAATGTGTGCTGCATGAGCAGACAGCACATTGCACATTTTAAAGATAAACATAATCTGCTGCAAAAGAATAATGTTTCTGTAACATCGGAGTATGCATTGGCATTTGAAGACATAAATGGATGAGTAGTAAACATAAATGATCCGTTGTCGCAGATACAGTGTGCTCTCTCTCTGTTCTTCAGCATTACAAGGATGGATTGATGGTCGATGTAAGCTTGAAAGAACTGGCAGCTATATTTATGAAAATATGAACTGCAAAACATGCATTTGAAGTACATGATATGTCACATTCCATTAAAAGGACTGTCGTTAAGACAGCTGATAATGAAGAGCCACAGAAGATGCAGATTTCGGGACTCAAAACACCTGAATCGACAAATCTGCCTGATAACACCAGTAGATGCACGGATATCTAAACAAATATATAGAGAAATTTAGCATTACCATTTAATTGGAAATGCAAACATGCTATGAAAAAAATAGCCATGTCATTTTAACACCTTGTATATCCATAAACCACAATGCTTACCTAAACTTTTATTTACTGTTGCTATTTCATATGGTGATGCATTACTTAAAATGACAGAAAAATATTGTAGTAGACAAAGACACTTCTCAAATGTGTGGAGCCCAGTAGCTGCAGTGGTCTATGTGTGTGTGTCTGTCCGTCTCTCTCCACTGTCACAGCACTCATTACAATGTGTACATTTAATTATTAAGCTTCAGTTTCCTTGTGCTACTGAGCTCCTGAATGGATAACAGCAACTTTAACTTTTTGTTTTCCCTCTGTCTTTTGTTCAGTATCTTTTGCTCTCTTCCTGAAACCCCGACGGCAGTTTAAAATACATGGACTGGAGAAGTTGGGTGTGGGTGTTTTAGGAAGAAGCCCCGTGGGTTTGCAGTGCAAGATTTTGCCGCTATTCACTACAACATTTTTAATGGATTATACCCAGATGTGTATTTTCGTTTCAGAATCACGTCTTGCTCCTTTATTTATCAATTTGCATAGAATTCCCAGAAAGTACTTGTACTGACTTAACTTTCTGGGGAAGATTTTATGTGATTTTCTTTTGGTCCATGAATCCTCCTCCTACCCTGGGGAAAAGAAAGTAGCTGTTCAGTTATAAAGCAAATCTTTTCCTGTAATAACAGATGGCAGCCTGATTTAAGTCTGTTGCTTTCCCTTAACCAAAAAACTACTTGAACTTGTTACTTGTAGGCATATTGAGAGCCAGTGCTTACTGTAGACCTTATATGTTACTGGTCCAGTCTATAGCTTAATGTATTTCTGATGATATTTTTTTTTTGGTGTGATATACTGTATTCTTTGATGTGTTTCCCCTTGGGATGTGAATTTTGTCACATTTCATGGTCAACCCACCCTGATTGGTTAGTTACCATCTGCTTAATAACACATTACTCATTTTCCAGAAAAGGTTTTCTGTGTACATTATGCATGTAAAAGTCTGTTTTAGTTGTAGTGTGTTATACTTTGTATTAAGGAACGTATTGGTATGTTTGTAAATCAGTCTCATAGATCACCTATTAGCTATCAGGGGACCAAATCTAATATTAAAGTGAGTGAACAAATTACTTTTTAAATATGTTATTATTTATTTATTAATTATCACATGAACAAAGTTGCCAATTGCCATTGTCTTCAGAGTCAAGTAACAGCACAAAAATTCAACAAGCCACAGTCAACGGAAATTTATGAAGAGATCAGCCAAAAAAAAAGAGTTTATGATATCTATTGGTCTGGAAAGGACTACAAAGCAATTTCTGAGGTTCTTGTTCTCATAAATCACCAAATCAGAAGCACATGAAACATTGGAGAATCTTCCCAGGAATGGCCGAGGTGCCAAAATGATGTCACGGGCACAGTGTAAAATCATTCAAGAAGTCAGAGATTATAAAAAAATAATACCAAGAAATGTAGACTTTTCTAGCCTCAGCAAAAATGGGGTTGAGCAGCAAGGTGGAAACCACTGATAACCAAGAAAAACATAAATGTTCACCTCCCATGTTCCAGAAAGCACGAGGGTAAAGCCTTTTGGGAGAATGGTCTATGAATAGATTAGAGAAAAATGGAACTTTTTGGATGATATGGTTTCCATTTTGTTCATTGCAAAGCAAAAGCAAAATTCAACAATAAGAACATTAAAAAATACATTTGTATGCATTTGTATATTATAGGTATGTTTTATGATTTCTGTAATTTTTAATGGTTTCAATTATGCATTTGGATTTATGTGATTTTTTTTTTTTTTTTTTCTCATGCCTAAAACTGTCATTCTGTAAAACATGTGTGTGCAGGTCATTAATTTTATAACATTCACCAGCATAGTAAGTACAGTAATCCCTCCTCGATCGCGGGGGTTGCGTTCCAGACCCCCCCACGAAAGGTGAAAATCCGCGAAGTAGAAACCATATGTTTGTATGGTTATTTTTATATATTTTAAGCCCTTATAAACTCTCCCACACTGTTTATAAATATTCCCCGCAGAGTTATACAGCATATTCCCTTTGTATTCTCTTAGATATTAGGTAAGTTTCATTGAAATTATGTATATAAACACACTGTTTATATACAGTAAAACCTAAATATTATTTTAAAGATATTGAGTGTCTCCGATATCACATATGTTACAGCCATTACGATAGACAGGCCACCAGCAATAAATACGTACAATGCAAGAAAAATAGTATATAGTAAATGTGTGTACAGTGACACTAAACGTACGTACATGTACTAAGCAGTGTAAGAAGAAAATTAATTATGGTTACTCACCAACAATGACATGATGACTTGTCCGATAACAATGAGTTTAATTTTACTGCACAACAAAGGAGAGCGTTACAGTCCTTGTAAAGGAGCCACTTCAGGCGATTGTGTAGCACTGCCGTTGTTCTTCTTCTGGCAGTCTTCAATCCAAATCCCTAAAGCAGATTCCATCCAGACTACTGCCTTATTACATCCACTTACAACTCGTTTTGCACCCTGGTTAAAAGGACACTGCGGCCGTAGATCTTATATTCCTTTCCTACTTTTTAAATAAAAAGAATCGTAGCCTTCAACAAATCCAAAACGTTTATACCTTTTTGGCAATCGTTAACATCTTCTTCTTGCGCTTGGGCATGGCCCCTGAAGCAGTAGCAGATCGTTTTGGAGCCATAATGAAGGGCTTGACTATACACAAAGAGAAACACAAAAGAGCACAACTCTTTACACAGCGAAACACGTTGATGCTGAATGAGCGAGACGAGACTTCCTGGTTAACACTGCATTCAGCACGCAGGAACTCGACTGCGTGCTCTGATTGGTTAGCTTCTCAGTCAGGAGAACTTAACTGCGTGCTCTGATTGGTTAGCTTCTCAGCCATCCGCCAATAGCGTCCCTTGTACGAAATCAACTGGGCAAACCAACTGAAGAAGCATGTACAGGAAGTAAAAAGACACATTGTCCGCAGAACCCGTGAAGCAGCGAAAAATCCGCGTTATATATTTAGTTATGCTTTCATATAAAATCCGCGATAGAGTGAAACCGCGAAAGTCGAAGCGCGATATAGTGAGGGATTACTGTACTGCATTTGTGGCTGGGCAACTCATGTTTTCCATCCATTGTTCTTCACAGCTTCTTGAATCCTTCTTTCTCTATTTTACTTCATTAACGTATATTGAATTATGTTATTTGTGAACTATAATCAAAAATATAATATGGCTGTTTATTTGACATCCTCCAATTTACAGTAATCTTAGAAGACCTTAATAGACTCAAAGATCACTAGGACAAAGTATTTGTAAATGTTAGCGCACAATGAATGTAGGGAATCACTACTGTGAGTAGGAAGCCCTGTTCATTTGCTGAACAAAACATTCATGCTCAGAACGAAATTAAAATGACCAGTAGTGAAATTCACCCCATAACTGATACACAAAAACTGAATAATTGACACAAGATAAAACTACGAAAGCTGTTTGTTTTTAGTCCTTTTTGTAATGCATAGTATAGGGCGGAGACCACGTTAAATTGGTGAACGAGGGAATTGTCATCTGTGGTGTGAATTACTGGTAATATACAGATCTAATTATGCAGATCCAGATCATCTGGATGACTCATTTATGCGGGGACGATTCCAGTTCGGCGCGAATATGATTCTTCATATCATCAGTTCGCACACTTCTCGATGGTCCAGGATTTTTCGGGTTATTTTTCTATGTAATAAACTTAAGTTATGGCATAATGAAAATTGCATAATTAGATCTGGACCACCCTATAGTTACTTGACCACTGACAAAGTACATTTATTTTTACTGGGCAAGTTAAGTACACAAGGGTATGCTTTGCAATATGGTAAATTCAGTGTAGCCATTATCTTTTTCCACCTGCTGCTTTTCTACTCACATGATTTGTAATGGAACAGTGTTTTTTTTTTTTTTTTTTTTTTTTTTTTGAACTTTGCTTAGCAAAATCACCTTTTTACAAGAAGACACATTGCAGCTGGTGCATATACCTAGATGGCCTAGTTATATGCATTAACATGTTTTAACTTAAGATGGCCTAGCACCCTGTCTGGGATTGTTCCTGTCTTGTGCCTGATGCTTGCAGGGATAGGCTCCAGTTGCCCCATGACCCTGCTCTGGATAAGTGGGTTAAGAAAAGAGATGGATGTTGTAGTGCTTGCACTGCCTTCCCGGAAAAAAGCAAACCATTACTAGACTGCAGAGCTAACACTACTTGTTCTAAACTCTTCATGTCTGATCCTTGCTTTATTTATTTATTTATTTATTTCCCACCTCCCGCCTCCCAGCTCACCACCACCACTAGCAGGCAACATGGGTAGAGTTGAAGTAGTGCAGAAAGAGTGATGGAGACTCTGCAGATTTTATTTAACTGTCATAAAAAGTACTAAACATAGTAACATTGTCTTTTGCATGTTGATTTTTCTTAAAATACTGAAATAAAATTGAAAATTTAATGTACTTCCCAGCCTTATGGTAGGTTAACACAGCGTAACCTTGCAAGTGTCGTGTTTGTTTTGGATGTGCCACTTTTTTACTTGTATTACAGTTGTTCCAGCAAAATTGTCATCTGGTGTGCTTATTTTTCATTAAAGACATGTCTTGTGCTTCCCGATGTAAAATGATCTGACGTGTACCTTAAATACTGACATCATCCATCCATCCATTATCCAACCCACTATATCCTAACTACAGGGTCACGGGGGGTCTGCTGGAGCCAATCCCAGCCAACACAGGGCGCAAGGCAGGAAACAAACCCTGGGCAGGGCACCAGCCCACCGCAGGGCGCGCGCGCACACACACATACACTAGGGACAATTTAGGATTGCCAGTATGCCATTTAAATGAACAGCATGTATCAAAGTAAGTTAAATTTAGCAGTGCAAATTTAAATTTGTCACGTGCAGTGGGTAGCGTTGCCACCTAACTGATCCAGTTTCCTGGGTGGCACCTGGTCAATGTCTGTTTGAAGTTTGCATGTTATGCCTGTATTAAGTGTATGCTTTCCTCCTACACCCCAAAAATGTGCTGCTTATGTTAATTGTCAACTCCAAATTGGTTCTGTGGGAGGGCGAGTGTGCGTGTGCAATTAGACTTTGTGGTGGACTGATGCTGTTGCTCCCAGGACTTCCAGAATAGGTCCCGGCCTCCTGTGTCCCTAAAATGGTTTAAGTTGGTTTGAGAAATAACAATAGTTAAATAACATCCATAATTTACCTGAATCATGGGTCAAAGAAGTTTACCAAGTCATACGACTTTTCATTATGTAAGATAGGATAGGATATTTCTCTCTGTTATAATCCTGCTCAACTTACTTTGCGAGATTTTTGTCTTATTTATCTACTGGTAAGACAGTTGAGCTAAATGCATACAATGCATACTTCATGTAAGATATGACTTGTACATTTCTTAAGAGTTGCATGTGTGAATTTCAGTAGTGCACAGAAATATACTCCTAGATCATTCACCCATTTACATTTCCCAGGGCAGGTGCCAAGTTTGTAGGAACTACCTAGATGTCTGTTTGTTGCTAACTGCGTAGGTTGCTGATGAGTTGGACATCCAGTAATGATCTAGTCTTGTCTAAGCTTGAACTCTTTCTGTGTGTTGGCTAAAGTCCTATTTAATGTACAGGTATTATAATTATACTGTTGTTATTGCACGAATACAATATCCATATGTTTGTATCCCACAATTCTTGTTATAGATGATTTAGTGAATCTAAAGTGGCATGTCTGTGAATATGTATACATATATACTGTATTAATTTGTAGTATTTGCTGGTGCCCCCTCCAGGGGTTGTTCTTACCCTGCTGCCAGAATTGGCTCATCAGGCTTTCCTGTAATCTGGAAAACCATCTAAGCGAGTTCAGTAAATGGATGGATTAATATTCACATGTTAGCAACTTATATATTGTTTTCATTTTCAGTTAGTACAATTCAGATCATACCCAGGATGTGTTTCTGTTATTACCGTAGTAAAAAATTGGGAGTGGTCTTCCCTAGACTTTTTCGTATACTCAGATATGGGGATGGATAATTGAGGAGAAAACTGCAAGGCAATGATTGTTTTTATATTATGTACATTAAAGATCCATCAACAACAAATCAAATCGAATTAATAATAGATTAAACAATTATCATTAAAGTAAAGTTGAATAAATTGGACTCTGCAGCTGCATAAATAAAAAAGTACCACTTCTGGTTAGTGGAAATAGCTCAAAAGTTGACAGAAATCTACGTTTTGTACCTTAACACTTGTATGCAAAATTTGGTTGACCTACCTGAAAGTGTACTCAAGTTATCGTGTTTACATACACACACACAGACATTATTCCAAAAGTGGTATTTTTGGACTCAGGAAGGCCTAAAACGTCACGGTTCATCAAAATCTCAAGTTCGAATTTTTGGACAATTACAATACTTTCCGTATACTTCGTATGTGAGAAAGTAATAAAAAAGCAAACATTATAAATGAAAAATATATATGAATACTATTAAGATAATAAATCAGTCTTTTCCAATAACAAGGTACAAATAAATCAGTCTTTTCCAATAACAAGGTACAAATCAAAACTTTGCAAACTTATTTGGAGAGCTGACTTTGCTACTATTTGCTCTGCTGTTAAAGTGCACACTGGATAATGCTCTTGCACAGTCTTTTAGTTATTGGAATACAATATTTCAGATATATTAATACCAAAAAAAGTTGTTTGTAAATACTGTGTCAGCTTAAGCTTATGCATGGTTTTAGTTTTTTGATTTACCATAGGTTAGTAGTTGTCAAAAAAAATACTAGGTGTGTTTGATTTCTTCTAAACCTTGTCATTGCAAAATAAATTCAGCTTGGGCACAGCCCATTAGGAGAGATAAGACATCTGTTGCCAAGTATGTTTTTATAATCTTTTTGAAAGTTTCTTGTGCCACAGCCTTGATCAAACAAACATGTTTCATCATATAGATTACTATGGAGTTAAAAATGTTATTCCACCAGCTCAAGTGTTCAAAGTAGGGAGTAGTTCACTTGTCAAGGCCTCTGTTATTGACTTTTTTTTAATTCTCTGATTGAGGAATGATTGATAACATCACTGGCTGTCTTCTTTGCCAGTGGTTCATTGTGTTAGACCTCTACATGTTGCTTCAAATGATAAAATAGATTGTTCATGTTGTGTCCACTGTATGATCTGTTTGTTGTTTAACATTCCTTAGTATGTGTCACTTGGCTGAAAACACAATACAGTACTGTTTGATAAGTGAAAACAACACTTGTTTACCGATTTAGTTCTGTGTTTCCCATTCATTTGTAACACAATTTTTTCCTCACTTGACTGTTTTCATTTCCTTAAAGTCATCACCTCTGTTACAGTATTAGGAGAATGCTCCAATTGATTGATTCTGGTTAAGTGTTAAAAAAGAGAAAAATGTGAAAGCAGCTTCTAGTGGCAACTGAAACAGCACCTACACACACACAAATACAAAAGTAAAACCTGAGAAAGACTTTTCTCTTAACAGCACTGTCATTCTTTGTTTTTTGGATTACCAGCTTTAAATGTGTGCTACTGCAGGATCAAATAGCTGTGGCAGAGCCATTTCTTACTTGTTTCCTTCTTTTGTTGTATTTAAATATTCTTAAACCAGTAATGGTGCACTGCACGATAACGTGCCGTGAATACACTTGGCTTGAGCATTCATAGTTTTCATCCTCTTTCTCTGTAAGTTTAGCATTCATTTGCTTAGAGGTTGACGTGCTTGCTGCTTCATGAGCAGCTCTTCTTTTCTCTACCCTAGCGGCCCACTTCTTGTCTTTTTTCGTCAGCATCTTATCTCGTTAAAACTGAGAGTTTGTGTTGCAATTACTTAGTATGTTTTCTTTAAATTTTCACTTAAGCTGGCACTTAAGTCTTCAATCGGCCTCAAGAATGGTTTAACATATGAAGAGGTAGGGGAAGTGACGGCAAAGGTGGTAGGGATGAGAACGGCACCTGTACACATGCGCCGCACAGCCTCCCTGCTGGCCGCTGCTGAGAGTTGATTCTACAGTAAAATAAAAAGAGGAATAACCTTGGAGGTCAATCATCACCCTGAAAGCGGATAGTAGATGTCACATAGTATATGTGTACCAATTTTCTGGTCAATGGTTCAAATGGATTGCGAGCTACAGGTTATTTAAAATCCTGGACAGACAGATGAACAGCCACGGCAGCGTATTATATAGAAAGATATGTAGTATCCAGTCTTTTAACTGCACATTTCCTTTCCATGCATCACCAAACCTCCAGACATAGTTTTAGTAATGAAATTTAATAAAGTACTTTGCACAAATTGAAGTGGTGCTTTATGTACATATTTTCCACTAGTGCAATTTCAAGCCTGATTCCTGTTTTATTTTTATTAGTTTTTTTCCTAAAGCTCCTAAAATCACCCATGAAATTTCACAGGCTATTTGGCTGTCTCTATGTGGAATCTGTGCAGAAGGGACTGTATTTAATGAAGCAGTAATGATGCAGATGTCACAGGTTGGTTTCAGTTTGTGTTGTCATACAGGTGATGAGACTGTAGTTGAAACATTTCTTTTTCTAGCTCAGTTTTTAAACACTTAATTTTAATTTTTAATTTTTTCTTATGTTGTAGTTAATATTAGGGTAACACCTCCATGCGTGGTTGTAATGAAAAAAAAATCAATATGTCAAATTGGTTCATTTTTTGGTTGTTCCTAGTATTACTGTAAAAACAGCAATAATGTGATGTTCAGGGGCCTCATGTATAAACGGTGCGTACGCACAGAAATGTTGCTTAAGAACTTTTCCACGTTCAAATCGCGATCTATAAAACCTACACTTGGCGTAAAGCCACGCACTTTTCCACGGTACTTCATACCATGTCGTACGCAAGTTCTCCGCTCGGTTTTGCAGACTGGCGGCACCCAGCGTCAAAGCAATGCTACTGTTCCTGTGTGGTTGCACCTTATTTTCCTGACGCGGCTTTATAAATACACTGAAACTAACTGCATATTGTTTATTAGTGTAACGCATCTGATTGTAATTAACTTGTAACAATATAATGGTCCAGGGAATAGCCATAGTATTCCAAATACCATAACTACTTTAGCGTTGTTACTCTCACTGCACCACCTTCTTCTGCTCCTCCCGTTAGGAGTTGCCACAGCAGATCATCTTTTTCCATATTACTTTCACTGCACCACTCGGAGTATTTATATCACTGTATCTAAATGTGAATCGCAGCAGCAGCTGATCGGAAAGAGAATTATCGGTATACAGCTTCAAGGACACGCTGTCTCAGCTATGGCAAAATGTTTCAAAGCCTTTCCTGTACGGACCTCGCGGTTCAGAAACAGTTTCATCCCAAGAACTTTAAATGCACTTAATCAATTGCTCCTTGTAGAACTGTTTGTACTTATAAGTACAATCACCCCACTGTAAACTTGCACTACAGTTATAATATCGCACAACCTGAGCCACTTTATAAAGCGCGTATTTACATATGATGACGATATCATTTTTAAGGTGAAATGCAGCAAAATATGTTTATATTATACAGATAAAACTTTAACTTCATTTAAATAATCTATATTCTTCACTGGGAGTGTCATGAAGGATAGAATAATTAAACATGTACTACGAAGATATTTCAATGTTCCTTAAACGTTTTGAAGAATTGGCACTCTAAGCTTACAGATGGCTTAACTTCTATTACAGAGCTGATTGTGTGGTGATTGGGTATTTGGGGAAAGAAAAGCAAGGACTGCAGTGGCGGCTACGCCAATATATATTGAATATAAAACAGAAAGAGAAAATAACAACACAGCTAAAAACCGCAGCGACAAATTTCGGCAAAAGTTAAATGCTTGTGTCATGAGCACGAGACGGCTATGCAGTGTCTGCAACAGACGTGGCCATCCACCGTGCATAAGCTACCTTACTGACATTGACGGGTGAAGGAGCCACCGATTCTTCCTCTGCCCAGTGCCACCACAAGCCTAGAGCCGCCCCTGAGTACTGCTGCAATAAATTATTTCATCGAAGGTCGCACACAATCACTGCGCCGTGAAACTCATGTTTAATAACGTGCTTTAACTCTTATCATCATAAAAATGATATCACGTATACATCTCAGTATTTTAGTTATTCAGAGAGCTATAATATCACGAATGTAATGGATTCTGTGTCCAGTTGGAGGAAGAGAGCCGGTTTAACAAGCAAGTAGTGATTCACACACACAGAGCATATAGAAGATCAAATACAAAACAAAGCATTTAACGTGCTACTTTAATTATGATGTGATTTGAGAAACTAGTTAATTAAACGATTTTAAGATGAATTACTTAATGACAAACTACGTGAATAAAGTGGAAATGTCGAGATTGAAGTTGACATTTCATGCTTTTTCCCCACTGTGTGCCTTTTTTTTTCTGTACCCTAATAAGCTTTCATATGACACTCAGACAGTGAGCTACAACTCGCCCACGGTTTATTTGAGCAAATAGTATGTTTTTCCTTTGCCTCCACTTGGTATTCGCTGAAATTCTTATATTTTCCCCCGTGCTTTTCCCATTGTCTTTTCACGGAAGGCTGAGCTTAAGGGCGATTTATATTCATTTGCATATTCAAAGAGGCGTAATTCTGGGAGGAGCTGGGGCGTTACATAAAGCGTGTGCACGAGCGTTACTTTTCAAGCTGATCGGGATTTATGTAGCGGAAGAACGTGGAAGTTGGAGTATGCACAGATTCCTGCATCTGGATTTTTCTGTGCGTAAGCACATTTCGGCTTTTGTGCTTACGCCATGTTATAGTGCGAGTTCTACGCACAGCCTTATACATGAGGCCCCAGGTCTGTTTTGTTCAATGTCATATTCCAATATATCTTACAGTCTTAGTTGGCAGTGTCAAGAGCAACAACAATGTCCAAATACTATAAGTGCATTGGCTTCCAAACAATTAATTGGAACTACAGAAAATTAAAATAATATATATTGAAGGAGATTCCTAATATTAAGAAGCAGAACATCAACAATCACAAACTCTTTTTGTCATTTTTGATGTTATTAAATATTAGTATTCTTAAAAGGTACGCTGTGAATTTTGTATTTTGGTTGAGATTGTATATTATTGTTACCATTAATAAGATGTAAAATCTCTTCTAGTGTAAAGACACAGTTATTTAAGGTTAATTTTCTTTTGTTAATTTTGTTTTCTTTTAGACAATCCGTGCAATGTGTTACAGTATAATACAGTTCTGCCTTTTTTAAAGTATATTGACATACTTTAGGTACATTAGTGATTAACCAGTCCTCCTTTCGCATCAAAGAAAAAAAAACTAATCAACAGAAATTGAAAGAATAGGGAAATATAGTCAAAGATTAGACCCAAGCCTTGATTCTAACTTGGGAGCAGATTATAATTGGAAAATAAGCCTAGCACAAAGTGAAGAAGTGTGTGTTCTTCTCATGTCTGCCTTCCATTCATTTTGTGAAAGAAGAATTGTAATGCAGTCTTTGTGCAGTTTAAGATCCTCCAAGGGTGTGTTATCAAGCATGCACTTGTGTAATTTTGATGTAATTCCTTTTTTAGTAACACTTTTATAGTAAAGTCTCTACATCAGACACAAGATACACAAATAAAGTTTTTGCCTGATATGTAATAAGAATGATGTACAGGTAAAATTCAGTTACAACGAATATCTTTACAACGAAATTTTCATTACAACCTATTTTTATATAGTATTTTTATGGTCCCAACAGTTTCCCTATATGACACGAATCTATAGAAATCCCGTTACTACAAAGTACATTCAGCAGATACTTTCATTACAATGAAGTGCCCAAAAGACATGAAATGCCTGAATGAATCATCCACATAGCAGCTACTCCTGTGGCTGCAGCTCAGTTGTGCACAACGATCCCCAAACATAAACATTGTAAGTTTTTAAATGTCAGACACGAAAAAATGATAACAGTTCATATTAGAAAAAAAAACTTTCCATTTTTGCAGCTCTCGATTGCAGCAAAAAGAAAAAAAGACGTTGCCAGTGAATTCAGAATTTTGCCATCAACGCTGTCAACTTTCTTGAAAGACCGAGCAAAAAAAAAAAGAAGAAAAATCTCAGGTTGCAAACGTATGTGAACTGCTGCATTTGGAGATGTTGAAAAAACAGTTTTTATGTGGTTCAGTGGTGCTCGTTCAAGAAACATTCCTATTAATGCGGCACTCATTCAAGAAAATGTGAGGTTTGTAAACTCTCTTGGGACCTACCCCAACTAGACAGAACGCCGAAGAGCATCCCGGAGTCTGATCTTCGCATCTATGGAAGACTGTTTATATGTTGCTGGGGCAACAGCAGGCTCAAAACTATGCTGCGTCTCTCTTATAGCTCGACCCCGATCTTTTATGATTTGCTTCTGTGTTGCTTCACTGCAGCGCTATGAGCCTGTTTTTGCCCTGCACAACTGACAAACAATCTTCCACAGACGCTGCAATCGCGCTTCGGGATGCACATCAGCGTATTGTTCCTGTTGGGTGGGGAGTGGGGGGGTCTCAAAAAAGTTCAGAAACCTCACAATATGAAGAAGAAAAGGATGATTCGGCTCCTGATTGATAACTGTGCTGCCCGCTACATGCTTCCACATTTAGATAATGTTCCCATTAAATTCCTCCCACCCAATTGCACAGCAGTGTTTCAGCCATTGGATTTGAGCATCATTTGCACCCTGAAAGAGTATTATCGTAAGGAAATGCTGAGAAAAATTCTCGTCAGCATTACTTGTAGGCAGGAGATTAAAATTAACACGAAAGAAGCTATTGAAATGATTGCAAATGCCTGGGCGCAAGTTAAAGAAAGCACTATAGTAACAAATACAGAATCTCATTACAACAAATTTTCGTTACAACTAAATATTTTTTTAGGTCCCTGGGAGTTAGTTGTAACAGAATTTTGCCTGTATTTGTGAAATGTTATATTTAAGGGTGAGTTTGTTGTAAGATGTCACTAACATAAAATTCACTGAATGTCTTAATCCTTTCCCTATAACATGTGTTTAAATAATGAGGATTTTAGGAAAAATGGATAATGCATGGCTATTTCACGAAGGTGTTATTGATATCGGGGCTTCTGATTTCACATGTGATCCACACGTATGCTAATGGAAAATTCTAAGTAGAGTACTAAATTTTAAATAAGCACTGAATTTTTACTGTGTTTGTGACAGGTGGATGTTGGGAATACAAACTAGAGCATATAATGAAGAGGCACTAGATCTTCTTGGCATTTTGAGACATGCAGATGTAGTTTTAGTACAATTTAGCTTATTCTAGATTCAAAGCCGGATTCTTATGACTTGGTGGCAAATACTAAAAGTTGGGTGAGGCCAGGCCCCCCCTCCCCCATCTCTATCATAAATTGAGGTTTAATGATGAATGTAAAAGAACTTGACAAGGGTATTCATTAAGATAGCTGTAAATGTTTAACCTATCAATTATTTATTCGTTTAATTTATTAATGTAATAACTGATTTGGTCCAAATAATTAAAATACAGTAGTTATATGAATGTGTGCTGTATTTGAGTATTTAATGAATAATTTGATATATAGAATTTGAAAACATCAGGATATGAAAAAAACAACCAAACTCTAACAAGAAGACAAATAAGACAACACTGTTATCAATAAAATATTAAAGGTAAAAAATATTAATAATGGACATACTAACATAACTTGATGTCTGCAGTCCAACTTGAAACAAGACCAAATAATTGGGCATTTTTTATGTTAGAGCTAAGTGTTACTCATTTCACATGTATTTTTAAAAATTCAATCTTAAGTTGAGATAGGTGTTATTCATAGATATAATGAATATGGCTGCCAGGTGTACTTGCCATAAACCGGCTTAATATATGGTAAAGTGTAAATGGTTTATGGAAAGTACACCTGGCAGCCATATTCATGATATCTCCCCTGTGACTGGGTTGGTAAAGTGTAAATGATAAAAACTGAAATCATGTTTCAGGAGATGAGCAACTCATATCTCTTGAAGAGTAGACTAAAGTAAAAACCAATATTGTATATTTTTGCAACGATAGAGCATTAAATAATTATAAGTTAGAGTTTTCACAGTTACTTTTTGCACTGCCAAGTTTGGTACAACTTCACATTTTGTCCTAAAGGGAAAACAACTGCACAACATGCACTTTTTAAAAAATTTCCATTATTTGCCATTACCATTTATTATTTATGAAAACAGTGGTGATAACTGCTTTGAGCATATGAAAAGTGTTATATAAATGTATTATTACTATTTCCATCAGCGATTTTTCAGTTTTTTAAAAGCAGTCTACTCTATGTCTTAATCAGTATTTTTTCCACATAAGAGTGCATTAATAATCCATCAAAAATCCTACGCAAATCATTTTGAGCAACTTGCAAATTAAAGCACTCGGAACTTCTTTTGCTAAAATAACTTTTTTAGCCAAAGGAGGCAAATCGAAAAAATTGGAAATAACCTTTATACAACCTGCAACACTTCATAAGCTGCATTCAATATAACTTGCACATTGCTCTTCTGGAGTGCTCCTCTCTGGAAGGCACAAGTGCAGTTGCATATTCATTAGACTGTTTGCACCGATTAGGAGAGAATGTGGAAAGAGTGCAGAACCATTTTAGTTAAGACTTGTTCACAGTAATACCTTTTTAATGTTAAAACCAGGAATTTGATGAGCTGTGTGGTCTGCACATTTGCAATCTAAACTGTAGTAGAAATTGTATTTCTTTTCAAAAAAGCCAACTTCCCAGCATCATCAGCTCCTCTGCTTGTGTACAGGGCATGTTGCTGTGCTGGAGAATATCGCAGTCTGGAGCAACTGCGTTAACTACGCTTGTTTCAAAAAATACATCATACTGAATCTGCTGATTGCTTATTGATTGTGCTTTATTTAAAATTTAGAGACACTTTGTAAAAACATCTTTATAAAGCTGACGTGTTTATACAGGATGTTATTGCTACTGTTTTTTGACAGTCTCTGATAAGAAGCTTTATTTCGGATCCACAAAGTAACAGTTAAATAGTTACTAGTTGCTGGCCCTGGCATCAGTATCTGGCAGAAAGTGAAAATGCAACTCTGCCAAAAATAAAACTAGCCAAGTGCATTTCAAAGATTAGTCTATTGTGTTAAAGGGGGGTATGTACTGAAAAATTATTTTACTTAAGCACACTCGTGAGTAATTATATTGGCAGCTGACAAATGCATTTAGCAATTTATCTCTTCTATCTGAAGAAATACAGTTTCTCATATCTTACACCCCATTGCCAGTCACTAGTATGAATTTCTCAAGATAATCAGCATCACAACATTAAAAGTAACTGTCAGTTACTTATGTTATTGTTGGTCTGCTCATTGCTATACTTCAGCCAGCTTCCACTACAGGTGTTTATGCATTGAGCTAATGCTGTTGCGGAATACGATACAATGAACACATAATAATAATAGTAATAATAATTCTTCACATTTATATAGTGCTTTTCTCACTATTCAAAGAGCTCTCCACGCAGGTAAGACCTAGGAAGCGAACCCGCAATCTCCTGCAAAACAGTAGCGCCACCACTGATCCACAAATTCTCAGATGAAATTCTCTCACACAATAGAAATTTTCCAGAATATCTTGGAGAATCTTCTTCCGCTAAATGTGGTGCAGCTGCCTCCATAACTAACCTACTCAAAAATGGTACAAAGAGTCGTTGCATGCTGGTGTGCAATATTGAAGGGACAGGGACAATTAGTCCAGAGCGAATCGTGGAAGCTCTAGTATTCATTATCATTTTATTGATTCTTATGGAAAGGTAAATATTAGATTAGCTAAGGAGATTTTGTTTAATGCAGAATGTTAAAGCGACAGAAAATAAAGACACTGAGTATTATAATAAAATAATAACATTTCTGAAATAAAGATCAAATTCAGCAAATTATAAGCATATAATCCATAATATCTGACTGGACTCAGCTTTTACCTATTTCCTATCATAGTTGTACTTTTTTAAGATCCATTCCTTCAGAGTTCTTTGCATCTCTCGACTACTTGAATAAATATGCTCAGTACAAAGAGCAGAAAGAATGGAGAGAATGTGGGCAGTTTTGTTGAGGACCACACCTTGGGTTTTGCAGATATGATTTTGTATCCTTTATACATAGTGATTTTTAAGGGTTAGATTATTTTAATTTATCCATGTGATAATTATAGACCCAAACACAAAGACATGCAATGTGGCAAATGGGCAGTGCCATCCAAATGCCTTTTATAGTTTTCATTTTTTTGATGTAGCAAGTAAAAGATTAATATTATAAAAAGAAATCCAATCCACATTATCACATGAAACAGCTGAGATAATTAATATTTTTCTGAGGGGTCTGTACTTTCTGAAGTGTTCCAGGTGTTTTCTGCTTTATCATTGAAGTGTCTGCAAACATGATGCCTTTTGATGTTCTCTGAAATGTATTACACTGAAATGTTGTTCATTGGTTACTTACTTAGATCATTTTGCTTTAAGAGAAATTTTTATTTTTTTGGTTTTCATATGTATGTAATCTTTCTCATTCTCCTGCCATCTATAAATACATTATCTTTATAATAACTAAGGGAAAGGCATCAAATGGAAGATGATCACATCAATGATTTTTTTTTTTTTTATAGGAAAAGCATATTCCATTTGCATATAGGAGACTATGCATATTTAACATGAAGAAGACTCTTATATACAGAATATAGGTTTCTTTCAGGTGAGACAGTTAATGCTCACAGGCTGTGTAAAATCAGTTATTGTAGCTTCCTGGCTTGAAACAGGAATGCTGTTTGACATATAAAAAGTGACAGGACAAAGCTGAGGTCAAGACAAGTTTGAGAGACCCATAGTATAATAAGTTCTTCACACAATAGGTTGTTAGTCGCTTACTTGCCATAATAAGCCTTAAGCTGTGAAAATACTCTAATCTTTGCACGTAAGAGTGAATTAATAGCCATTTCATGCAAGGTTATTTGTAGATCACTTCATCTGCAGATGTGTAAGTGCTCATTACCTAAATTAGTTACAGCAAAGCAAATCTGCTTTATAGAATGTTCGTAAATGTTAATCATTAAAAACAAAATATTTGTGTTACATGGGTTTGGCTGTCTTCCGTATATGCTACCTTTCTGTTTAATGTGTTTTTTTTTTTCTTCAATAACTGCTTAATGTTGCTGTAATGGAGCTCTTTTTCTCAGTTACTTAATTGTTCAGGCCTTGTACAAATCATTGAAACTGCATTAAAATTGTTTTACTTATTAAACAGCTTGTGAATTGAAAATTTTCACACTATGGCTATTTCCTAAATGATTACCCATGACATAGCAATAGGTTATATTTATTTGACCCAGTTTACGTGGATTTAGACAGTAATAGAAGCACACACCATTAAATAGAAAAGAAGAAAAGAAATCTTTACTACTTACTGATGGCTACCGTGAAATGTTAAAGGTACTTATCCAGCCATGTAACTCCAGTATTGCATTTTAGGCTGGTCATAATAAAATGGCCTGAGCATTTTATTCTGCAAAATATGTTCATGCTTTCATTGTACATTGGTTAAAGAGATATATGAAAATTATTAATATTTTATTAATAACTTATAAAATAACCCATTGGTCAATATTATTAGTGAATAGTAGTCATGGAATAGACATAAAATAGAAAGTATAGCATAACATTTTTATGTAGTGTTCCTTTCATAGTTTTTAAGTTAGGGCTGCACAGATTACATGAATAAATTATTTCATATGATGCTGTATATCTAGTCGTTTTTTAATGTGATTTTTATAATATAGGTATTTTTGTAACCACAGGCTAGAACCAAGGTATGTCCTTGTGGCATTGGTATCCATATATTACAGGGTACACTCCTGTAGCTTTGTTTCACCAGTTAATCCAACATGCATGCAGTATATTTGAGATATGTAATAAGGTTAAAGACATTTATGTAAATACATGGAGTCCATGGGAACCATCCACAGATTCAGCTAGATATTAAATTGGGATATGGGTAACACAGAAATAATTAAATGTAAAACTCCTGCGTAATAACTCTTATCATTAAAGCAGGTGAGCAGTTGTGGAGAGGAAGTCATAATCCCATTCTATGTTACGTTACCTCTGTGAGTTCATAGTCCACATGTAAAGTGGAATCTTTTGTGTATCTAGGTTAGGCAGGTTATACAGGTCATCTTGGATGTTTTTAATATTCAGGTATAATTGCTTGAATCCGTATATTTTCATATTTTCAAGAGCACTTGTGTCTATAATTTCTAGTATTGGGATCTGGACAGTAATATATTTTACCCAGTTGTAGTCATTGGGGCCTCAGTGACTTGTATGTTGCAAAATGTGAACTCAGTTTTCAGAAGAGAAAACTAAAATGGCCTAATTTAGCATAAATCATTAACTTTTCTATATCTCTGTCAGTTAATCCATCAGTTTTATTAACCCACTTATTCTGGCCTTAGTAAGGTAGACATGTTAAATGCAAACTTTATTAATAATTTCATCATTTTATAATTCTGTGGACATATTTGGGCATGCTCTACATACATACAGTATTTGTGGACTATTGGTTTATTGAAAGGGCTATGGAAACCCATGTTTTTAATATTTAGCTGCTTGGTGTTTTGAGTTTTTAATGTGATTTTAACCCTTGTACAGTATATAAGACCTGCATTATTTTGTTTTTATTTCCTTGTAATTTCCGAGGTTTGTTTTTATGCATTGACATCTGCCACTTGTTTTAACCACTTGTACTCAAATAAAAAAATACAAGAAAAGTTTTAATGAAAATGGGAATGGAGCCCGACATGCTCTGTGTTGTCAATTTAACATCAAATCAAGTTTTTATGTTAAAGGTCTATAAACTATTTATCCACTGCAGTGCTTGGTAACTTATTCCATGTATTTGTGATTCTCTGTTTGCTTTCGTGTTCATGTTTGAAAAACTAAAGTATTCAGTGTTTTCCTTTTTACACTCCTTCATGATGATAAATACTTTTGTCATGTCACCTCTTAATCTCATTTGCTTAAATTGAAAAGCCTCAACGTCTAGCAAATGTTCTTATTATGTTCTATAGTGCTGTCATATCTTTTTTGAAATCTGGAGAGGTAAATTGCACAAACTATTTAAAGTGAGGCCTCAAATGTTCATTATGAAATTTTAAGAATAACCTCTGTAACTCAGTATCCAGCATGGGCTTTTAACCCATAAAAAACAACTTGTGAGCCAAGAAAAAGGTTTGGGGACCATCCCCGTATATTGCCCTAAGACAATATATGAAAAAAGCAAAATGCAAGAACATTTGACAGTTTTACTTTGTGAAAATGGTGGATTTATACAAAAAGGATTATGGGAACAGGAAATGGTTGGCAGGAAGTGACGTTAGGAACAGGAACCGGAAGTAATGTCATCAAGTTGAGCCGGAAGTGATGTCATTGAGGATGGCCGGAAGTGACGTTGTCGCTGCCATTTTTATACCTGGAAGTGTAGGCAATTATTTTTCTTCTGGTTTTCTGTGGAAAGAAGAGATCCAAGTAAGTACCACGTGACCAACTCATATCTTGCGATAGTTCACTCACCTTTAGGCTCTTTGACTGCCTCATAATCGCACGTGTGTGACACCAGTTATATGTTTTAATTGTTTTGGTGCACTAGTTATGAGCACTTACACCTCTATCATGTCACAGACTTCATTCCCTTGAAGTACTTTAAATTTGCAGGCAACTAATTATTTTTTTTTACTGTTTTTGGTAAATGTTAGATTTCTTTACTTTAAACTTCATCCTCCGCTTAAGAAGGGGCCTGTGTTGCTTCAAAAGCTTGCATGTTGTAATCTTTTTAGTTAGCTAATAAAAGGTGTCATTTTGCTCGAATTTTCATCCAGCCCACATTTAAAGATTTTGCTGACTTAAAGATATCTGCCATTCCTTCTAGTATAGTTTAATGTTATCTGCAAACCTAACCAGTTTGTCAGTTACATTTTTATCTAAATAATATATATGGATTAAAAATTACAGTATCCTTAGCACTCCTGTCACCTAATTTGGAAAAAGTCCATTGTACCATATCTTGTTTCTTTCTGTGTTTAAGCCAGTTTTGCACCAGCCTGCA
Source organism: Polypterus bichir lapradei (assembly GCA_026402145.1). NCBI lineage: Eukaryota > Metazoa > Chordata > Cladistia > Polypteriformes > Polypteridae > Polypterus > Polypterus bichir. The sequence continues at coordinate 52,933,197 of JANRMT010062841.1, read as the reverse complement.
CACTGAGCTTTATGTTAACACTTACTTGTAAATTGGTCACCAGTCTGCCAATTGCTTATCAAAAGATTTCTCTCTATTATAATAAAAAAGTCCTGGGATGAGACATGCCTTTTTCAGAGACATACTTTCACGTCCTGCGAGATGAGACTTTGTGCCAAGAGATTTAATCATGCCTGGGACCGGAAATAAAAGACAAAGAGTAGATGACAAAGTAGCATGTTGTAAAGAATTCAAAAACATTGGCACGATACACATGCAGAGCAGGTTAGAGATAATGAAAGTACTAAAATTCGAGAGTGTCAGAAAAATGATAGTAAGGATCTCATTAGCACAAACAAACGGAAATTATTACTCAGTGAAATAACAGCGAAAAGAGATTGAATATATTGTTCGGATTTAAACTTTAAGTCAGAGACTTGTAGATCACCTAATTTGTGTTGCCATCAGGGAAAAGTAGTGTTTCTTCCCAATGAAGAGGCATATCCGCGAGAATTAAAAGATTTGTTGTTTGGTGAACGTGAACTCCACATATGCCAGCGGCAGAGATGCGAAGTGGCTGGCACGTAGCACAGGCCGGGGTGGGAGGGTTGTTAATCAAATACTGTTGTTGCTTTCTTATAAATGTCTAGCATGTTAATGAAATGTTGATTTCCTCTGCCTAAACCAATAATAACAATTGTACTGAATGTGTGTGGTTTGGTGTGGTCTTTTAAAAATGATTTCAATAACTGTTCTGTAATAAACATTAAAGTTACCGGCTTATACTGTAGTTACTAGGCTAGTCACCTATTTTATATCATGACTTCTTTTTAGTATCTAGATTTTAGGAACTTGTTTAGTATATAAGATTTCCAAAAAAACTTGTTATAGGCCCATATATAGTTGCGCTGTTGGGTAGATGTTATTAGAACCTAGTGATTCTATTTTTTATGCTTTTTAAATTCTAGTGCTACATATTGTTTGAATATTAATTTCATTCCTGTTTTGTGTAACCACTATGATTTACTGAAGTACTAACCCTACTTAAAATCTATTTAAAATAATTAAAATTACTTAAAATAAAATCCTTATGTGACCAGCACATGACATTTTTCCATATTTACAACACAAGTATAACATATACTGTGGATTTACCAGATCATATAGAAGATGTAATACCATTACTTAACTTAAAATTGTGAACTTAAAAAATTCACAAAAGCCTTTTGTTTCAAAGTCCTAAATATGTATATTAAATTTTATAAACTTGTGAGCACTGATTTGTCTGATGTTAGTAGCTGCCTTAAAAAAATCTTAAACTTAAGCAGAGTAGTTGGATTTCACCCAAAACCTAATCATCACTTAAGACTAATGAGCCTAGAGTTACAGTTTTGACAGTATTTTTACCGCAGACACATGGGCATACAGTAGATCCTTCCAAAATGCTCAGAACATGTTTTAGAGATATAAAATGTGTTTTTCTTTGTAAACCAGAAGTTGTTTTTATCCATGAAAACAATACTTCCAGATATGTAATAAAATATGTTTAATAATCTTTCATAGCTCAATCCTTTTGATACTAGATTCTAAATGTTTGTTTTACTCTTTTGTTGAAGAAAACTAATTAAATTGGATTTAATGACCCTAAAGCTGACATTTGTTGAAATCGTGTCGTATATGTTCCTGTGATAAGAGAAGACTATAGAAATAAATAGCATAAAACAATTACAGCAATTTTAGTATATGTTCTTTTAAGGATCTATTGCAACAGCTATAGTTTGGCAGAGAATAAGCCGTTATTCCTTTAACATTTAGATTAAATAATAATGTAGTTTTTTTTTTTTTAAGCTAGCAAGAGAACTTGAAGCTGTAGTATTTGTTATTAAGAATCAGTGTTTTGCATTACATAGTAAGTTGAGCACTGAAGTCTGATTTAATAGTTTATCTGTATGACAAAGATATGAAAATAGGACATTTGTCCTTAAAGATTGATTTTTTTAAATGCATTTTTATATGGTGTTTGTGAGTGTATATGGGTGGAGTGAACTGTTTGGAATGTCTCACCTCCTGAGAGACCTGGTCCTTTTAGGAATGCCAAAAGGCTCTGAGATACATTGACACCAGGACATGTTAATGGGAATTCTTCCCTGCAAACATAGACCCCTGACCTCAGGAGTAATTCTCTAAAATGGGACATCAGGAAATACTGTAGGACTCTACCAGAAGTAACTGAGACTGAGTTTATAGCTCCCTTGTGACATGACACAAGTGTATATTGTGTTCCAGATGTGGCCTAAGAACTGCATTATGAAGCTTATGCATCTCCCCTCTTAGCATCAGGGGGTGTTGATTATCTTTGCATTTCTGTGCTGTGATATTAAAGGCATTTGGAAATGTTTCTGGCTTTATTCTCAACTCTAATTATTAAGCTATGATAGCAGATTTCTCTCTACTCTTCCACTCTTTAAATGTAATATTTAAAAGACTCTTGCAACATATCAAGACAACTTCCAAAGCACATCTCAACATTACAAATCAGTACAAAATATTTTATAAAATAAAGAGTGCTAAAGTGCAATGTTAATGGCGGGAACTTCAGACAGAAGAACCAGAAAATCTCCTGACATCATGTCAGGATTTAAAGAAATAAACTGAATGCCCTTTGGTTTATGTTGACTGTTAACATAGCAGAACTGCCATTATAATAGTTGTCTTTAAAAAGTCAGCTATAAAAATGGTAATAGACACAAGAATAATATGCAACAAAGAAAACACAGATTTATTTAGACTTTCCTCAAAGTAATGATTAGTACCTAACACCAAATGGTTGTAGTGGTCAGAACTTGTACTTTATCTTTGTGCTGCTTATGTCTTTACCGTTTTTACCAGCTTCAACAATGCATTTTTCTGATTAGTACCAATTACCACTAATCATGTATACTCTGCCAATGTTTTTCCTCTTGTTTGCTTAGGTGTAGCTTAATGTGAACTTTAGATTTATTTCCATTTAATGTAGACCATATAATACCCTAATTGATAAGTTTGTTAATGCTTGAATATTTTTAATTGCAGGCATGCTGCTTCAAACTTTTAATGAGGTTTTGTATTATTATAGAAAATGTCCTACCATGGGCCATCTGGCGATTTTGATGTTTTCATGGTATTGGTGTCATATTGAACAAGCTAAACTAGCAAAACTAGTTTATGTTTGTCATAGTTATGGCTAGGGATGTAGAGTTTGAATGATTTTCAGTAAAGGCCTGCAGGGGACATATTTCCTCATCCACTTCTTTTTGTGAAATTTTGCTTTTACAAAAAGTTTGCACTCATTTCTAGTCAACAATATTATGTTAAGTTTTCATTGTGCTAAATGTAGATTATTAGGAAGGTCATTGTGTAAAGCATTTTTTACTTGTTATTACTCTTTTTGCTTGGCCATTTAGTTAAAATGTTCGCCATATAATTCCAGATATGATCTAAAGGAATCCACCGCATAGAGGGGTGTTAGGCTGCTGCTTTCTAACATCTGTCCTTTGATATATTTTTTTTGGTTCTTTATTCCTTGTTGCTGTATTATTGTATATGCTGTGACACTAGGGGGCGTAACAGCAACCCAGACCCCACTTCAATGCCACAGTCACAGGTTCAATAAAATTGTTTAATGTTCACAAATTCCTTTTATAAGCTTCTCCTCAAATATTTCTGACACAAATTAAACAGAACTGATGTTCACTACTCCTTTCATACCTCCCAGGCAAGTATTGTCCAGGTTCTATCCTGACTTTGACTTCCCAGGTGTAGGTGAGCAGCTTCCTTTATACCAGACCAAGGAGTGCTAGACATTGCATCCAGGAAGCACATCCAGGTCAGGTGGAAGCTCCCCATGACCAGAGAGCTTGCCTCCAGCAGCTCGCACTAGCAGCACCTGACCCCAACAGGGCTGCCCACCAAAACTACAACACCCATGCAACCCTGCAGAAGTCCAAACAGGATGGATGTCCGTGGGATGTCGCCACCCAGTGTACTGGGGAATCACTTGGCCCTGGGAAGCAGTCTTCCAGGTACCACTAACCAACCTTGTCAGGGTGCACATTCACATAGATCCTTCCATTAAAAAGGCCTCCTAGTCATTTAAGGGACCATCCATTCCAACCAGGATGCCTGGCAGTCCATGTTGTTTGTTACAATGTATTGTACTTCCTGGTCAGTGCTTACTGGTTGTGACATCTCATGAACTCGGAATCTGCCCCTACAACTTAAGACAAACTCAGACCTATTTGATTTTTGTTGGGGTGAATTGCAGACTATATTGAACAGAGTCACTGGGCATGTCACACCACATGACTGCAAGTTATGAGAACATTCTGCATTTGCCTACAACTCACTAAAGTTATATAAATGAAGGAAAACATTTGGAAATTGATTTATGCCAGCATGAAGTTTCACCTCTCAATTTCTGCATATTTTAAAGTATTTTTAAAGTTTTTTCTTGACAAATTTCTTGAAAAGAGGTATTTAATTAATTGGTTTCTCATGCCATTATTTATTTATGGCAGTTAATTTCTATAAAAAGTACGCTTAGAGTTAGGCAGACACTTTTAAGCCAAGCTCCTTAGAACATTAGATACATTACTGGAAATGTTGACTCAGACTTGCTAGTTGTTTTTTAATTATTCTTGTTGTTTGTGTCAGAGACTGCTGTGTAACAACTTCTGCAATAAGAATGGGCAACCCTGCATATAACAGTCTTTGGTATAAAGTTAGGAGTTGAGAAATATCTATGAATAAGTATAAAGAATAAAGTAAGAGGTTGCATAGATTCTTATATGGAGTAGGTCAAGAGAGCTTGTGACTATGAAGAATTTCAGACAAACATTTTCATTCTTATATGAATATCCATTCATTCATTTGCTGAACCTACATAATCCAAGTTTTGTGACTTCTTAAATAAACAGTTCTATTTTTTTTTTTTTTTTTTTTTTAAGTGTTTTCTTACCTTTACAAATTTTCGTTGGGGAGAAACTAATGTCTCCAGTTTGTAGTCACTACAGAAATTTACCAAAGTATATAGTATTTTATGAGTTCAAAAAGGCTTGAACTGAAAGTTCTATTTTATTTTAAGAAACAACAGTGAGATTAGGAAATACAATGCCACCTAAATTGTAGATTCACGTCACTGCAGCGGTTCAGCTGAATTTGTTGTTCTTGCGGCAGCTTGTCGTATGCTTCTTCCCTTCTTAGACATGAACTTGTACCTTTGCACTTGCAGCCCTCAGTAACTGAATAACAAGCACATTTATGTAGTCAAAATACCTTCTGACACTTATAAGTGCATGAGAAATGATGTCACTACATCATTGACACCTGGCTCTGTATTTGACCACAAATTCAAATTATCCTTGAATAAAGAATATTTTCAAGGTAAGAAAATGAATAATAAAAATTGAAATTAGATTGTAACCCACCCTGTAATCAAGTACTATTTTAAAATGGCAATGGCTTCTTACAAAATGGCTATGATTTTATTCGCTGTAAATAGGATTTTCTAATAAAAGCCACTCTCATGGTTGTAACCAGTGCCAAGACAGTTTGCAATAACATAATTTATTTATATAGCACATATTCATTCATTAAAGTAGCTGAAAAGTTCTTTATAATAATAATAGCTATACATACTGTAGTTATAAAAAGAAGGTAAAAACTAAAGAATTATTTGTAACAGAAAGAGAAGAAAGAGAGAGACATTCTGTGAAGGGGATGTGGAAGGATGAGGAGGAAAACTCTTACCTGTTAAGATCTTCTCTTTCGTAAAAATCCATTGTTCTTCAGTACCTCAGAGGCCTGATTAGGTGGCTCTACCTCTTTAGGATCCACATATTGTACTGGAGGCAGAGCAGATAACAAAAAAAAAAGTATATAATTAAACCTAAACACCATATTGTAAAAATCATAATGTTACATAAATGCAATGATAAAACTGACACCAGAATTAATAACCTAATATGAAAAATTATATTAAAATAATAACACTAAGATTAAATAAACAACAAAACACATAACATCTGGTAGGTACTTTCACATCACAGGAGGAGAAATTGTTTTGGAGTATAAATTGAGGCAACTTCTACAACGTTATTACCCTTTTAATTCCCTATGGTTGTAAGTGTGAAATGACTTAATCTCCATTAGCCATAAATTGGCACATGTCCGTACTTAAGTCAAAAAAGCCTAAAAGTGAAAAAAAAAATATTTTTGATTAATAATTTTACCATAGCTTGATGTCAGCAGTCCAACATGAAAAGGACTAGACCTTCATTTTTTTAGACCTTCATTTCACATGCATGTTTAAATTGATATAAATGTTTTTCACAGACATTATTAATAGAGCTGTTAGGCATATTTGGCATATTATGGCCCAGTAATGTTTATAAAATATAAATGATACTCATAGAAATCATATTGTAGTAGACTGTCAACTCATATCTACTAAAGAGTGAAGTAAATCCAATATTTTATACTTGTGCAGCTGTATAGCATTAAATGATTGAAAGCTAATCTTTGCAGTAACAGATACTTTATGTACTACTGACTTAGGTACAGCTTTATGCTTTGTTCTGAAGTGGCAGTGACTGAACAATGAGCATTTTTTAAAAATTCCCGTTGCTTGTTATTGCCATCATCACATTTAAACACTTATTTATAAAAATGGAGATGAGCAGGGCTGAAATATGCACATAATCATTCACTTTAAGTTATTGGTCTTCATCTGCAATTTTTCACTTTTTCAAAAGTGAGCAAGTGCAGGAACCCTGGCTGTATCATAACACTTAACATCTGGTTACTTTTTTGCTCACCACAAGATGAGAAACACTGGACTATAGTGTTTTGGAGTATAAATGGAGGAAAGTATCTAGGGTTAGCTAAACTAAAATTATTACAGTTATTTTTAGTGAAATTTGTTTTAATAGGCTACACATACTTCAGTAAATTACATATACATTAACACAAATCCACCAGACTCAGTCATAGTGACCATTTTAGATTAGCCACTCCACCATGTGTTTAGGTTGTGGGAGGAAAAATCCACACAGGCACAGGAGGGATTCAGACCAAGTCTCCTTTAGCTTACAGGATGTAATGCTAATTGCTGTGTTTTTGTAACTTCTTAGCAAAGTACAATACATGTTTGTGTTTTTTCTGAATTTTTACTTTTATTTTAAATAAATATCAGGTTTCATTAAATAAGCATTGTAATTGAAAGCAGGAAAGACCTCTGATTCAGACACTGGTCAGACTGGAAATGGATGGGTATTACACTAGGACAAGGTTCGGGAAGCTCTGCTGCAGAACTTTTCATATACTGAACCTCAGTTTTGATGATTACTGCATAGTTCTATACAGTATATATAGATTAGGCTCCAGCAGATGGAGACATAACCTAATAAAAAGTGGTCTTTGTGAAAATTTTCTTGTTCTCACATTTTTATTTAATTTTGTATTTTCTGTACTTCAGCTTTTGAAGTTTATGCAGTACATTTATAATCTCTTTAAGCAACTTTTTACTGGTACTCTGACAATTCAAAGTGGATTTATTTCTTTATTATTTAACAATTATTTAACATGTATGCCCTCTTTACCCCTTGAAAAATGTTCTGAGGGTAACAGATCTTCCAAGGGAAGTGTTTAAACACTTTTTTAATAGTATAACATATCAACATATCTGGAGCAACATAATACATCACCTAAGTAAAGTTATTATGTTGAAAATTAATTAGGTTGCACATCATCTCAGTTGCACGTTATCTCAGGCTGACTAATCCTGGCTGTAGGACAAGTTAGATAAATCAATAGAAGAATGCTTTGATTACTTCTTGTGACTGCTGTCTTCAGTATTTTTCTGAACTTTCCTCAAGTTAGCCAGAGAGATTTTCACACCTCTTCATTGCTAGTCAAGTTAATAGTTATTTTAATTTAACTAATTGGCTTAGTTGACTTCTTCTCAATCTTTTTTTTTTTATCCAGATTTGATTTTTTTTTTTTTTTCTTCTGGCCAAGCCGGGTCAAACATCCAAACTCCCAAGGTCAGTATTACTTATAGTGACGCCCTTGGGAACTAGAATCTGACAATCTATATATATATATATAATTCACTAAGGCAAGACACCCATGGAAAGCACGCCGGAAGGGGCGTGGATTCACTAAGCCGCTGACAAGCAAGACACCTATGGCGCACGCAGGAAGGAGCCACGGCCACCAACTCCAAGACCGTTGGATACGACAACAACTTGCAGAGCCACGCCCACCAACTCGGACACGACGACACAGAAAAAAACGGCGTCATTTATATTCGTCTGTTGTAGAGGCCACATGCACCTCCGAGCCACTTTGACTTTTCATAGAGGCATGTTTCTCGCAGAGGTGAATCGCCATATGCAGCGTGTAAAACGGTTTGCGAGGGGTATCCCATGGGATCCTTAAAACAATCCTTTACAACTGAGGTTAAAACACAATGAAGTAAGAAGTCTTTAAAAACCGAGTTTTTGGTTACGACACACGACCGCGTGCACAATAGCAAACTGTTTTACATGCTACATACAGCAATTCGCATCCGCGACAAACATGCGTCTTCTTAGATGCTCCTGCAGGAACACGGAAGACGTGAGTCGCAGGTGCATCTGGACTGTGCAAAGACGACAACAACTCAAGTGACGAGTTGGAGGTGGGCACATGAGCAGGCAGTGCATACTGAACGAGAAATCAGCAGACTAGCATGACGGAGGGAGCGGAATGGGCGTCCTTCTCCTCTCCTCCCGTTCCACCCTCCGCGCCTCAGCGCCGTCCACCCCCATCCCTCCGTCTGGGAGGAGAAGGCGCGATGGCGGTCCGCCAGTTTTCAGTCATGGACGATTGTGTGTTGGTTCGTTCCGTGCATTAAAGCTCCCATTTTATTTTCCTTGGCCTTTTTCCGTAAATGGGAGTTTCCAAGCATTAAATTTTAAGAAACATACCAATATAATTCAATGACATATACAAGAATTGTAGAAATATTATGAATACCTAAAGGTTGACCTAAAAGTCCGGGCATAAGAGAGATGACCTGAATGAACTTAACACAGAAGGAGCTGTTCCTAATGTTTAGCTACGTATACTGTGGAGTCTCTTTATCTTAAAAGTGTTTTTCATTTAGTGTATTAGTGTAACATCAAAGCTAGCTAACCCTTAATTGCATAATTTCTCAAAAATGCTTAAAATGCAGATGTGTGTGTGTATGTGAGATGGCTAAACTGTGATGATGAGACTCGGAAGTATCTTTGCGAATATGGTAAAGAATTTATCCAGTAGGGGAATAAAAGAATGGCTGTGTAAGGTAGAAACTATCATTTGTGACACCAAGGGTGTCCAATGGGAAAATAATAGATGTTCAGAGTTGAGAGCAAAGTTAATACCCATGGTCAAAAACAACTGGTGTTTAGTTGTTTCTCTCACAAGTTAAGCAGAATCTTCAGTACATTTTAGAATGAGCTTGGAGAACAAGTATCAGTCTATATCTAACAACATATCAGAAAAACATGAGAAAGATTTCAAATGAAATTTTCACTGAAAACTGCCAGTAATACTTCTGAGTTGATAGACTTTTACAGCTACTTTATGTCATCTTTTGTTAATGCAGTGTGGTTGCAGTTCTTGATCAAAACAATAAACCTTTAATAAACCAATAAACTAATGTGATTTATATTTTATTTCTTTCTAACTATCAACCCCGATATACATTTGAAATTAAACTTACTTAGCTGTTTGACCTCAAGGCCACATTATACAAATACATTTGAATGATTGTGTATTCACATTTTATTCTACCCTAGGCCATTGTAAAAACATATTTGTGTAATATTGTAAACATGACTTGTTCTATTGAATTTTTTTTGCTTAGTTATGTTTGTTAAAAGAGCCAGCACAGCTGTGTAACCTTTTACAGTTTTTATTCATATTGTCTTTTTTTGAATATGTTCTAAGAGGCATACTGCCATGCCCAACGGTTGTTTCTGTCCTACATTTACTCATTTGTACGCTTTGGTAAATTGGAATTTCAAAATGCCCTTCAAAGGAAATGTGGAATTCACTTAAATATCTAAAGATAGATATGAAACTAATGTACTTCCCAGGGTACTCAATAGTTGTTTTATGCTAAATTGAAGCAAATACCAAATCTTCTGCAGCAGGCAGTGAGTGCCATTTTCTTTGCAGCTGTTTCTTTACATGTAGTACCTACATTTTGGTTGAAAACTATTGGCACTTTTCTCTCATATAAAATTTTATCAAATTAGTTCTCTGTTTAGTATTTTTAATATTTTTATTGTGTATAATTATTGTGTTTTCATGTTTTAATTTTAATAATTCATACACTACTTGCGTATTGTTTGAATCTTAGCATTCTAAAGTATAATAAAGAGTAAGTGAATGTAGTGCTATGGTCACACCAAGTATTTGATTTATCTTGTGGTCAGTTGAATAGCAAAACATTACCAGAAACTAAAATATAATTTCAGTTTCAGTGCTGTATATGTTTTTCAAACTAAATCAGCAAATCCTCTTATGGTGGCTTACTTAAGCCATTTGACCTACATACAGCAGGCAAATGAGTAAGCTTAAATGTTCCTTACTGTTGCTGCTTTTAGCAATAAACAAAATCATTAATGGTGATGAATAAAATAAACACAAGACTGATCTGATTTAAATTTGTTTTCCCCACAGATGGCATCTCACTACATAAGAGTAATTTTGTGTAATATTTCATTTCACTTTATAAGTTGAAACACAGATTTCTAAATATCTGTTTTTTTCCTTTAAACAACATTTTTGATTTCTATCCATTCTAATGTAAATTTCTAGGGAAGATGTTGGAGATATGTAACTAACTATACAGTAGGCTGCTTTGTACTGCACTTATATCAGGTAATTTACAAAAAAACAAAAAAAAAGCATGAAGAGTAACTTTTGGCACCTGGAAGCAATTTGCCACCAATAAACTGGCTCCATCCATTCATCTTCTGTATTTTCTCTGCTTTAGCCAGAGTCACAAGGAGCCAAAGCCTGGCACAAGACCAGAATACTATGTAAGGAAGTTTTATATTACAAGTACTTGCATATATGCAATGGATTTACGTAAAGTGGAAATCTATACTTAATAAAAATTAGTTGAAAAACTCAACACACTGCTTTAAGTTACCAAAATCAGAACATTAAAATAACATGTTTAAAAAATATATATGCATAAACTATCAAGACAACAAAGTAGTGGTGTGCTACTATGTACGTACATAATTCATTATTTTAAGCACTGTCTGTCACATATCAGTGGCAGTTAACGTGGCCTTGACTTGGCAGATTATCTCCAATGAAAGCACTATTAACAGGCATTTAGACATGAACCAAGCATATGCAGGCTAGAAAAGTAGAACATGCAACTACTAAATAAGACTTTATTACCAGCACCCTCCGAATCTCATCTCATCAGTTCCCCCAGTTTCCAGCTATCCTCCACTCCTTTTTTGCTATATATTGCCTTGCGTTCCAGTAAGTCTAATCATTTTCCTCTGATGATAATTCCTGGTAGGAATCGAAAGCTTAGGAATGAAAACATATTTTAAGATACATGATTCATTTATTCCCTTTGTGGATTTCCAGCTACAAATATGGCAACCATATCACAAACCTTCGCCTCCATCCTCTGACTGACTCACTTAGTCACTCATCGACAAAAACACTATTTGATGTTTAGGTAAAAAGCTAAAATTTATTGGGGTGGTACATCTAGGTCTGTATGTATCCACTAAGAAAGGACATTTTGATATGTCAATATTTGGAAGTAAACCCCTCCTGCAACAGAAAAACTAAATCTCCCAAAATCTCAAAAATGCTTTGACTAATTCGTTAGAAATTTGGTGGTGTTTAGAAGAAAAGTTATCTGACTCATGTTTTTTATTTGTTGATATCTGTCATTAATAATGTTGTAGTGAGTGGGACATTCTAAAGCACAGTGTCCCTGTTTCACTGCCAATTTATTCAAATGAAGGTTGTCTACAGTAACGACGTGAAAGAAGGAAAGTTCAGTGAACCTTAAAGAAGACATGTTTAGCAAATGAGCTATAAAACTGAAGTACTTGCCAGGTGCAGTGGTTGTGAGTGTAGTCGGTTTCATAAAACACATCAGTGAGGGAATTTAATATATAATCCTTCCTGACCACTCCCGAAACACCCAATTTTATCTGCAACCTTGTGGCAAATGTCAATGTGGAGACTAAAATTCCTATCAGCCAGTGATGATTTCATCAACACTTGCACATATTAAATAAAAACAATATAACAAAGCTCGTCATCAAAATTAGCAAGTGCTGCATTGTTTGTTTGTTTTTTTTTTGCCTTAACCACTTTTTAATAATAATTTTATTGTCTCATTGGATAAGAGCATTTATCTCGGAGTCCCATCATTTTGTCTCATCTTGGATTGTTTTTTTTCCTGTTTACTTTAATCAGGACCCTTTTCTATAAAATGTGTTTACAAAACCAGTGTATAAAGTGTTTCCAAACTCTTAATAGCAATGTTCCATTTTTCTCTTTCTGTTCCGCCAAAATAAGACTTAAACTTCCAAACTCAAATACCTGTTTTTAGTAAGTTTCACTGTTGCAATTTTGCATGAAATATAACATATTCAAAATGTAATACAGCTGCTTTGCTTATTTGGGTAGTTGGACAGTGACAACATGATGCACTTGACCAAGCATGCACTTCATTTTACCATGTACATAAGTGACAATAGACTAGACACAAACTGATTACACTACATTTTTTTGTCTGCCTGCATATCGTCATTGCATTTGCAATACCAATCAACAATTAGCATTAAGAACTTTTTGAAGTTTAAAAAAAAAAAAGGGAAAAAAAAATCCCATCAAAATAAGTGGTGGAGTCAAGCCAAATATTAAACAAAATGAAGCATAACTTTTTTTCTATAGCTGATGGAGATGCTGTTTTTCAGAATGTAATAAGAAGAGAACAGTATGGTGCTTTTTAATGAGTACAAGTAATTAGTAACTTTTTTTTTTAAGTAGACTTATTTTCAAACCCATTGTATACTAGGGCAGTACTAATTTTAGGCTTTGATCCTAATGGAGAGTTGAGATTTTTAGCTTTTCTTAGCTTTGAATGAATCAGTTTTAAATCACCATTGTAACACTACTGAATACTGCTATTAGTGATATCTGCCGCAATCTTTTTCACATAAGCCCGTGGAAACATTCCTTATGTATTATCTACAGTAATATCTTAATTGTTCTTTTAATGATGTGTGAGCTGAAATTATTGAGTATGTCACTCACTCATGCTTCTTTGTCTGTGTTATGTCATCAGTGTGGCCCTTTCCCAGTATTCATTGTGGTAACTATGAGAGGAGATATTGTGCCTGCAGAGTTTGAGCACACAAATGTTTTCTGTTTTACCATTTGAGCCTGTTAATAATAAACATTAACCGATAAAGGAGTTCAGTGTGGTTTCATTATTCCATCTTGGCATTTTGCATGAAGTTTCACATCATGAATCACAATGCAGTCGCTTCCAGTTTCAAAGCCGGAGTGAAGCAGTACATGTGCAGTAAACACCAGTTTCAAAGGGATAAATTAAACTTACATACAAATCCCATTCGCTTTCATTCCACCCTTATATTGCTTGATAACCTTCATTTTAGTGCTGTGATAAATTGTTTTTTTTTGTGTAATTTTAAAGCAAGTGTAATGTTGAAACCACTGCAAGTAATAAACTGAGATTGAGGTAAATGAGTCATGGGATATGGAGCTGGCATGGCAAAAATTGTCGTTCCTCAATAAAATACAATTTAAGTGAAATTGATCACAAATTATGAATCTCTTTGATTAAATAACGTAATTCGTTCAAACAGTTTATTTTTATTCCCATAACAAGCATATGCCTATAGGGCACCTTTTATTTCACAGGCCGTCTTGGTTTTGGGTCCTCAATTCCAAAGCACATTTTCTTTTCTTTCATTATTTAAAACACTCTTAGAGATCCCTGCCTCCTCATCCTGCTCCATCACTCCACTATTGCTGCAGAAGTTGGAGCAGGTGATGACACAAGGGAGGGAGCCAAAAAATGTCTTTCAGCAGCTATTTCAGAAAATCTCAGGAATTCAGAGAAGGTAGGTCTCTGCACACTGCCATTGAAAAAGAGATCAAAAGCTGCTTGATGACACCAGAGGTGGACAGTGATGTAAATCCACTTGAGTGGAAGAAAACACAAGAAGTACGTTTTCACAAATTGATGAAACCTGCAAACAAAACAAAACAAAAAAAAGTATGTTTGCATCCCTTCCTCAGGCATCCCTTTTGAGAAGGCTTTCAGCACCAGAGGAGATGTTGTAAATTGTAACCAAGATGCTGTGGACAGACTGGTGTTTTTGTCACACGATTTGAGATTCCTCAGTAGAATATTACAATTGTTTTATTTTTTTATGATATCTTTGTGCAATATTGGATAGAACTTGAAGTTCATAATTTGTTTAAAATATTATGGGCTTGTTTTTTTTTTTATATCTTTGTGCAAAATATGACAGAACTTCTTTAAAAATTCTATATATATTTTTTGTTTGCAGTATTTGACTGAACTGTACATTTTTACACTATAGTACAGTATGCTAGATTTTTGTTCTTACTTGTATGCTGCACAATTCACCTTACAGCAGAACAGTTTGTTTATCCAGTCTGTAATGTTTATGCCCTGTAGTTCAGTTATTACTAGCATTTTATTCCCTTTGGATTCATATGTTATTTACATTTAGAGTAAGTGTCTGTTTAAAACGCACTCATTATAATAGTTTTGTTAGTCTTAGTGCAATTTTTTGAATAAATACTATAGACCACTTGGAAATGTTTTTCTCGTACTTGCATTTTTTGATCTCAGACTGGTGATTTTAATGTTTTTGTATTATTTTACTTCAGTTTTAAGTAAATAAGTAAGACCTCTTTTCCTTAACTGTTGTTTCCATTAATCTCATCAGTAAACTACAATTATTATCCTGTTAACAAGACCAAGCTAGATCAACAAGACTTTTACAAACATTTTTTAAAGGATGCACAATAATATGTAATTATCATCAAAGTCCCAGAATATATAGAGATAAAATTTTTGCTAGTATCGCACATTCCTACCTGCAGCACTAAGGACTATATTTAGCATGTTCAAAAATAAGTAGCTCAAGTGTACGAATAATATTAGCCCCTGGTTCAAAAATGGAAATATTGTATACAGAAAAGTACTTAGTTACAGTCATATGAAAAAATTTGGGAACCCCTCTCAGTCTGCATAATAATTTACTTTCAACAAAAAAGATAAGTGGTATGTCTTTCATTTCTTAGGAACATCTGAGTACTGGGGTGTTTTCCGAACAAAGATTTTTAGTGAAGCAGTATTTAGTTGTATGAAATTAAATCAAATGAGAAAAACTGGCTGTGCAAAAATTTGGGTGCTCTTGTAATTTTGCTGATTTGAATGCATGTAACTGCTGAATACTGATTACTTGCAACACTAAATTGGTTGGATTAGCTCATTAAGCTTTGAACTTCAAAGACTGGTGTGTCCAATCATGAGAAAAGGTATTTAAGGTGGTCAATTGCAAGTTGTGCTTCCATTTGACTCTCCTCTGAAGAGTGACAGCATGGGATCCTCAAAGCAACTCTCAAAAGATCTGAAAACAAAGATTATTCAGTATCATGGTGTAGGGGAATGCTATAAAAAGCTATCTCAGAGGTTTAAACTGTCAGGAATGTAATCCGGAAATGGAAGGACACCGGCACAGTTGCTGTTAAACCCAGGTCTGGCAGGCCAAGAAAAATACAGGAGCGGCATATGAGCAGGATTGTGAGAATGGTTACAGACAACCCACAGGTCCTCTCCAAAGACCTGCAAGAACAGATGGTGTACATCGTTCTACAATTCAGCGCAATTTGCACAAAGAACATTTGTATGGCAGGATGATGAGAAAGAAACCCTTTCTGCACTCACGCCACAAACTGAGTCGCTTGTTGTATGTAAATGCTTATTTAGATAAGCCAGATTCATTTTGGAACAAAGTGCTTTGGACTGATGAGACAAAAATTGAGTTATTTAGTCATGACAAAAAGCTCTTTACATGGTGGAAGAAGAACACTGCATTCCAATAAAAACACCTGCTACCTACTGTAAAATTTGGTTGAGGTTTCATCATGCTGTGGGGCTGTGTGGCTAGTTCAGGGACTGGGACCCTTGTTAAAGTCAAGTGTCAGATGAATTCAACGCAATATCAACAAATTCTTCAGGATAATGTTCAAGCATCAGTCACAAAGTTGAAGTTACGCAGGGGTTGGATATTCCAATAAGAAAATGACCCAAAGCACAGTTTGAAATCTACAAAGGCATTCATGCAGAGGGAGAAGTACAATGTTCTGGAATGGCTGTCACAATCCCCTGACTTGAATATTTTTGAAAATCTATGGGATGATTTGAAGCAGGCTGTCCATGCTCGGCAGCCATCAAATTTAACTGAACTGGAGAGATTTTGTATGGAAGAATGGTCAAAAATACCTCTATCCAGAATCCAGACACTCATCAAAGGCTATAGGAGGCGTCTAGAGGCTGTTATATTTGCAGGAGGCGGCTCAACTAAGTATTGATGTAATATCTCTGTTGGGATGCCCAAATTTATGCACCTGTCTAATTTTGTTATGATGCATATTGCATATTTTCTGTTAATCCAATAAACTTAATGTCGCTGCTGAAATACTACTGTTTCCATAAGGCATGGCATATATTAAAAGGAAGTTGCTACTTTGAAAGCTCAGCCAATGATAAACAAAAATCCAAAGAATTAAGAGGGGTTCCCAAACTTTTTCACATGAATGTAGTTATATAGTACTTCTGATACATCCACTTTAAAAAACAAAAAAAACAAAAACGCTCTGTAACTGAGGCCCAATGACTTAGAAACTTTTCTGGGCGAAACCAGTAACACATCTAGTATGTAATACACACAGTTACATTTTACAAGTATCCCTTTGAGATTATCCCCATCTACAGCACACCTGCAAACATGCCATAATCAAACAATTTAAGTAAATTAATGCTAATAAGGCCAATGATGTCTATATTCATTCATTAGTTTTTTTTTAGTTTAAGAGCTGTTTTTTTCCTTTCTAAAATGCATTTTAGCTCTCCATGAAGTCAGTTTTTCAGGATCTCCCATGTGTTATTGAAGTTTAATTTGATTAAAGTGTTTCCACTCTCAGTATACTTTAAATTGCTGTTTCTATAACTGAAGTATTGAAGCATGTGATTTTATTGTATTGTTGTCCGCACGTTTATCTGGCAAAATTTTACACCGGGTGTCCTTCCTGACGTAACCCTCCCCATTTATCCGGGCTTGGGACTGCCACGAAGAAACACACTGGTTTGTGCATCCCCTGTGGCTGGGTTAAGTATGTGACTTTATATCTAAGGCATATGTCAGAGCATGGCTTGGTCAATGTTTAACCTTCTGACATTTGGACATTACTTAAGCCTGTCATAATTATGGATTTTCACTGTAAAGCCATTGATAATGCTAAATTACCTCAGATTTTAAACTGTAGCAAATTAAATTTGCTGAAGACATAGATATGTGATTTATTCTTCTTAGCAGACATTACTTTACGTTGCATCGTATCACTGACTAGAGTATTTCATTTTACTATTCCAAATTGTATTTTAAAGACTACATTTGCATGTTTCATGTGATACTTGTGGGTGTGGAGTATACTAAAATCAAATGAAACTTAAAAAAGCATCATAGACGTACTTCCACTTTTTTGTACTACAGTGATCCCTCGCTATATCGCGCTTCGACTTTCGTGGCTTCACTGTATCGCGGATTTTAAATGTAAGCATATGTAAATATATATCACAGATTTTTTGCTGGTTCGCGGATTTCTGCGGATAATGGGTCTTTTAATTTAAGGTACGTGCTTCCTCAGTTGCTTTGCCCAGTTGATTTCATACAAGGGACGCCATTGGCAGATGGCTGAGAAGCTACCCAATCAGAGCACGTATTACATATTAAATAAAACTCCTCAATGATGTACGATATGCTTCCCGTGCGGTGCTTCGCATAGTTGAAAGCCCAAACAGCGCGTATTGATTTTTGATTGTTTGCGTGTTTCTTGTCTCTCTCTCTCTCTCTCTCTCTGACATTCTCTGTTCCTGACGGTGGGGATGTGAGCAGAGGGGGTGTTCGCAGACTGGCCTAGAGGATACGGACGCTCCTCTAAAAAATGCTGAAAGACTGCCTTCACATTGCTGCCTTCTTTGTAGCTGCTTTGTCCGGCGGTGCCTTTGCATACTTAAAAGCCCAAACAGCCCTGCTGATTTTTGATTGTTTGCTTTTCTCATTCGCACTCTCTCTCTTTCTCTCTCTCTGACATTCTCTGCTTCTGACGCGCATTCCTTTGAAGAGGAAGATATGTTTGCATTCTTTTAATTGTGAGACGGAACTGTCATCTCTGTCTTGTCATGGAGCACAGTTTAAACTTTTGACTAAAGGGTGTTATTTCATGTCTTGAAGGCTCTAATAATGTTAGAAAATGTATTTAGAAGGTCCTAAACAGGTTTTCTATGCTCTAACTCCGAAAATATTCGATTTATAAATAAAGAATCCTACTTCACGGAAATTCATTTATCGCGGCAGAGTCTGGAACGGATTAACCGCGATAAACGAGGGTTGACTGTACTAGAAATGCCCATATTTTGTTTACTATCTATAGTGCAAAATATCCAGTGCTATTAACATGTAAGACTTACAAACTGCAGAAGCGTTTCCTACCAGAGCTTTTTTTCCTAAGAAAGAGTACTAGTAATTACAGCCATAGAATGCATTTAATCTACAAGTGTGTGACAGTAATTGAAAAAAGTTTTATTGATATAGTTTGAGTGCTAAACACAATGATGTAAAGAAATTAAGTGAATTTGTGTATCATATATTATGATGTGTATGTTTTAGTCAGGTGTGTTGTTTGTTTTTTAATTAATTAATTCTATATTTGACCCCCGCTCCAACAAGGCAACCACAATGTTTCCTTATATGTTTACAGCATCAGATTTAAAGTGTTCAGAAATAAATTCTGTGCGTTTTAGCTGGTTTACTGCTGTAGCCTTAGAGCAGTGGTTCTTAAACTTTTTTTCTACTGACCCAATTTTGCAATTTTTGTAAGTTTGAGCCCCCAAATCTTCAACATCTGTCATCCCTGTTGTTTGGTTCCGCTGGGAAAATGCCACATACCTTCATCCAGAGGGGAGAATTGCCAAAACAAAATCAATACTATTTACCTGAAGTACCTGTGGCAATCCATCGCAAGAAATTCAGCAACCTGTACGCAACCCTTTCCAATTAAGTACTATTGTGAATCTTGACTCTGTGCGACCCAAATTAATACAACACATGACCTTGGCTGACTTCATCTAACTAGCTTTACCCAGTATATAGTCATGCTTTGCTGAATATATTCTGGCACCTGGTGTAAGGTGGGTAAATAATTGTAGAAAAGGTGCTAGTTCATCATACTGAACACTCATGGAAGCGTTCACACTCACAGGGCCATTGTCAGTCAACATTGCTGTTTTTGCAAATTTTTACATATGATTTTGCTTTTTGTGAACGCAGTTTTTCTTTGGCAACACAAATAGTGTCCATTGTGGGATGTGATCAAAGATAGAATCTACGAGTAACTGCTACTTGGAAGTTTGCAAATGATGGTTTACAGAGCAAAGTAAACACGGACACAGTGAAATAGAAGTTAGCTATGCCTTATTGTATAGTTGCTAATAGTAATTGATCAGTCATATGTTAATTTCATTTCTCAGCTCTATGCTGTACGAAGATCTGTTTGAATTACAAAATTGCTATGATACTTGACATACATGCAAAGTGTTATTACTAAATAAGAACTCCCTCTCCCCCTTCATATACAGCTTGTGAAAGCATACATTCTGACTCTCCTCTCCTTGAGTTCTGTAACATACAGATATACAAACACACGTTTTGTACTGTTACAATCGCAAAACACCTAATCAAATCATGATTCTAATGGCAACAGGAAGAAGAGAGAGTAGAACCTATCACAGCTGCACTGGGCGCAAATCAGGAATTGAATCCAGATAGTGGATGGTACATGATAAACTCCACTCACATAAACCCCAACATGGGACAGTTTGTTATCAAGAATACATTTTTATCAGTTTTAAAACTGCAGTTCCCATAATTTTATGGATGCAAAGAAGTGAAATATTTTACAACCTTTGGAGACTGGAGCATTGAAGCTGCAAACTGTACCCTATAGTTCTGTAAAGGAGAGAGATGTTTTGATACAGAACAATATATATATAGTGTCTGGTGGTAACTGGAGCATTTTTGCAAGTATATAAACAGTCCGTACATAGTACTGTGTGTATTATCGTCTTGCAGAAATCTCAGCTTTTAAATAAAATGATAAAATGAAAAGAGCATGGGATTCAACTGTAAACTCAAAATCCAGCTTTAATAGTGATTGCTTTATGCTAAAAAACCGAGGCACACAATTATGAAGGTGCACTCTGTACTGAATAATTATCCTCACCCCCACACAAGACAGTCTGCATCCCATTGAGTAACAAACACAGCAGGGTGTAAACACCCAATTTATGTGACAATCCCAACTCCATGGAAATAAGTTTTCTTCTAGTATGAAGTGAAGACGAAGCACAAAAAAGAAGAACATGTTGCAGAAGACTTCCATTTACATAGGATTTTCTCCATTTTAATCAAATACTTTTAACAGTGTCAAAAACATGCTATTTTTATTAATACAGGTTTATTTTTATTTATGTATTGATGAGATTTCATTAAATAATTAAATTAACAACTTAGAAACAGTTTTTTTGCTAAATTAAGTTGCTTTCCCTTTCCCAAAATTACCTCTCCTGGCACCTTTTAGACTGCCTTTTAATCTGTAAAGGTTTATAATAAGTGCTGAAGTTTTGCAAGCTATACACTTTTTTTAATGAATTGGCAAAAAAACATAATCTGTCTCCGTGCAACAACACAGCTTTTGTGCATGATAATTTTAGGAGCTGCTTGGCCAATCCATATCAACCAGGCACTAATTTACATATACCAAACATCCAAAACATTAAAACCACCTGCATAATATTGTGTATGCCCCCCCACCCAGTTTTATCTTGGTAGAGTAATACATATATATTGCTCTACTTTCCCCTATTGTATTATTAATATGTAGCCTTAGAATGCCTAATCTCACAGACTTACCACTGTATATAACTTATCCCCACCTTACCTTCTATATCTATAACCTCAGGCAATTAGATGTAGTAAAAAGACAAGCAGGAGTTAAGTTACAAATAAAATAATGTATTATTGATAATATTCATAAATAATAACAAAATGCAAAGTACATTTGTATATTGGCAACCATACAACCTGATAAAATGGTGATGTGTAATTCAGGTGGCACACAGACTTGTAGTTACTTAAAATGTCTCTAGTTAAGGCATCATTGGTGCTCAGCTTTCAGCCACATGTCTGTTCAATATGGCTGCTGAGCTGTGCTCTTCATTGTGTTGTCTTCATCATCACAGGTTAGCAAGAGAGATGCTTCTTCATCATATGTTGGTTAGAGAGAGAGAGAATGTGGTTGAGCAAGCAAATTTATAGGTTTTCTGTCCAACTCCCTACAGCGAATAGGATATCATGGTACTTGAAGGCCTCTGAGACAAGCCAATTCCAAACAGCCATATGTCAGACCAATGGGTGAAATAGAACATCTTATCTCCTGCCCCCACAAGACCATATATTACGCTAACCTGGCTTTGTGTGGGGGATGGGAGAAAAGACTTTAGCAAAGAAATACTCATCAAACTGGTTTAAGACACATCCCCCAAATCCTGTCGTAAAATTACAAAGAAAAGTCGTAAACGGGGGTTTGGGGGCAAACAAGAATGCCTCTCACCAAGGTGACACTAAATTACATTGGTTTGCCTAAATTATAAATAAAGGCATACAAAACATTTATCAAGTTATATGCACATACAAAACATTTATCAAGTTATATGCAAAATCTCACATCACAACACCCCCCTTACCACCAAAACAGCTCTGACCAACTGAAGCATGAATGCCACAAGACCTCTGAAGGCTAAGTCAAAACTCTGAACTCTTTGTCATGTTCCTCAAACCATTCCTGAACAATTTTTGTATTATTCTGCTAAAACAGATCACTGCCATCAGGCAATACTGTTGCCATGAAGGGATGTATGTGGTCTGCAACAATCTTTAGGTAGGTAGTGTGTGTCACAGTAACATCCACATGAATGCCAGGACTCAAGGTTTCCCCTGAGCCTCACATTGCCTCTTCCAGCTTGCTTTCTTTCCATAATGCATTCCGCTGCCATCTCTTCCCTAGGTAAATGATACACATGTACCTTGCTGTCTTTATGATCTAAAAGAAAACATGATTCATCAGACCAGAGCACCTTCTTCCATTGCTCCATGGTTGAGTTCTGACACTCGTGTGCCTGTTGTAGGTGGTTTCAGCAGTAGACAGGGGTCAGCTAGGGCAATCTAAACCGGTGTGTGGGTGCACTGCCCCATATACATCAAACTGTGATGCACTGTGTGTTCACACACTTTTTTTTAAGCCCAGCATTATGTTTTTCAGCAATTTGTGTTCCAGTAGCTCATCTTCAATATACAGTATTGCAAAATATTTTAAATTACACTATTATTACATTGTCCCAAGTGTTTTGATAATATCATATTCCTGCGTCCCTGGCGGCTCCCATGGCTCGTAAGAACTAAAGCTTCCTACCTGTAAATAGAACTAAAGCTGACAATAATTCTCACTGTAAGAAATGTTATCATCTTGAAATAGTTTCCAGTGTACAAAATTTTACTGTGATATTTATTTTCCTACAATTAAAAAAAAAAAAAAAAGTGCATGGAATACTTTGATATTCTTTGTTGTAATTTGAAGACATCAGAGAAACTCACTCAAGAGTCAGTGTTTATATTGTGTTACTGACCTTCATGTGACGCTTAGTTTGAGAAACATGCAATATAAATTTACAGGCTTATTTTTTAATGGTAATTTTTACAACCCATTTTTAACTGCATGCTTGTTTGGAATGTCGTCAAAGCTGTTTATAAAAACTCACGAGCTAACAATCAGATTGTACTAATGAGTACCTATCTTTAAGTAATTAAATATGATAAAGAAAAATCAAAACAACAGTCGGGCTTCTTCATGTATCAACAACTTAGTCATCTTATTTGCAGTTGAAGGTAACAAAGGGTACTTGTTAGGTGCATCTGTCACTTCATTTCTAAATATACTGAAACTGTTCCCTTCAATTTAGGGTTTCTATGTGGATAATAAATGACACAATATGTTACACTGAACAGCTATAATTTGCACAACAATCTGGAAGCAATGATTCATTTTAAGTATCAGTAATTGCCCAAGTTGCTGTAAATGGTACTTTTACACCTAACAGCACTGTCTCAGTTAAATTCTTACTGAGACGGTATAAATGGAAATGAGGCAATACAACTGAGAGGCAATCTATTGAAATTGCATTGTTGTTAAGAATTTTTGATTCATTAATGAATGGTGACACTTTGTTGATGGTTTGTATTATTGAAAATATTTCTTTGTGCTTGCCTAAAGTCTCTGCAAGCTAGTCACAACCTGTGCTTGATAGACTGAGGAATTTCTATTCTTGTTAGAGATAAGTAATGTGAAGCTCTCTCAAAAAATACTGCAGTATTCATTATATTTTTTCCCCAATGACAGTTATATGAAAATATTATTTATGATTATCATATGGTATGTGATTTGCATTTGTTTTTTTTCTCTTGCTTGTAATTTTTGGTTTTGTGGTACTTCCCATTGGCTTTTTAAAATGTGTTTGCTGTCAAGATATGCAATTCACATGCAAGTCCCTGTTCATTTTTGGGCAGCATACTGGTGATGTTAACAGATTTTGCCCTTGATTAGGATGAGTCACATTTGAGTTAACTGTTTTTATGGTAATTACTGTTTCTGTGTTAAGCACTCAGATTTATCTACCAACATCCTGCAAGGAAAGTTATTTTCAGAATTCATAGTTGGTAGTATAAGAGCTGTGTTTCAGTTAGGGTTTGACTTGTGAAGAAGTGATTATTCCAGGTGTTGATTCCTGCTTTTTAAGCTTTCTGTTTAAGACTGAGTCCTTACAGACTGAATTTCTTTATTTGAAACATTGATTTGTCCTGAAATAAAGTCTCTTTTATCCCAAAAGGTAAGTTTTTAGAAAAGTTTTCCTTTGGAATGTGTTAGAATTTTTGTTTTATTTTCATTGCTGACTCTGGTCATCAAAAACTATAGAAACTATAGAAATATATATATAGAAATGGAATCTTAAACATTGTTTAGTAAATTACTTATATTATTAGTGATATTCTTTAGTGTGTTTGCATTCAATGCAAATAATCTAATGCAAAGAACACTTACTGATGCTACTTTTTTGAGAATGAGGTATAGATTTTTGCTGTTGTCGGCAGATTTTTGTGCAGTGTTAATAATGGTACAGATTGTAAAACTACTGATTGAGGTACATTTAGATCATGTTTATTTTGTCCATCCTGCATAGAATATATCATGCTTACCTTTCACTTAGCACAGGTAGAGTAAAATATAAAGAAGTTCTACAAATGCTAAAAGGGGCAAAATTTTAAACTCATTCTGTAAAG
This sequence comes from Polypterus bichir lapradei, assembly GCA_026402145.1. Lineage (NCBI taxonomy): Eukaryota > Metazoa > Chordata > Cladistia > Polypteriformes > Polypteridae > Polypterus > Polypterus bichir. Next base: position 52,908,361 of record JANRMT010062841.1, on the reverse strand, counting down.
TTGATATGGGGAATGCAAGCAATCCGCACAAGAGCAGGTCTGTAATTTTGGTGAGAATGGCAGATATCTCACCTATTACTTAAAAATCCTGCAAGGTTTAATTTAATAAAGTGGAAAAATTCCGATGTGCTTTTGCGGCAAATACATTTTTTTATTGTTACCACTTTAAACAATTATGGAATTAGTTGTGAAATAAAAATACTTAATTTGTGTATGCTTCAAGTGCACAATGCAATGACCAATCAACTGTTAGTGGAGTAATTTGAGAAAGTGGCAAGATTATTCACTTTTTAATACAGCACATACACAGCAGCGATAAAGGAGTGGAATCTTCGCATTTATCTTAGGATTCTTATCAACATGGCTGCAGTTGTTTGTCTAACTATCCTTTTTCTGATTAGTGTATTTATTTCAAGGTTGTTGTTAGATGGTGCCTATCCATGCTGCATTGAGGGCAAGGCAGGATCTGACCTTGGACAAGGTACCAACCTTCAATACATCCAACTGCACATTATTCTAAAATAAAATGTACAGTATTTATTTAGTGTTTCAGAGGTTCCACATTGACCAGAAACAGGGCAAAATGTTCAGAACATATGAAATGCATTTCAGAAATTGAAGAAGTGCTCTGCCCACGTATTTTATTCTTCTTGGGTGAATATCATTTTACTGTATATTTATTTACTATCATTTAGAAATAAAATACTACTGTACACTTAATTAGTAGTTTATTCTAAGCAGAGGTTTAAATTTATTTTCTTTAACAAATGATATGGAGCAAGCTTTATCTTACCTTCAAACTTAAAATTATCTTAATTTTGATAGACATTTAAATATGACTAAAATTAAGCACAAAAAAAACCAATAGGTCAGTAAACAAAAAATGGTGCAAAAGCAAAATAGTGCATATCTTTCTGGATTTTTGGTGTTTTATGATTCTATAAGTAAGAATAATAATTTCTCTACACTGAGATTTTGATCATCTTCTTCTTTCAGCTGCTCCCATTAGGGGTCGCCACAGCGGATCATCTTCTTCCATATCTTTCTGTCCTGTCTGTATCTTGTCCTGTTACACCCATCACCTGCATGTCCTCTCTCATCACATCCATAAACCTTCGCTTTGGTCTTCTTTTTCTTTTGCCTGGCAGCTCTGTCCTTAGCATCCTTCTCCCAATATACCTAGCATCTCTCCTCTGCACATGTCCAAACCAGCTCAATCTCACCTCTCTGAGTTTGTCTCCCAACTGTCCAACTTGAGTTGACCCTCTAATGTACTCATTTCTAATCCTATCCATCTTTGTCACACCCTATGCAAATCTTAGCATCTTTAACTGTGCTGTGCTTAAAAATGGATTGAATCTGGTATTTTCAAGTAAAAATATAGCAAATCCATGCATCATTTATCAGAAGACATCAAGCATGCATAACCGTCCTCTTATAAAAATATACTGGTGTATAGTGTTTAACTCTTTATATGCTATTCCTGTTACATGTAGAAATATGATTTAAAAAAATCACTGTTTTACATGTGACCTGGCGATCACAACAAGGTATCAAAAGGTTTGCTTTAAATTGAACCTTATGACCCAACTTGCAAATCACCCCACTAGCAACTGTCAAGAACTGGTTGATCAGAACTTTTAAAGAAATGCTTTAACACAGTGACAGCCGCAGGCTTGGTCTTAATAAATACATTTAAGTTTGTATTGTAAACATAACTGCTTTAATGTTTGACATTTTGGTCCACATTCAACAGTAGTGTAAACATGTCTGCACAGAATAAACACAGTAAATAAATTGGATGGTGTTTAATTTCTTCTGGTTAGGAACCTAAATTGAACTTTTTGCAGATGACAGTCATATAGGTGAAATTGTAGACTCAAGTTGACTATATACAGTACAGGCCAAAAGTTTGGACACACCTCCTCATTCAATGTGTTTTCTTTATTTTCATGACTGAAGGCATCAAAACTATGAATGAACACATGTGGAGTTATGTACTTAACAAAAAAAAGGTGAAATAACTGAAAACATGTTTTATATTCTAGTTTCTT
>JANRMT010062841.1:52860483-52901307 GCA_026402145.1 Polypterus bichir lapradei | reverse complement strand
TTTTATATATTACCCTATGTAATTTGTGGTGGTGGTGGCCAAGAAAAAAGTTTAATCTTATGTCTTTTTGTGGAGAAAATTCAATCTAAACTTCATTATGTTCTATGAGACTCAACGGTGACCAGCTCTGGACAATGGCAAGTGATGTGAAAAGCGTCCATGGATTCATGTAACCCTAATTGCATAGTCCATATATTTTTTTTTTCAGTCAGATTCTCAGAACATGCACAATACATGCATTTTTTGTTAAAATACTATTAATACTTTTTGAAAACTCAGTATAAAATGTAAACAGGAAAGGCTATTTCCCATAATACTGTGCTTTGGAATTGAAAATCAGCCTCTCCCCCTCATTGACTGGTCAAGAATCCGGTTATCAATTCAATTGCACAGTATTATGGGAATGTGCCATTTCTGATTATCTTGGTCATCATTGGGTGGTTTTCAATTTAAGTCTTCTTTATGTCCTTTCTCCAAATCAGGGTTTATGGTGACCATTTCAGATGATCGTCTTTTAAGTTGATGTCTCGTAGAGAGTACCAGAAAGCCTCCAAGAATTATATACAAAGAAAGAAAAAAGTGCTCTATCTATCTATCTGTCTGTCTCATGTGTAAAATTGCATTCTTTTCGTTGCATTCAGCATGCTTATTTGAGATGCACCGTCTACTGCAATGTATTTTGTAATTATAGCAGACAGCACAATGAGTGCCATTGAGAGTCCTGTAGCACATGCTTTATAATTGCAGTAACAGATAAACTGACACTATGACTTAATAAAGGAAAATTTAAGTTAAACAGAAAAAATATAGGAACTACAAATGAATCATACAGGAAGTATAAGGGTGGTCCAGATCTAATTATGCAATTTTCATTACGCTATAACTTAAGTTTATTACATAGAAAATCACCCAAAAAATCCCGGACCATCGAGAAGTGTGCGAACTCACGACATGAAGAATCGTCTTCGCGCCGAACTGGAATCGTCCCTGCATAAATCAAAGTTATCCAAACGATCTGAATCTGCATAATTAGATCTGGACCACTCCGGACTATTTGTATTTCAGTCCATTAAACATTGTGGTGATGTGCTAATAAATAAGACATTCCATGAATAGCCATAAAGAGGACATGCTGGGCTCTCGGGATCCAAATTTGATCCCGTACCATCTGCTACTTCCCTCTTTGTGACAGTCAGTGGTATCCATGGTTTTTTCCTATTTAAAATTGTCTTCATTAGGTTATAGTGTTAGTTGTAATTGTTATACGTTAAAATGAAAAGTAAAGTGCATTTTATTATTACACACAACTAACGCCTTGGAATGGGTGCACTGTAGAATGATACTCTTGAGTGAGAAGTTGCAAATTGTGTTAATATGTTACAGACTGCAGTTCAATTCTGTTGAATTCATTTCAATTACAGGATACTTACGCACATGAGCATAATAAAATACAAGAAATATTAATGAAATATAATAAGGTTAGTGGGAAGAATTTTCAAAAGTCTTGATGACTTCACTCTGCAGTTTTCAACAATATTTTTCCTCTTTTTTGAGTCTTTCGAGAGGTTTTCATCACTTGTCAAACTAGCTGTCTGAATTTCCTTTTAAATTCTAGTATTATTATAGAAAGTTTTTTAATAACAATAATATAACTAGCAGATATTCTTACCTTGGTATTGACTAATCCTGAAAAATCAGAGGTAGAGTAATGTTAACCATAGATATTTTGATTTGATAATGAATAGTTTTGTTGCTAGGAATTATTTAATTAACTAATTAACACCTATAAAGACAAATATAAAAATATACAGGTTTTCTGCAGTGGGAAATATCTGCCAGGACTGAATAAAGGAATAACAATAGTAGCAGTGTAGGTTTATTGATAACAGAATTGAATGGTTTACTCAGAATTAGAGAATGGCAAATTAGCTCATAAGTTAATGATAATTAGCTGATTTTGTGGTTTGGGGAAGTGATATAAAACACGTGTGTGTGTGTGTGTGTGCGCGCGCGCTGCAACTTTTTTGTCTCTGCTTCTGCAAGTAAAGCAAATGGAAAAAATATATGTAGTGTAATAGCACTTTAAATATGTTCTGAGGTCTAGTGGGAGTGAACCTGCAGATTAAAGAGAACTCGACTGTTCTGAATATGATAAAAGCTGGGCATTCATTTGTAACTGCTCGCTGTATATATTACATGAATAAGTTCACAGTTTTCTACATCAGTAAGAGAAATTTTTTTTTGTAAGATTTTTTTTAATAAGTATGCTCATAGGGGTGAAGGGTAAATATTGCCACTGCACCACAGTTGATATTACTGTACATATAATATGTGATTTTGATTTTACTGAATGGCTTTAGGATGTATGGCATGGTTGCCTAATGTTTGTGGGTTTTCTAAGAGCAAGCAATAGCAGTATAATATTGCTGAATATAAAATAATTAAATTTATTATTTATGTAGATTTCACTTTTAATGCTGAATTTACAAACATGTAAACTCTATTGATGCAAATTAATTTTGTGTACCTGGTCTTTAGAGGCTGTTTCCAGCTCAACGCTGTGCAGAGTAGGAAATACCTGCATGTGGTAGTGTGGCCTAAGCAGTCCATAGCCAACCCATTGGACGTACAGAACCAGTGATCAAATTTGGAATGGATGAATTTATAAGAAAAAAATCTATTCAGTACATCTCTGATTAACAGCTGTTTTCTAATCTGCTTATTGAGAAGTGGTTATGATGCAGTATTGGCAACCAAATGTGCTAAGAGCAAAGACATTTTTATGTATGTTCTGAACTGATTTTATTGAAATTTTATGCAGTTTATAGACTGTGTATTTCTTAACCCGTTCACTAAAAAGTACACAAACCTGCATGATTAAGAATTCTTTTGATTTAAATAATGAATTTAAAATACTACAAGAATGTCCAGTCATTCATAGGTTATGGACCAATAGCCTTTGTTTTATACCTACAGCACCATTCCAAAGCAAATACCATCCCAACGTGCTTTACACATACATATCTGTATTATTATTATTATTATTATTATTATTATTATTATTATTAGATACTACTTTTACAGTCATAGAACTGACTTGTTAATTGGTTTGCTTAGGATTGTGCTAGGGCTGAAGACCTAATCAGTAATTTTGTGGCTTGAAGATTGGTGCTTATTTATTATGTCACACAACCTGGTTTTTTTTTTTTTTTTTTTTTTTTAATTTTTTTTTTTTTTTTTTTACTTTTTTCAGATACCATTTTTTGATGAGAAATTTCTGAAAACATCTTAGTTTCAAATTGTACAGTTTAACAAGTGGTATACTAAGTGGTTTGCTCAGTGTTACAGTGAACCAACAGCAAGATATCAACTTGAGTCTTTGTGGTCTTATTCTTTAATTTGCCATTTGATCACACTAGAGTAGGGCATTAGTGTTGTACTACTGGACTGTAAGGCGTGGTATCCCTTTTCAGACTTAGTTTTTTTTTTAAATTCTTAGCAGCATATTTTATAATCTTTCATTAATATACATGAAGGGATTAAATAATATATGTCACGTGAACAGATTATCAGCATTGCAACATTTACGGATTAACCAAACACAGTGAATTCACATCCTTTTAGATGGCAGATGCACAGAAATTCCAAATGTTTCATGCTGTTGATGTTTGGTGGTGCATAAAATAAAAATGCTTGGAAGAAAGGATGGTTTGTGTTAAAATGTAAAAATGCAGGGATGGATAAAATGTATGAATGCATTGAGGTTGTGATTGTTTTATTCTTAGAAGTATTAAAGCTTCCAATCATTCTTATAAAAAAAAAAAAAAAAAGAGATAAATGGGCAGATGGAACTTGCAGTATGCCTTACGATGATGATCGTGAGATGTCCAGGAACCATTCTGACTGTGTTTCTCTTTCTTTTCTAAACTTACTTAGTCCAAATCAAGAGCAACATTTATCCTATGTTTTATTATATAAAGATTAAATGTATCTTTAAAACAAATGTGACACTTGTTCTGGTTTAAAAGAATGTGCTGACTGAAATATGCTAATCTTTAATCCCAATCCATGAATTGCAGTGGACATGCTTTCAGCATCTTCCATCTAAAAAACACGTTTGACAAGATATTCAGATACTTTGAGCTGTAATCCTGAGGAGAATGTTATAATATTGATTTGTCTCATATCTCTGAGCCAAATGTGTGACGGTTTAAGCACTAACCAACTACAGAAGTCATACATGACACAAATAATAAATCAGGTGCACTTAAAATAGGTGCTTTTGAATTGAGATTTTGAGTACTTTTAAAAACAATCTAGAATACGTATAATATTTTGGGTACTATATGCATTATTAAAATAGCTACTATCCCTACTATAAAAAATCCCTCCATTTCTTTTTCTAAAGCTGTTTATTTAATTTAGGGTTATAGAGAGCCAGTCCAGGAACCTACCAAGAGGTTGTCAGTCTATTAGTGGGTGCAGTCAATTATGCGTGCGTCTGTATTGTGAATGCAAGGAGTGTTGGTTGGCACACTAAGAAAGAAGACTGATTGTGTTTCAGCCATCTCACACACACAACTGTTTGTGTTTCTTTTTCATTGTTGAAGTTTCTGGCTCATAAAGCACTATGGTCCACATTATTGTCAAACACCACACCTTTCTTTTATAAAATGCCTGTTTTCCCATCTCTGGTGTCTCTATGTTTATGTATGGTGTTTCTCCTCAAAATGTTTTGTTTTTAGCAGTTTAATTTAGTGCATTATAAACTACACATTACAGTGACCCTCTACTAGAAGTGTGTATTTATTGCTGCACAAATTTTTCTTCTGTCTATTATCACATAATGCATTTTTTGGTATGCTTTCATCCCACATGATTTTTGTCATGCCACCAGTTAAAACAACAAATTGTGTAGGCTAAACTGGATTTATAAGAAGAAGTTATCACTACCAAGACACATACCAAATAGCTTTATGCACAGTAAGATATACAAAGTTCTGAAGCTATAGGGACATATTATGTATATTTAGTTACTACTGTAGCTTGGGCTGTTTTCTGGCAGGGAGAAGGATGTTTTCAATAACTCTGATATTTCAAGTTAGCCTGTTCGAGTTGGATAGTTTTGTACGTTCAACACATAGTTCATTACTATCGCATGAAAATGTGCACACCTGCATGGGTTAATGTGTGACTTTTTGGGACTATGGAGCCCTATACAAAAAATTACAAAATAGGCAAAAATATTTTAATCAAAATACAGTATTTATAAATATATCTATATACACTATATATATTTATGCAAAAAGATGTTAATAATAAAATCTGTTTCATGTTTAAGCTGCATTTGTATGACACAAACCATCAATATTTGGTGTAAGGTTTGTTAAAAGTAACTTTAATGTACTGTAGGTGTCATATTTGGCCACACCCTACGCAACTGTGTTTGATTTTATTCTGGAAAAGATCCTAGTCGCCCCACGGGAGAAAGACTTTCCAAGACTAAGATCATAAAGCTTATGAAACCATTTCTGGACAGGCAGAACCGTAACAACAGTTGCGTGGAGCTTCCACCTGCAGCTGAAGTCACTTCAGTACACGTAGTTTGTCAGCATGCCCATGTTGATCAAACAGACGAAGCTGTGCAGTCTACTTGTGACTTTATCCTGTAGGGCGATAAGTGAATAAATTAAGGTAAATAATGTTTGGTCTGGCTTTTATATAAGTAACATATAAATGTTTTTATATAAAGACCATCACAAAACATAATCACAAACTGGACTTTGCATGATACCTTTCTCAAGCTCTATAAGCCGTTGCTTTTTTTTTTTTGAAGGACAGGTGTGGAGCAGACTGACTGGCAGGATGGTGCCGGACCTCTTGCTGCATCCAAACGGTGCCATCTTTCGCCTTTACACCTGGTGCAGCCGCGTTGTTCTTGTATGTGAGTGGACGTTTCTTGTGGGGAGGGCCTCTGCTCTCTTTCTCCGATGTAGAACCCTCATCCTCATCTGAATTCACCTTTGTTATAGCACGTCTTTATTTGAAAACAGCAGTGTCAGATCGGGGGAGTGTGAACGTGACTGAGAGAACTGAAAAATAAAAAAAAAATGGTAACCTTTACAAGTACCATACATATACGCTGGCTGTTACAGACTCAAATCAAATGTATTTTTTTATTGTATAATAGTAACAATAAGAGCAGCTTACTATTCAAAAAATGTTTAATTTGGTACGCAGGAAGGCTTGAACCCACGATCTGTTGATTATGAGTCAGCAGTTCTTACCGCTGTACTACCAAAGAAGCTGTGCCAATGAACTAAACTAATCCAATTTCTTCAGTTACAGTCTTGAATAAAAGCATACTTGTTTTGTTATGCTTGTACCTTTTGTGAAAATGTTTATTTGATATTTGGATTTCAGTCTTCACACATTATACACTTCATGTCAAAATTTTGTTGTTAGTACTAAAACATGAAACAAGTTTGTCTTTTAGGTATGTGTTCAACATTTCTTTCATGCTACCCTTACATAGATCTTTGTAGACACGAAACACACTTGAAATGCATGTGTTCCAAATAACAATGTATTATTTACCCTAGACAGCTCCCGGTACCGCACTCCCAGATAAACAAGACTTGAGCTGAGAGAGCTTTTTGCTGTTTCTGCAGCAGTGCAGGGGATGGGATAGTAGGCTGCTTGTGCTTATCGACACATTTATTAAACAAAAGATGCTGACGGAGAGGTGCAAATAGATTTAAGGTGGGCCGGGTTTACGCGTTTTTTCATAGGCTTTGGTAATTCTAGTGGTAATCTCTTGTTCAGCTCAGTAAAGGAGTCCTCCACAGACAGAACATACTGATGGTGTACATTGCATTATGTTTTAGTGGTTTGCTACCTGTGTACCTCCTTCAAAGATTAAAAATTAGTGTAGTGCCCCACTGTAATCCCTAAACATGACTAATATATCGTTTAAAAGTAACAACCAAAGGCAGCAAGGAGCAAGACACAGATTAAACAGATTACCGCCGACAATTAGGTTCTGTGACGATGCGGGTTTGCTCCATGCTCCCATCTTGCTTCTGGGATCCCTTGAACCCGACACCGTCGGTAATGCTACCGATGAGCTAGACAGTGAGGCACAACAAAACAAGGGGATGGTGCAAAAAGTGCAAAAATGCTTTTATTAAAACCTGCAATATCAAAACAAAGTGTCCAAATGAAAGTAAAGTGCAATGCATCAACATATTCAATAAATAAATAATCCATAAAATGAATTAGTTAATTAGTGGAGGTTAAAATCCATTAGAAAACCTTTAAAAACAATGCAACGAGGTTAAAACAATGGCTGGAAGCATCCTTTTAAAATCCAAAGCACAGTGCCTTCTTCTTTCTACCTGGTAGCTCCCCTGCGTCTCCCATCGGTCTTCGCAGCAGGGGTGTTGCCCTACCTGCAGGTGCAGCTGCCTTCCACACTGGTCCGGTAGCCCTCTGATTCCTGGCTACATAGGGCTCCATCCAGACTGAGACTTGGGTTCTTACCCCAGCGGCCAGCCCAAATCCTCCCCGACTGCCGCTGCCTTTCGACAGCCAGTCGTCTTCAATACTGGTCACTCCAGCTCTGTGATCGCTCAGCTGGGGCAACCGCTTTCTTCAGCCCCACCAAATGTCAGCCAAACACTCCTCTGCCGGGGCTCACCTCCTAGCTGCCTGCCTTTGCTCCATCGAGCCTGCTCTCTCTTTCTCTCTTTTGCTTGCTTGCTCTCCTGCACTGGCTTTCCTCTACCTACTTCCAGCCTCCCTCTCCTGCATCCTCCATTCGTTTGTTTTTCTTTCCTTCCTCTCTCTAGCCACCTCGCGCTTCTATTTATTATGGGGACATGGATCAGGTGTAGCAATCAGCGGCTCCTGGCAGCAATTACAGATGCGGACGACTCCTTACCTGTGCACTTGAGCGAGGACTGTCTGCATCACGAATCACCACAAGAACCACTTCAGCCACCCAACCACGCCCCCTCTCTAAGCCGCGAATTATTATTTAAGCAGCGATTATTTATTTAAAAAGTGGCCTCTTTGACATGAGCTGTCGACCCATTCCACCACAGGTTCCACGTCAGGTATTGGGACATTGTACATAGTCCACCGTATTATTTCTTTTCACCACAATGCTTCAAACATCCCAATTCATTGCATGTCCCACATAAATGTGCACCCTGTAAAGGTCAGTGCTGCATATAAGTTAATGTAAATCACAATTCTGTGTCTATTGCTTTTGATCTAAACCCTCCAAAACTTTGTAACTGTACAAGATTACCGATCAAAGCATTCCATTCAGACCTGATTCAAAGTACCATTTTTACAGGATGTGCTATTGGGTGAAATTAGATTTACACCCTATATTCCTACTAATTATCTGTTTGAATTAAAAACAGTTTGGTTTCCTGTAACATTGTTTTACAATGACCATCAACAAAAGCCAAGGTTAGTCACTAAGAAAAGTAGGAAATTATCATGAATGTTTTACTCATGTGCAGTTGTTATGTAGCATGTTCAAGAATGAGGAGCTCCAGTGAACTAATAATATTAGCCCATGGTTAAAAAAAAAAAAAAAGTCAGACACAGAAAAGTATCCAGTTACACAGTACTCATGATACATCTGATTCAGTGCACTATAACCGAGGCCCATCGCCTTAGAAAATTTGGTGAAGCTGGGTAATACAGATACCGTATATACTGGTGTTTAAGTTCTTCCACGGATAAGTCGGGGCTTGATTTCTGGTCTTCTTATATAATATGGTACTGTGGCTGTCCGTTTGTCTGTCCAGGATTTTAAATCACCTGTAGCTCGCAAACCATTTGACCTATTAATGTGAAATTTGGTACAAATATACTATGTGACCTCTACTGTCTGCTTTCAGGGTGATGATTGATCTCCAAGGTCAAAGATCAACCCAAGAAGGTCAAGGTCAGTTTCGAAATTATTACTCTTTATTTTTATTTTATTGTAGAATCAACTCTCAGCAGCGGGCACCAGGGCGGCCATGTGGCGCATGCGTATGGGTGCCGGTCTCATCCCTACCACCTTCGCCATCACTTCCCCTACCTCTTCATATCTTAAATCATTCTTGATGCGTACAGGCGCAGAGTATGGTCAAGTCAAGTGTATTCACTGCACGTTATCGTGCAGCACGCCGTTACTGGTATTTTATAATATCAGTCGTATAAGTCGTCCACTTTTGGTCCAAGAGATTACGATATACTAACGCCCACCTGAGAGAGTAACCATGGAGCACACTGCCTTTTTCTTGTCCATGTATTGTGCCTATGTGACCACACGGTAATACCTGAACTATTCCGAAGCAACGTTTGAACTGTTTTGTGTTGTTTGTATCTCACAACCTCATACACCTTTATCGTAAGAGCATCCCTTATCTATGATCGAGTGTTCAATCAGAAGAAAATAAGAAGCTGTTTTTAAATTAAAAGTTGTTGAAGTGGCAAAAGAAATTGGCAACTGCTGCAACAAAATTCGATGTGTCTGAGAAACTGATGTGAGATTGGAGGAAGCAAGAAGATGTAAAAAAAAAAAAAAATGAAGTGTCGCATTTTTGCTGTAGTCTGTCTTCAGGGTAACTCAACTTCATGTTCCAGTCTGTATCTTGTAACTGCAAAGGCCACCATTTTTGTTTGATATGAATATTATTATTTTTGCTCTTATATTATCACAATTCACAAAAAACAATAAACATCCACTTAAATTAATAAAAAGTAACTTGATTTGTTTACTTGTATTTGTAGTAAAGTATTAAAAAAGACAAAAATCACACAAATATGTTCGGCTTACTTAATGTGCACAATAAGATGCACAAAACAGCAGAGATGTTTGCTTTCTGGTTTGGGAGAGCTCAGATCAGAGTGGCAAGAGATGGAATCAGTGTTTCATCAAATTCAGGCTATTCATTGATCACCACTAATTTTTCCAGTAACTACAAGCATTATGATTGATGGCTCTTGGAAAAGTTTTCACAGAATGCAGTTTAAGAAATCCTAATTTAGAGTAACTGACTACTACCAAGAGTGAATTGCTGCCTATTGAGAGACAAGCTATGCACAAAGTCACAGTAGTTTATTTTATTTAATTTGGGTTTGAGTTTTATTTACCTGCTTTCTAATCTTGTGTTGAATTTGCAATGCAGTCTTCATTTGTTTTTAAGCCTCATGTGTAATATCATTGCCATGCAAAAATAAAGGTTAACGGTTTTTTCCAGGCATTGTAGTTAGCCAAAATGTGGGATTTCTTTCATGTTATTTCCCTATAATAGTTATATATAGAATATATATAATAGCACCTGGTGTCTCACTGCACGTCTAAGTGAACAACTAAAGAAAGTTAACATTGCTTTCTAATTGAAATAGAATACTTGAATATGGTTGCAGCATGTTAAGATATAGTATATGTACAGACCTCAGTGTTTCTCTAAACACTGTTTGCTGCTGTTGTATCATGTGGTGATGCAATAGTCAAAATGATATGTAAATAAATCATCAAGTTTCAGGTATTGAGGTCTTGAATTGAGAAGAGCAATTTTACCTTTCTGTTTTCACAATGGGTTGAGTTTTTGGTTCAGTTTCTTTTGTTCTTTCCTTCTTTTCATAGTTATTTTATGTATTTGTCAAATACATGTGTAGAAATGGGACAATGTAACTTGAAACTTTAAAATGTACAGACTAGAGGATATTGGGGTGGGTTTTTAGGAAGAAACTCTGTAGGTACAGTCCTTTCAGCAGAAACTATTCACTGCAAACTTTTTAGCGAGTTGTCCCTAGGCACGTATTATCATTCAAGAATCACTTCTGGCCCTCTGAGACTAATGCTACATAGGCTTGTGATTGTGGTGTAATAGTAAGGGTAACAAAGAAATCCAGTTTTGATTTCCATCTTTTACATGTGGCTTTTTTTCCCCATACTATGTTTTTCCATTTTTGCTGGATTTACATTTTAAAGCTGCAGATTTCAGCTATTGATCCAAGTCACCCTTAATAACCCCTCAGTGATGAAGATCGTAATCACATCAGGCAGCCTAGTTATTGTCAGTCTTTCACTTTCTTTTCTTCCATTTCTTTGCAAATCTTTTATAAAACCAAATACTTTATGATGAGCGTGCACAGAGTGTGAACTATTTTCATCATCAGTCAGACATTTTACTGCAAATTGATCTCATTGCTCAAATATTTTTTGTTGTTCTCATATTCTTAATTAAAAAAGAACAGTAGTACAATTCTAACATTTATAAGAAATTTAGAAATCTATGTGTTTTTCTACAGTTCTAAGTGCTTAATTCGTTTATACATCTTTCCTGTTAATACATCTTTTTCTGTGAAGTGCAGAGGAGGCACAAGAACAAATGACACTGAGAGGCTGTAACTAAGTAGAGTTAATGTGTTCATTATTATATAATGACCTAAATAACCAGAACACCAGGAATCATGAAATGAAAATTGTGATGATGTTGAAAATCTTAAAACCAAGGTAAGAAAAAAACTAACATACATAAATGTTTGCTACATTCTACTAAAATTCTAGCAAATCTAGTTTCTTAATTTGCAAATTGGCCCCAAAACATAGAAACTATTAAATAACAGCTTGATTAATTAAGGTAGGAGTCCAATTAAAAGTAGAAGTTGAATGGTACAAAAACCTTCTGCCACAGTTGTCTGACAGTGGTAACTAAGAACTACTTAGTTTGTCATTTGCATCCCATTGTTAATTTGCAGCTGTTTAAGAAAACAAGAAACAAATAATAGTGAAAGCAGATATTTAATACTAAAGGAAGCCATTGAGGTTTGGGAATTTTAATAAACAAGTTAACTAAAACAAAGCCAAATATTACTCTTGGTGAAGAAATAATTGGCTTCAAATTAAGAAATCAGGGTGGAACAAAAACCAGCTGCCACTATAGCCATCCAAGTCTGAACCTGAGGAGCCCTGCTGAAGTATATGGGTTTATAGGGTCGTTACGGTACAGTGAAATTTTTAATTGCATGTGCTAACCAACTCGCATGATTAGGGAGTATGTCAACTTTTACTACAAAACCTCGGTTTGAAAAATCTCAGAACAATTTTGCTGTTAACAGACACAGGATTTCTGAACCTTCTGTAATCTTGGATCTCTGAAGTATTTTTTAACCAAAGATTCTGTTAGTCCAAATTGAGGATGATCATTCTATCCTGAGTTTTCCAAAAGGACTAAATGTGTATTCATTTAAAAAGACGCAGCTTTAGAAAAGTATATTCTTCCTGCCATTGGCAGATTCACTATATACAGTAGAACCTCGGTTCACGACCATAATTCGTTCCAAAACTCTGGTCGTGAACCGAAGCAATTTCCCCCATAGGATTGTATGTAAATACAATTAAACTGTTCCAGACCATATGAACTGTATGTAAATATTTATATTTTTTAAGTTTTTAAGCACAAATATAGTTAATTAAACCATAGAATGCACAGCGTAATAGTAAACTAAATGTTAAAACATTGAATAACACTGAGAAAAACTTGAACAACAGAAAACTAACACTGCAATAGTTCACGTTATAGCGCTACCAACCACTGGCTAAAAGCACTTTTTTTAATGAGTTTTAAGCACAGGGAAAAAATGAACATTTGAAAAAATCCGTAATTTAATAAACCACCAAGAAAAATAACATTGCAACAATGCACGCTACGAACAGATCGCTGGAAACAGAAGTGAAAACAAAATCAAGCCCAGTGCATTCTTTAACTGCCTTCCTACCTTAATGCGTCCAGCTCTCTCTTACACTGCCTGTGTGTCTGTATCTCGCGCTGCCTCTGTGTTTGTGTGTCGCATGCTGCCTGTGTGTTTGCGCGTCTCTCTTGCGCTGCCTGTGTGTGTGCGCGCCCTGCCTCTGTGTGTGTGTGTGTGTGTGTGTGTGTGTCACGCTCTCTCGCTCTCTCTCTCTTGCTCGCTGCACAGGAAATGCACAGGGCGAGACTGAACATGTACAGACCGAAAGGGAAACCGGCTTGTTCGTATACTGAGTGTGTGGTCGTGAACCGAGGCAAAAGTTTGGCGAACTTTTTGGTCGTAAACCGAGTTGTATGTGTACCGAGACGTTCGTGAACTGAGGTTTCACTGTATTAGTCTTTTTGAATATCCTTATCTCTTTAAGGAGTAGCATGTGTGTTTATTTGGCCAGTAACAAAGCAGTGTATGGCTTATTTAAACAATTATGGTAAACTAGAATGGTGCCTGGACTGATTCAAGCGCCTGTGACAAAAAAAGCAGACAAATGCATATTGTTTTAATGTATTCATTCATAAAGCTCTCTCTTGTTCTTGATCATTAAACTGGTCAGCTTAAATATTGGATAAAAGTTGGATTCTGTGCTTAATGGTGGTAAGTTTAGGTCCCTGAGGAATTAATTTCTTATAATGTATCATGTGTGGGGCAGCAGCCTGACTGTTATAAATAAAAAGCTAGATGACAGAGTGACATATCTTGAGCAATTTGAAAGTCACGTTGTTCTCATACAAAGATTGACATCTTGCATACCCCTTAATTCATATTTGTGGAATATGTGGACCACACTTTAAAAAGCACTAATATAAGTTTTGAACCTAGATTGTTAATTGAAGTTTTCTGTAAACATTAGACAGCCTTTTAGCAACTAAGTAAATCCATTCATAAACCATCATAGTATGAGCAGACGTGTGACAGTAGTTTGACTGGTGTCAGCAACCCACACATTTTTTATTTTCACTGCTCTTCCTGAAATCAGCAGCATTTGGGGTAATATGAAGGAAATTAGGCAAGATTTTCAATACACTAAAGAGATTTTATGAATATATACTTATTTATTTTGAGCCAGTGCGACTTCCTTGAGTAGTAGTTGGTGGATTGTCCTGTTGAATAGTCAGTAGCTGGTCATACTGCTAGGTGGTTCATTTTATGTAAGGGAATGCCTGTATAATCAGCGTGTGAAGGTGGAAGAGTGAGAAATCGTACAACAAAAGTAGAATATCAGATGGGGAGTTTTAATGCAATAATAACAGTAATATGTTAATTATTGATAATGTAATATGCAATTACAGGGCATTTTATATTTTATGGAGTAAAATTGTTTAATTTTGGGGTATTTTTGTCCTTTACCCTGAATTATTTCTGACAGTAGTATTACAGTAAAGACCAGAGCCTGTGGTAATTGTCTCTGTGCCAGAATTGGAATCACATTAATTTGGCAAGGACAACACATAAAAATAATGTAATTTTGTAAATGTGCCGAGGCAAGTTTACGTTTGCCGAATCTAATGCTGAACACCTCATTAAGACTTGAGCTTATACAGTATATACTTTATTGCATTTGGGGTAAATAAACAGGTGCAAGTGCAATAATCTAGACAATGGACCTTTGTGAATACAAAAACATAAATGCATAATTAATCCAAATATCTAAATATGTTTCATAGGCAAAGATACGGTGTTTTTTACAAAGCATTTTTGTATGCCATATGTTCAGTAGTTAGGAATGTTTGTAAAGAAAATTGTTGGAATTTCAAAATTTGAGAAGTTGGCAGAAGTAATGTCAATATCTACCAGATGTATTATATGGAAACCACAAGGAAAATAATAATTTCAGGTATTAGAAGATTGTAATAGGCAGGTATTTTATTACCTGAGTGAGAGCTACTGTCTTTCCTGTTCCTTGTGCATTTTTGTCATATAGCTGTTCAGGCCTTCAGTGCAAGGAAGACAACAGTTATTGAACTTCTCCACGGAAGTGATGACATGCTGCAATTTGTACTTGATGCAGACAGTTGTGATGTCAAATCATACATAAATGAAGGATTTGAGGGTGCTTTTAATGATAGCAACGTAAAAACAGATAAGAACAGAACGAGTAATACTAGGTGATTTCAGTTGGTATATGTAGTTAATGCCATACTGTAGGTTTTTTTGTAATGTCTTTGGCTTTCTATGTTGAAAAGTTGTTAGAAATGTTAGTTCAAATGAACGGTAGCTATTTAGTCTTCATGACAATCCTGTTAATTGCCTGAAAGAGAGGTGTTGGTTAAGGGTGGGTGATATGACCTTAAAATAATATCACAATAGTTCAGGATGGTTATGTTATAATGATATTAATCGCAATGTAAAAAATACTCAAAAAATCATATTAGAAAATCCAACCAAAAGTAAACTACCATATTTTACAATGTTAAACCAAGTATGTTTTAAACATTTATTGGCTCCAGCAGACCCCCGTGCCCCTATGTTGTTGGGATGTAGTGGGTTGGATAATGACTGACTGACTGACCGTAAATCAAATGGTTAAAAATTCAACAGTAACAATAAAACACAATAAAATAAAGTCTTCAATGTAAATGTGAACAGAAAAAATAAAATACCTTTAACATCCTTAGGGTAAATGTATGAGAAGAATATATACTGTTAAGCAAGCTTCTAATTTTACCTTCAGTGCCAAAAATAAAAGTGCCTATTTAGTTCAAATTCCTTATCAGTCACTGTCTATCTGGTCATATGAGATGAATGAATCCAGCTGATGTGTATCACAGATTTAGATAGTTTGACAACAAAACCAGCATATCAACTAATGCTGGCTTCAGCGCTGACCTGTGGCAGGTTACTTTATTTCTTTCAGTGCTAAATACCCTCTCATAGGGTGCAATAGTGACTGAGGCACAAAGATATATATATTTATTTTATTAAGACATTGAGTAATCAACATTTAACATGTGTATTTCTTTTTCAAAAACTAAAAAATCAATTAGTTTCAACAGTTGCATTGTTGTTGCTTCTGTTTTGTAGCAGCAAAAATGAAAACAAAATATAACCCTGTTTTAATCTTAAGTACTATGATTGTACTATGATTTCTGCCATCAGTTGCAATGCTACAATATGGAATATTTTCAAGGTCTTTCAGAGCTGCTTTAACAGAATACAATGATATCAAAGCTTTAATTATATCTTCTGTCTTGGTATGAACACGTGACAATTTTTGGGTCATGTTGGAATCTGGGAATATCTTCTTTTATCAAGGTAGATGCACAATCAGTAATTATCATGATTTTTAAAATTGTGAAATGGCAAAACAACCTTGGCTGCAGTCACAATATTTTGATTCAACTGGTCTCATAAAATAGTCTGTCACATTTGCTGTTGAGCTATTGCTCCTTAACAGCAGTTTTATCCTTTGTGGATGAACAATGACTTCTAAGTGGCTTACACCTTTATTTTTTATTGAGTCTGTTTCTCCAAATTTCAAACTGCTGTTTTACTTTCTTTACTGCGTTGCTCTTTTACTTTCTGCCATACGTTCATTCATAAGTGTCATAAGTTACCTGAAACCCAGGGTGAAAGAGGAATGTTTTGTACTAATGAGCTGGTATTCAATTGTAACATGGACTCTGCATCACCATCACATATGCTTTTTTTAAATAAACCCCTTCATATATACAGACAGTGCCAATTTACACCGCATGCATGTTTAAAACTTGTAATGGTAGTGCATGGAATAAACAAATTATAGAGGCCTGTGTTTGTTTACACTCTCTCTCTCTCTCTGATCCCTAGCTGGCGTTGGGTCTAGATCGGTTCATAAGCCCATATGCTGCTGTGGGTGCCAATGGTTTTCGGATCTCCTTCACAACTCGCTTCCATGCATGACGATCGTTGGCGATTGTTCTGGCCTCGTCGAGATTTATTCTGCGATTTCTGATGTCATCTTCGACCTGTTTTAGCCATGTTTTCTTCGGTGCCGTTCGTTGGATTCGCCACTGGGTGGGTCGTTCACGCCAGAGGAGTTGGTGTGGTAGTCGACTCGCATCCATTCGACATACATGACCAAACCATCGCAGTCGACGTGTTTGAATTTGTTCCTCGATTGGTGGTAGGTTGTCACATCTCTGTCGGATGTCCTCATTTCGAAGGCGGTCTCGGAGTGATACTCGTAATATCTGCCGGAGGCAACGCATCCGGCAAACTTCGAGTTTGTTGAGGTCCGCCTTGAGTATCGTCCACGTTTCGGATCCATAAAGTAGAATCGGCAGGATCAGCGTACGGAAAAGGCGGATTTTGGTCGGAGTGGAAATATTTGTTCGCTTCCACAAGCACCACTTTAGAGAAGCGAATGCTGTGGTTGCTTGACCTATTCGACTGTGGATCTCCGCCGTGGACGCGACTTTCTTCTGTTCGATCAGTGAGCCAAGGTATTTGAACTGCTGAACTTGTTGTATTTGGATGCCATCAAGGTGGACATTTGCAGGCGATCCATCTGTTGTCAGCACTTTTGTCTTTTCAATGTTTATCTTCAATCCATATGACTGGGCGACACGGGCGATCTTGTAGAGAGCGTCCGTGGCTTCGGCGTCATCCTCAGCCAGCACACTGCTGTCATCTGCAAACATTAGATCTGTCACGGTGCCATTTTCATCTAACTGGACTCCGCGTGACTTTTGGTGGGATGTGCTCGGTCTCCAGTATCATCCAAAGTGCTGGCCAATCGATGCAGTCGAACGCAGATCGAAAGTCAATAAAGACGATGACCGTCCGTTTCCCACATCGAATTCGCTCCTCCATAACCTGGTGAAGTCTGAATGTCTGGTTACAGCAACCGCGGCGAGGCCTGAAGCCGGCTTGCTCCTCGCGGCTTGTTTGCTCACGATGCTTCTGCAGGCGTGATTGGATTACTTTCATGAAGACTTTTCCAACTATCGAGAGCAGACTGATGCCACGGTAGTTTTAGCATTCTCGGTTGTCGCCTTTCTTGAAGATTGGGATAATGATGGCCTTCTTCCATGTTCTTGGAATCATCACTGTACGCCAAATGTTTTGCAGAAGCAGGTGCACTTGTTGGAGTATAACATCACCGCCAGCCTTGATCGATTCCACGGTGATCGCATCCACACCAGGCGCTTTACCATTTTTCAAAGTCCGGATGGCCATCTTTACCTCCGCCAGGGTCGGTTCATCATCGGACATTGGGGTCTCTGGTGCCTCGATGAATGGTGGCTCTGCTAGTGGTCCTTGTGGCGGGTCGTGGTTGTACAGTGTCTCGAAGAACTCCTTCCAACGCTGTAACCGCTCAGTCGATGATCGTACGAAGGTGCCATCGGCTTTTTGGATGTTATCGTTTGTTGATTTGGTTTTTCCACTCTGGCGTCGGAGCGTTCGATAAATCGTGTGGTACTCATGCTTTGAGGCCGCTTCTTCCAAGTCAGCCGCTACTTGGTTCCAGTAAGCCTCGCGTTCTTCCTTCATTCGGCGTCGGACGTCCTTGTTGAGCTGACGATATCGCTCACAGTCGACCAGCTTTACACTTTTTCGTTCATCTACCATATCGAGGCATTCATCGGATATCCACGGCTGTGTTCGGTGGCGTGTGGGAGGACATAGTTCTTTGGTGCTTTCCATGATGGCATTCGAAACTTGTTGCTCTTCGACGTTGATGTCTTTGGATGGCACCAATGCTGCGAAACGGTTGGATAATGCTATTTGAAATTCCACTTTGCGAGCGGGATCTGACAAGCATTTCCAGTCAAGTTTTGCCGATCGGCGCGATTTGCATTTGGCTCTTTGCAGTCGAAGTTTGACCACGGCGCACACAAGATAGTGGTATGATCCACAGTCCGGGCCGCGCATTGAACGGACATACTTGAGTGATGATCGGAAATGGGAGTTGATCAGGATGTAGTCCAACATCGCCGAGTCATTGCTCAATGGATTTTGCCATGTAAGTTGATGCTTTTTTGGATGTTGAAATTGGGTGTTTCCGATGATAAATTTGTTGGTGTTGGCGAAGGACAAGAGCCGCAACCTGTTGTCATTGATTACATGATGTCCAAAACGACCCATCGTGCTCTCCCACCCAGTCCGATCGGCGCCAGTATGGGCGTTGAAATTTCCAGCCAGTATAATCAATTCGGTCTGTGGGCTTGAATCCAACGTGTGTTGTAGTTGGGTGTAGAAATCGTCCTTGGCCGGGTCTGGGTTTGTCTCGGTTGGTGCGTAGATGGTGACGAGGTGGGTTTTAAGGTGCCCTTGATGGTGAGCACTGCAAGATGATTAGAGATCGGCTGGTATGCAACAACGCTATTGACTGCGTGACGGGCAACCATGAATCCGACTCCTGCTTCTCGCTTTTCTCCACCCGAGTAGTAGAGTACCATCTGATTGTCGATGAGTGGTGGTTCGACGACCATCTGCCCTGATCCTGTGAGTCATAGTTCAGATAACGCTGCGATGTCGATTTTGCAGCTCAACAGTTCTTTGGCAATGATTTCTTTTTGGCCGACGTGATGACCAGTTCGAACGTTCCACACGGCGATTCGTATTTCCATTTTTCACCAGCATCCTGGTTCCCCAGTACTGGCGCATCGGCTGCCTCGGATGCGGTAGCATTAAACGAAGAATTTGATTCGGAACTGACCATTGGTTTCGTGCCTGTTTTCCCCGGTTTCCTGGTTCTGGTCACTTCGGCAGGGCAACCACCTTCCTCCTTTTTCAGCCGGGCTTAGGACCGTCCTTGGCGGAGTTGTTTGTTTACACAGTCTATGCAATAAGCAAAACTAAATCCTACACTACTTGAGGAAGTTAGTGAAACCCAGTGAGACTTTTAGTTTTAGCATCAAGAAGAGGAAATGTCCTAAAAGTTCATGCTATACATCACATTTACCATACAAATTGAGAATGAAGAGAGAGGTGGGCAGGGAAACGACATCACTATGGTGGGCTGGTTAGTGATTATTACAGCAGTAAGTGAAAATGTGATGGGAGAAAATGAGGAGGAAAAGGCACTTGTTCTAACATGTGTTGCATCAGGACGTTGTAGGTGATGGCGCAGGTATGGTAGTAGCAAAAGTGGCAGCAGCAGGTGGATTAGCTGCACAAAAGAACAATAAGATGTTAGTCTGCTTGATTCCTTGTACCTTTCTTTCATACATCTCTTTGTATTTCTCAATATAAATTGCTTCATTGATTCTCATAACTGTGAAGAAGATCCCAAATAACTAAAAAAGGACATTAAATGAAACTTTTCATAGGTGTGAAAGCTTGTAACTTGAACCCTCATTTCTTAGCAAGGTAACTCTATTGTCCATTATATTTATGTTACAGTATTGCAACATTATAAAATCTTATCTTAAGTAATATTATATTGCCTACCTCTAGTGCTGGTATGCTTACAAAAGGTTGTATATTTTTATACCTTTATGAGGATATCTACCAGAAGTACATTCTTAGTAAATTAAAGTACTATGTGCTGATTTCTAGCCATTACTAATGTAAAACTTAAACTTGAATTATTTGATGTATGAATCTCTGGAGGTACACATTGAAAAGCATACATCTCAAAGCTGAGGAGTCCACCTTAGTTGTTATGGGATAAATGTGCGAAAGACAGAATTAAAATTCCATGAACTAGATTTTTGTATCTGTACTTGAGAATCCAGATGTTTCAAGGAATTATTGTGTTTACTGTTTTCTCTTAATGCAAATTGCTATTTTTTATTACAAAAACACCGATGTTTGACCTGGCTTTCTTTAAAATAATCCTTATTTACAGCTTAGAAAATTCATTACAGTCATTTTAGAGTTGTGGATTTGTAATATGTTAAAACACCAGGGGGCAACTCAGCTAGATTTTTTTTTTTTTCTGCATAGTTTATCTGTTGGAGGAACAGTTTACTTTGTATAGATAGTACATTAATGCATCAGTGGATAAATTAAGATATGAGAAGAAAAAAAATGTTCTTTGAACCAAACAGTGCTAGCTGTTACATAAGATTACTCGTTGGCATAAGTGGGGGCTTATTGAGAATCCTTGAAAACAAGGGATTGTGGGATTATAGCTTGTAGTTGCTATTAGGAGGCAGCAGTTCTCCAATCTGATCAAGAGTGTGTAGTAGAATATTTCTGGTTGCAGATTTCAGAGACTATCAGGCTTCATTCTGCTTTAACCATTCACACTAAAAGTTCTGTGGTCGTTCAATAGTTAATCAAAATTACAAGAATGCTACAAGCTGTTCGTCAGTGA
Organism: Polypterus bichir lapradei; assembly: GCA_026402145.1. Lineage (NCBI taxonomy): Eukaryota > Metazoa > Chordata > Cladistia > Polypteriformes > Polypteridae > Polypterus > Polypterus bichir. The sequence goes on along the minus strand of JANRMT010062841.1, from coordinate 52,880,237 downwards.
CTTACAGACGGAGCTGCCATAGACTGTTTACTTTTGTTTTTGTTTAGCTGCTTTTTGGTTTAGCTATGGTTTTCTTGCCTGAAGAAGGATATACAAATGGAGTAACTGATTCATCTCCTGAAGGGGAGATTGCTTCCTCAGTAGAAGCAGTGAACAACTCTGTAGGTAAGTTTCTGGAAATATTTAAATTAGTTGCTTTTAGGACTTAACAATAAACCAATATTTCTCTTGACATTTGCAGAATTAATTTTGTGCTTTGTTGGATGGTTCATACATGTTTAGTAGATTCTGAAAAAGCATGAATTGTTAATTTTCAGGATTTCAAATGCTGATCATTTTCATTTGGATTTCTTATTTAGGAAGTGTGCTGTATATTTCACATTTAGTAACAATTTCTAAAGTACTAGGTTTATAAGAGATTGCTATTAATTAAATTTATTAAATATGATAAACATATCAAGGCTAATAATTCTGTATTATTTATCTATACTGTCTAAAGAAAATAAGAATTCCATTGTTTCTGTTCTTTGGGGTTATGTTTCTGTTGAATTGAGTGATGTAAATAACTACTAGATCTTAAAATATCTTTATATTCTTAAATTATATAGAAATGTACTTCACACTAGGCTGAAGGCAGTCCAGTTCTGATTTCAAAATAGTTACTGTATGCAACTATGTTCATGTATTTTAATTAGAAGCTCCATTTACTATAGCAAATTTAAATGCACAGAGTTATAAGATCCTTATTGTTTAGTTATACTAATGGAAACAAGTATGGAAATTAAATCATTATACCCTTTTATTTATCATAGCTTATGTAATTCATATTTATTCATCTTATTGATAGCTTTTAGTTGATTAGTGTTTGTGACATCTGAACCAATGCCATGTGTTCTGGACACTTGTGTAATGAATAGTGCTAAACTGACAACTGCTAAACATTTGGCTGGCTCCAATGAAGAGTGCCTGCTGGACAGACCTGGAAAACCTAAACAAGTAGTGAGGTTTTTCTAGAAACAAGCTCCCACCAAACAAGACTGCTGATAATTAACTCTTGCTTAATCTAACCCACAGAAGAGTTCATTGTGCATTGGGGAGAGGTCAGGAACAAAGAGTGTGAATGTATTATGCTCAAGACCTCAGTACAGAGGCAGCATCTACCAGTGGCCAAAATTCAAACCTGTGTATGGGTGGAGTTTCTTGACCATTGTGAGGCCTTGCAGAAAAATCTTTGGACATCCTTGAAATGGTTCTGAAAAAATATTTAAAAAAAAAAACCTTAAGAAGTATAAGTAAAATGATACAGCCCAGGTTATTTTTCAGGATTAGTAAATGGTAGCCCCCTTGGAGCATATTATTAAAATGGATAGACCGTTCTGAAGAACTTGGTGTTTGGGCCATTTTTGAAAAAGGCAGTGGCAAAAGCATTGGATGGGGTAAGGTCCATCTCTGTGGATGATGTTGTCTCAGTGATTAAAAATTGTGGTCGCCAGGATGTCTCCAAGTATAAATGATGATAGCATTGTGATTGTTGGGAGTTTATGGCTAATGTACATCTGCAGTTTTGCAGAGCAGTTTGGCTTCAGGAGTATCTGGTTCCTGAATTGCTGATGCATGCTTTCAGTCTCTGTATATGCAGAATAAGAGTTTAGACCTCACCTAGAAAACAGTGGATTGTCCTACCTGGACATGGAGAGAGAAGTGGCCCCAAGTGGAGCAATATAAGTACTTGTCTATGAGTGAGGGAAGAAATGATTGACGGATCAGTGCAGTGGCAGCATTTTTGTGGCTGTTCTGCTGGATGGTAGTGGTGAAGCAGGAGTAAAGACTTCAAATGAAGTGTTCAGTTAACCAGAAAGAATGGAATTAAAAGTACATATGGTCAAAATGAGGATGCTTCTCCACAGTAGTGTGAGAACCACATAATTTAATTGCAGCTTCACTGAATTAAGAGGATGCAGTTGAGGTGGTTTGGGTTGGTTGGAATGATCCTTCCATGGGCACATTAGAGAAATTATTTCTCAGCTTTCTTGATATTGTCAGGGTATTCTTTAGGAGGTCAAGGAAGAAGTTGCAGAGGATATGGTGGGGGAGGGACTCAGTCCAGCTCATTGTGTTGCTACTGCAACCCTAATCAAGATAAGCAGAATTATAATAAATAAAATTAATAAATGAGTTGTGAATGTTTTGAGCGTGAAAGAAGCAAATTCACAAGATTTGGCAGTTATTCAAATCATTCTTTCCATTATTATTATTTCTGATACTGATGTAAGCTGTACTGGAACACCACAGGGAACAGTTCTGTTTCCTTTTCTCTTCAATCTGTACACCTTAGACCATAAATATAACACCAGGTCTTGTCACTTGCAGAAATTCGAATCTACACTTATGGGCTGTATTGATAAACAAGAAGAGACAGAGTATAGGAGTTAGGTGAAAAAGTCTGTTTCTTGGTGCAAAGCAAAACCAAGGAACTGGTTATTGACTTTTGCCGCACCATAGATCCTCTGTGCATGGTCACTATTGAATAAGTGGATGTAGAGGTGGTCTCTTCCTTCAAGCACTTGTGGGTCCACATTAATGACATATTGGACTGGTCTCAGAGCACAGAGAAACTATATAAGAAAGGGCAGAGCAGGCTGTTTTTCCTTAGCAGACTGTGTTCCTTTAATGTGGGAAGTGACATCCTTCACATCTGCTACAGCTCTGTGATGGTCAGGGCGATTTTCTGTGCTGTGGTGTGCTGGGCTAGGAACATCACTTCAAGAAAGGTCTGCTGAATCAACAAGCTAATTAAAGGGAGAAGCTTAGTTATAGGACACACTCTGGACCCCCTGGAGGTAGCAGCAAAGGAGAGAGTCAAAACAAAACTGAGTATCATTATGAGCAATGCCACACTAACATTGAGTACTTTCAGACAACACATTATTCAGCAGAAATGTGTTAGGAAATGCTGCTGCTGGGCTCCTTTATACCAACAACAATATGTCTGCAAAATGTCTCAATGTGACAACCTAATCAGAACTTTTCTTTCTTATGAATGTTCTTTCTTTATAGTCATTCCTGTGTGTGTTCACACCAAAGTATGTCTGACTCTCTGTCTGTCTGTCTGTCTCTTTCTCTGTTTAAGATTGTGACCTTTCATATTTTTGCTCACCACCCTGTAGTTGGTGTTATTTGAAAGAGTCTGTCTTTATACTTTCTCCTCACCCTACTTTATTTTTGGTTTATAAATCTTGAATAGAGTGTAAATGACATGTCAGAAAAGTTGGTATTCTGCTTATCACTTTAGTGTTAAACATATTCCCAGTCTCTAAGGTTAAGGTTATCATCTTTAATTCTCTTTACTGCCTCTCATTGTCTTGGTAAAATCAACAGGAGCAGCTGAAACAAATATCATGTAAGCAAGGAGTGGCTTAAGCTTATACAGTACATTACATAGAAGCAAAATGGTATTGTAACTGTTTCTTGTTTTCCTTTAATGAATGTAAAATAGCTTATTGTCAACTTAAAACATAATTTCACTTTCATTTATTTCTCCATCTACCCATTTCCAAACCGTTTAATCCTGACCTTGGTCACTGGATTGTGGAGCCTATACTAGCAAGCATCAGGCAGGAACTATGTCTCACTTACGTATGTTAAATATAAATAAAACAGAGATGCCTACTGATTGCAGAATAGTTTTTTCACTTTACTATGAAGATCCTGAATATGCTCTAATACAGGTTTTTATATATGTATGTGTGTATATATATATATATATATATATATACTATATATATATACTATATATATATATATATAAAATATATGTCACATAATTAGATGAACCAAGTCTATCTCTCACCAGTATTTTTATAATAATAGGGCTGGCCCCCTGCCCAGGGTTTGTTTCCTGCCTTGCGCCCTGTGTTGGCTGGGATTGGCTCCAGCAGATCCCTGTGACCTTGTAGGTAGGTTATAGTGGGTTGGATAATGGATGGATGGATAGATAATAATTCAGAATCAACCAGGTAGGGAAAGATATAAGAAAATTTGTAAACCTCTGAAAACTCCATAATGTACTTACTGTACATGCCACAACAAATAAATATAGAAAAAACAATACATGGACAGAGGATCAAACTGAGATTATAGAAACTGTTCTTACTACAAGTGTTTGAGTAGTGTACTTCTTATACGTACCTGTTTATTCTCAGCCTCAATTCGCTGCATTTGCACAAACTGTAAAATATATAGTGTGTTTAGTACAGCTATTTACATTTATTTGTTCTTACAAAGTCACATGAGATGGTGTTTACTACATAAAGATACTATGTAAAATGTTTTTTTCCTTTATTTTTGTTTGCTTAACAAACCTGGTACTTGTGGCAAAACAAAAGGTGTTTGGGGTTAGAGGTTGAAACTCAACTACAGTTTGTGAAGAAGAAATGACAATGGCTAAGGTTTCTTGCACAGTGTCATGAATGGACTGATCCCTACCCAAGTCCATCATTTTGTCTGCCTTAAGAGAAGACCTTCCATGAGTATATTACATGACAACTTTTGTTATGCAGGCCTCACATGGTGGAGTACAGGAGACATGAACGATGAATTTTGGATAGTGGTGTAATTTAAACATAACCATTCTTGCCCTGAGTACTCCTTGATTTTATTTATTTCTTTTCTAGTGTTTTGCAGTTTTTGGCCTACAGACTTATTATTGGATTTTCCTACTGATTTTGTTGTTTGGATTACTGTTAATGGCATCTTGTCTGTTTTCTGAATTCAATGAATTGCTTGCCTCGGGCATCTTTATTTTCTGCAGTATGACCTCTAAGTTCATAATCAGCATTAATTTACTTTACTGTTGTGTTTTACTAGCTCTGTATAAGTTTTGGTTATGTTAGCCACACATGTTCAGCAGAGAGTTACAGTACTCCTTTAGACCATTCTTGCCCTTGGAGAGCTGTTGCCAGGGGCAAAGCTGAGCCTCATATACAAATGATGATACACAAATTGATCATTTTGGTGAAGGAGTTTGGTATTTTGTGACACATGTATCAAGTTTGTTGATGGCAGCACCAAACTATAGGGTTGGTTCTCAGCATCAATATTTTGAACACTTGTGGTATGTACACTAATTACTGTGTATACATAACACTGAACTTGAACTTCTTGCCTACGGGAGAAGTTAAATTATGTCAGAATTGCTTCAGTTGTTTACATTTGATAATGTATTTACATATTACAAGGTACAAAAAAAGTACAAACCTGTATCTTGTACTGTAAAGGACTTCAAATTAAAATCATAAATGTCTTCTGAGGTAACCTATGCATTAAATTAACTTGTGGGTTTACATTTGATGAAATATCATCTTCCAAATTTATGATATATGCTATTTGGGCTATCAAAATAATTGTTCCTATTTGTTTAATTACTTTCTTTTGTATATATATTGTAAATATAATTAAACATGAATCAAAATAAAATGGTGTGTCATTTTTTAAAATTTTTAGTTGTATTCTGGACTTTTAGAACTGTCCTCATTAAGATTCATTACAACTGGCATCTAACAGGTGATAATTCATCTGATGACGTCTTTAGAGCTCTTCCAATCCTGTAAGCCATGAGTCCAGTCTTTGGCCATGGAAAATCTATCAGTGTTATATTTACTACACATACAGGAGATGTTTCATTAAGCATAATACCATATTAATTGGTGCATGGATAAAATGTGCAAAAGTCACTAATCATTACCTTGTTAAGAGAAACAAAAATCATTTAAGACTTTTTCATAGTGTCAGTTAATATCTCAAAATGTTTAAAAACAGTATTTTTTCTAAATGATCATAGGGAAAAATAAAATTGAGGTGTTGCTGTTGATTAAATCAGAGTATAGGGTCAAATAGTGAGAACAAATTATGAAAACTAAATAAAATGAAGGAAGAGAATATGCTGCCAACAGAAGGTATTTAGGAACGATTGATGCTTACAAATTGTCCTCAAATAGAAAGCTTGCTATCATACTTAAGTTGTATATCTTTTAAGGACTGCAAGGGCAAATATATAATTATTAAAGCCATACTATTGTGAAAAAGTTTAATATATTATTGTGTGCAGTTTGGGCAAAGAGCAGAGTAAAGCAATAAATATGGGTCTGTTTCCCTGTGAATTAAAACAAATTACAATTTTTAGTTTTGGTATTAAAATATATTTATTGTGTGCTATGTAAAATATCACAAGTAAGAATTTATTTTGTGAAAGTATTGAAACTAATTAATTATATTTTGAGTTAAATAATATTGCAAAATTTTACCAACACCTATCAGTAGAAATAAGAACCATGGCTTGTCTTAATATGTGGTACTGTGTGCATACCAATGTACCTAATGCTTAATATATTCAGCAGAACCTTTGAAACTTGCAGTATCCATACTGTTCATTGTCATGTCTATGGCATTACTTCCTTAATGTTCCCTTCTCTTTATCTAATTTGAAACTATTTGTTAGTTTAGGGTTTTGATTAGGCTGCAGATGGTTGTATACTCTTTTTCAAGTGTTAGTGTAATATTCTAAGTAAAAGGGATTTTCACTTATGCCTGCAATGTTTTGAATCAATCTTGACAAAAGTATGGATTATAATTTTTGTTGTGTAGAACTGAATGTTACAATCCTTTAATCACGTAATTTAAGACATGCTGCCTAGGCCATGCAAGGTCATGTTCTGCGCTGTTATAACCTTTGATGATGCAAACAATAACAGTTCCAATGTTTTTCCTCATTGGAATTACTAAAGCATGTAGACTCGGTGGTATGGTCAAGAGAGTGGTGATATCTTCTGGATTTTCAAGTGGGCACCTTCTTTCCTCGATGTTCACTTATAGGCCTGTGATACCTCCAGAGGGTTCAGCAGTGCATCCTGGTCTCACCCCCTAGATGCCATACACTCACTTGTAGTTCTTCCTTTTTATCCAGAGCCACTAATTACCCTACTTAGCATCTCTGAAGAGGTTTTTGAAAGTTTGCCAATGAAATTTTCCTCACATCCCCAGTTCCTGGTGTATCTTTGATGTTGACATGGCTATGAATCCTCTGCACCCTGTTTTGACCAGTTGTACATTTGCTTTCCAGCCACATCGGCTACAAGCTCAGCATACCTAAGCCTCTTGTGCTCATAAACTTTCTCCACAGCATCCTCAAAGGTCAAGCTCGGTAATGTAAATGAGCAAGAGTCAGGCTGACAATAGCACATGGTCTGGTTTGATGTTGGTTTCTGAGATTTCAGCTGAGAAGCAGAGCCTCTGTCTTAAGTCTGCTATGATCTGCCAGTCATGCACCCAACTAGCTGCCCAATGTCTGGTCTTGATGTGACAAGTCTGGTTTCACCCTCTACTTCCTGGACAAACTTCATTGACGGAAAGCGGGGTGAATTTGGAAGAAGGGCATTGACACTTATCTGATAACTTTCCAGCACTGCTTCAAGACATCGTAGCAGCTGGTTGTGCTACTAGGTGTATCAGACTTGAGTGGGGCTGGTTTTGCAGCCCTCCAGGATGTGTTTTAGTGTTGTTGGAGTTTGGCAGATAGAGCATGTGGGGTTCTCTCTGTAACACTGGCTGAGATTCTTGGGAGATGGCAAGACATCATAAGCAACCTTCATGACAAAGCTCATTCTGAATGTCTCTGCCTCCCACAGCTCTTTCCACGAGATCTTCCTTTTCCCCACTCATTCCTATCCATTGCTCATGTCTTGCATGACCCATAGCTTTTGCATACCTTGCTGCCTCTTCTTGCTGATGCATCTCTTGCACCATAAGCCTGCATCTCTGAGACCGAGTATCCTTGTTTCAGACTGGTGTAATGGCCCCAAGACCACTCCTCCCTTGTTGGAGTTCACTCATGATGTCCCTGTGCTCGAGTGTCTCCTTAGCCCACTCAGTTTCTTCTTACGCAGTCAATTTTCTCACAGTATCCAGAATGGGGGCAGCCTGGACTACAAATAGATCACTTGCCACTTCTAGTGTGATCTCCAGTCCTACTTTGGTGCACTTGTACTCCTCTGAAAGACTGGAAATGGGAAGCTGTAGGATTCCTTTGCTGTAGAGTCCTATGCTGCTTTGCTGGGAAGACCCAGTAACTTTCTTACATTTGAAATGGTCAGTCCCTCCAGCTTTTCAACCTTTGAGACTGGAGTTCATATAGAGTTAGTGGCCACATTAGCCGTGGAAGGAGCCCAGTACTGCAGTACTTGATAAATAAGTGCATAATGCTATAGCATGTTAGTAAATTGTGCTGCACCTGTGGAACTTTAATAATAAATTAGCGACTTTCTGTACTATAAAAGGGCAGCACAATTATGCAGTAGATGATGTTGCTCTCCCAGAAAGCTTAGTATTTTACACAATGTTTTAGTGTTTACATGACAGTTTAATTTGAAACATTTTGGGTGCATACTGCAATGAACTGTCATTCCATCTAGGGCTGGTTCCTGTTTTCTGAATATCACTACTTAGATGGACTTCACCTTTCTGTAAAGCTGAACAGGTGTCTCACTTGTGATTTTATACAGTGATGAATATTATTTACCATATTGCATTTTCAAGTCAGAAATATTTATTCATGGAAAACCAATCACTTTGTAATGATGATAACTTACAAATTTACCAGAAACCCTAAATTGTTTCAGTGATGGATGGGTAGGTGGATAAGTTTGCATATATTTTTGTATTTAATCATTAAATCATTTTGCTGAAGGCTAGAATGTGCTGCAGAGAAGAGTTTTGTTTTTCAGATATAATCTGACTTTTGTAAAGCATTTCACTTCCGATTAGGAGAACAGATGTTGATAGTCTGACCCTTTCTGTATGGCTGGAATTTAATAAACAAAAAAGCTGACAGATTGAAGATAAGTCTAATCGCATGAGACAGTAGCTTAATCAGATTTTGAACCAAAAGACAACCCTTCTGCCATAACATTTTACAGTCTTGCATTCATTAACAGGAAAATATACACTGGGTCATTACTGTCACTTGGAATGCTGGTCTTTAGGTGCAGTGTAGCAGTGGGAGATTTTGCTGTTAATTGATTTATCTCCAGTTGATGTTTTCCTGAATGCACTTTTTACAAGTAGTGATGTAAAAGCCACTGTTCAAATGACTTTAATCTAAATGTAAAAAGTCATTATTCATGCAGAAAATATTTGCAAAGCTGCTTCTCTTATTTGAATATGCCTATCATGAAGTAAATATGGCCAGTTTATTTATTTATTGATCACTCTTTTCAAAAATCTGCTTAATAAACCAAACATATGAGTGCATTTGGATATATTGAAAACCTTTGGCCAAGTGTGATTTATTTAATTAATTAATTAATTTATTTTTTGGACCTGTTCCTATGTACATAGCAGATTTTTAGTGTGGTTAGGCTGCACAGGGGTGCCAAATGCATATTTCAAAACAGGATGTACTTAAATTTTATTAAAAAAATAAAAAGACAAAAATTTAAAATTTGCAGACACCAAATTTCAAGCAACTCAAGAAGAAAACTTCCTTTTACATGACGTCAAGATATGAACCAGTTTGCTATCCCATCCCAGATTATTGTGATGGTGACTCCAAAACATGTACTGTATTACAGGTTTCTAGAATATTTTCATCCATTAAAATAAATAGCAAGGCAAGGTGGATATCTCTTATGCAAAATAATACATTTATATGGGCTGAACTTCATTCTGTACTCTTCAACACACTCAACAAGATAACTTAAAGTCTATTGTAAGGGTAAATGAGGTGTTCACATATCAGCCAAGGATAAGTCATCCACATATTTCCTGTCTTGGAGGCCACTTTTAAGTCAGTGTCAGGAGGACAGCAGGTCCTAGTATAGTCCCCTGTGCAACTCCACAAGTAGGATATTTTCATTCCAAGAAAAGTCACTGGTAGCGTTGCACATCTATGGAATCAATTGTGGAGTCACAATTAGGTCAAAAAGTCACTGCATTGCTGTTGTGTGGTCTACCATGCCAAAGGACTTATGCTGAAGTAGGTACATTTGTTGGGTCTATGCATTGGAATTCAAAGGGAGTTTAACTAATGTGCTTAAAAATTCACAATTGTTTAATTACTTCTGCATACTGCATTTCATGTATTGCTGTAATTGTTAAAAATGTATTTGTAAACTATGGCAAGTTATTCTGCTTTCATAAGTTCCTGTAAGTGCAGGTGCAATGAATAATGCAATAATAAAAGACAACTTAGTTGCTTTTCGAGCATACTGTATGTTTCAAATTTTCAAATTTTAGTCACTATTTTTGCTCTTTCATTAATTATCTGTTTCGGTTTCACTGGTCTCAGAATGATGTCGGTGTCAGTTCTGGTTTTCTTAGTTGAATTAAAAGTACATTTTCTACTTTCTACAAAGTATATATATGTTCAACAGTTTAGTATAATTGACTTTATTTATACTATATTTTAAGAAATTCTTAGAAGATGATACAAAACCAGAAGATAGATGAATGGATATACTGTACTTTTATTTGTCCCAAGGAGGAAATTTTGCTTTTCACAAAAGCTCAATAAATAAAGTGTGTACTCCACAAATACAATTGATCATTCTTATCACTGCTTTTTCCACAGTGTTCCTCCTTTATTGGCCATGTCTAAATCACAGACAGCACACTGCTTCTCACACAGCTTTCATAATGTTTTGCCTTTAATGCCAATGCCAGACAGCTCTCTGAATTTCTTCTGTGCACTGTCACTGCTGTGCCTACACTTAAGTAGCATAACTTCCCTACTTTCACCAGAGAAACTCCCTTGCCAATATCTGAGTTTACACTTACTACATCAACATTCTGCCCCCAATCACACACTTTCTGAAAACAGGTGTTATACACGCCACATGCAGACTACTCTTGAGATTGCACCAGCTTTTACACACTCACATATGACTTCCCGTGCATTGGATTATGTATGTTCTAACCCCTTTACCACACATCCAAACAGCCATGCCCCGACTCTACCTCTGCAAACCATCACCTTGGTCTTCCCTGCATTTGCCATGAATCCTTTAATTACCAGTGTTGCTTTCCAATTTATTATCTTTTTCATCTCTGTGTAACATTTTGCTATTAACATAAGTTTATGATGTGAGGGAATTCCTATAGCAATTCTTCACACACTGCTCTGGTTACCATCTTCTTCATTGTCGTGAAAAGCAATGAACATGGAACAAATCCCTGCTGCATCCTCACCTTCACCTCAAAACCCTCACTATCTCCATGTGTTGTACTGATGGCCTTTTGTGCTTCTTTATACAATAACACACTGCAGACTCTACCAGTTCCTCCAAGGTTACCTTTCTCATTGCCCACTTCACTAGCTCTCATGTCTGTCAGGTTCCTTTTCCATATCTAAAAATACATAATGCCTTCACATCTGTGCTTTTATTGCATTTGCCTGTCTACAAAGATCATCTCTGTTACTTCTTTTCAGACGAGAAACCAAACTGTATTTTGTTAACTTTCACCTAATCCTTCATAGTTTTTTCTAGCACTGAAATTGTGTCAATAGTGAAATTATGTTTCTGCTTATTTATTTATGTATTCGTCTTTTTTTTTAATCATACGGTAGTGGATCCCCCGTGTATTCTTGACAAAATACATATCAAATGATTTAGGAGATAAAAGAAGGAGTTTCTGCCTTGGTTTTATATACGTAGAACAATCATTAGTTCTTTTATTGGCCACTGCGTGGTCCTATTTTGGTTGCAAGGCTTTGGTACATACATGTTCATGTAATGATATATCAGGTACTCAACTGTGCTCAGGTGGTGTTTAATGAGGTTAAAAGAAATGTGTGTGTTGTGCATTGGTGGATTAAAAAATGTCCACTTTTAAGCAACAAGTAAACATCAGGGTTATTTTCACTCCAAGCACCAAAAAGTATACCATCACATTCAGCCCAACATTTTATCCTGTGATTCGTTTTTTTTTTTTTTTTTTTTTTTTCCCCTCTACTCAAAGATGCAATTCATGGTCATTATTTTGGCAGCACTGAAGGCATCATTACAGCTTCAGTGGGAGGCTTTCCAGACATTACTTCCACAAAATACCTTTCAGACCTGCATTCAGTAGTTATTTATACTGGCTAAAGTGCATTATAGCTGAGATGATCTTGTTTGAAGGTTAACGTTTATAAAACGACGATTATTCCATTTGACTATTTCCTGTGACCCTAGTTCTAGAACTCATAGACTGTAACTCATAACACTCAAAACCTAATAAAGCTACTACTTTTAATTATTAGTCATTTTAATTCTTCTCTGCAAAGAGCTTGTTAGCTTGTGCAAAAGTTACTTCTTTTTCATCAGCTTGTCCTGAAACTAGTAATTCACAGATAGTGGTGAGAGGGATGATAACCGTTTTTCCTAAAATTGCAGCTGTCTGCTATTTTTGTAACTGTAATAAATTTTATTTAGGACTCCTGTTTGGTATAAAGGTTACAAGGCTATTATATTGACTAGCTGAAAAAATACATGCAAAACTCATTGTTTGTGTGAAATGTAAGGTCACCATGATTCATGCTTAAATAACCATTCTCACGTCCTTACTAGATAATATTAATGTAAATATCCTAATCATTAACTGAGTAAGTCATCATTCGTTGGTAGATTTTAAAAAAAAAATCCTTTTATTCCTTCGCATGCACATATGAAGCTGACGTCTTCGTTTGTTCCCATTTCCCCTTGAATTACTTTAATCTGTATTTTATTTAACATTCATTTGTTGTTTGACAGGTGTGTTTCATTATTTTCTTTGTACTTTCCTCATTTCCTATTATTTGTCAGAAGCTTGTCTTGAGATCACTTGATGGTAAGCAGCACCCCACCCCCTCTACTAAGAAAATGCCTGCAGCCAGCTGTACTTCTGATTACAGTGCTTCAAATAAGAGTTTATTCAAGGACTAAAGCTTTAGCTTGCAATACATCCTTAAGTCTAATAAGGAAATCCCATGCTGGTAACATACAATACCTAGCTATGGGTTCAGCAGAGATCACCTCAACTACTATTCTTATCAGCAGTTGCTATTTACACTTGTGTAACCTGATTCTGGCTCAGTAGTTTTATTACTATCAATATATTACAATATATGAGCCCTATTGACATTAAATGTTAAGTTAAGTGACTGGTGCTAAATGATGCATTTTCATTCGCTGTTGTATCCTTCTAATCTTACAAGTCAAGGTGAGTAAAGCAGTTAACTTTGTGCTATCTGCAAGATGGTGACATTGACATTTAGAGCCTCTTCAAAACCAAGTTCTAAATGTGAATAATCGTATTCTCCATGCCTGAACCAGTATCCTGAAACCAGATGGGTGAAAAAGTTAAGCTTTTCAGCTGCCATATCTTCATGTACCAAGCCATAGATGTGTTTGTTAGCACTAGTGTAATTTATTCATTTTACATTAATTACTCTAAAAAGACTTACCTAAGGATGAGATTTTGTGGTAACCCCAATGCTGGTTAATAGCAGACAAAAAATATCCAGTAGAATATACTACAGATTGCAGACATTCCTCACAGCTACAGTGTAATCTGAGGTAGATTTTTGACATTCCGATTTGGGAGAGATTTATTTAGTGTATGATTTTGAAATTAATAAGTCCATGTCTCAAATTAACAGAAGGACTCTGTTTATGGTTAACTTGTAATTAGTGTCTGATATATGAATTGTATGGCCCTATTTCCAGCACTGTCTCAGATTACCTAAATGTATATTATTGCAAACCACTCATATACGTTTAAAAACAGTAATTTCTTTATTAGCAATTGGAAAAATTTTGGATAATGATTATATTGTTTTTAGAATTGCACCTTATTGAAATGCACAAAAGAAAAGCAGGACTATATTGGTTACAAAACTGCCATTTAAATGTACAACATACAATATGTATATGAGTGATACAAGATTAATTGGAGCTATATAATCTGTATTGCATTGCAACAATTTAATTTATTTTATTTGAAATAGCACATGCAAATTAAAAAGCTCTTGCTTTTTGTTTAGTGAAACCAGTCATAAACTAGATATCAGTCCATGCTCATAGCATTTATCATGTGCTACACAATCAGACACCACTCTGCAATCAACCAGCTTACCACAGTCACAGCAACAATGGATTTCTGTTCTTTATTGGTTTGAACATTTCACTGTCTCAGTAAAACTGTTTGAATTTCATGAACACCTTTGCAGTTTTTCTTAATTATAACAAATGTATAAAGCTGTATTTGTCTGTTTTATACAGCCCAAGAAGAAGCATTAAAATTGAGTAATTGGTTTCAGAGATATTTATGTACATAAACAGCCAATAACATGAGCTGATTTTCAAGGAACTATTATAAAAGCATATACAATTACACAATGTTACAAGCAGTTTTAGTTGGGAGAGTAAATTGTAGAACGTGCTTTAAGTGCATATTGTAGTAAAAATACAGAAAAAGGCAATACTGTATAAAATACTAATCTATCAGTGAGTAGATTACTAACATTGCATGATGCAGATTTTTGATTTTACTTTACCATTATAGACTGTGCTGTTAAAATTGTGTCTCTGGCATCTCAAACAAAATGATAATGAGAACATCATTACGATGAATATAATATGTTCTGAACTGATTTTCTTAGAATAAATAATATTAAATTACATTAAATATTTGCTTGGATGGACAGATCAATATAGTGAAATAAACGTTCTAGTGTAGCCAGAAAACACTGGTAATATTAAGTGGTTTCTTTTGCTGAAATGCCTTGCATTAAGCTACTGGGCTCAACAGAAAGTGCAAGAGACAACTACTCACAATTAAAAATGCCAGCATTTTTTCTGCAAAATCCATATTAGCATCTCTGTAGTACAATTTGTCACACTTGTGTATAACATCCACGATTATAAAACTGCTGGAACAAAAATAACAGTGTTGTTGGTGGTTAAAAATGCTTTGTGAATGATCAAGGAATGCAAATCAGAGAGTAGTGACCAAATATTTGAAAAGTTGAGGTCAGTATAAATCTTCCACCATCTGGTGAAAGATTTCTTCATTCTTATTTTCTTTATTGCTAATTTGCTAGTAATTATTTAAAGCCATGCATTAGATTTTTTTAATCAATCACTTACTTTTGTTTTAGAGTATGTTTTTAGCTTGAACTATATACGAGTGAGTGTAAGCATCCATTCAACTTTTTCCCCCAGATATTTAGCTTATTCACACACTAACAACTAGAAGTACTGTATGCTGAGCATTTGAAATCATTCATTTCCAAATTTGATCAACTCAGTGGTCAGAATTCAAATTGCTTCTTGTCATTCTACAATGATATAATAGGTAATTAGAAGTCAAGTCTATGTCCTTAGCATATGTACAGACAAGCCAGGTTAATAAAGTAATTGTTGTTCTTTGGTTGAGCTTCATTTTTATCATTTAGGCAATTCCCAGAGGAGAAAGGTACAATGAGTGCAGAGAGCCTTAATGTCAAAGTAGGATGAAAGCTAAAAGCATTTAACTGTATCAAGTGAACAACACATAGAGAGAGGAAGAGAAAGAGGTTTGAATGAGTATGCATCCATTTGGAGTTAAAGCACTAGTACACTTTGCAATTAAAAAGAATATGTTACCCATGTGAATGTGATATTGTTTTAGCATGGAAATGGATGTTAGTTTAACTACAATGTCATTGCAGTTGGGATCATTTGAAAGATTAATCAAACGTTATTGACACATTACTTTGTAATTCTGATTTTTTGATTGGTTGTGCATTACCTTGCTTTTGGTAATATTTGCTTAAATTGTTTTGTTTTTGTTTTGTCACCTTACAGCAATGCAGCAAGTACTGGATAACCTCGGTGAGCTACCTACATCAACAGGCGCAAAGGAGATCGATCTTATCTTTCTCCGAGGCATAATGGAGAGCCCAATTGTAAGATCATTAGCAAAGGTATTTCTGTATTTGCATGTAATTGGTGAAATGTTAGAATGGTTTTACTGAATAATTTCCTTTAAATTTACTTGGTTGTTATTGCACAAGCATTTCATAATATCATGATTACATCACAAGTTGCATTTATATCTGTCTATCACTTCATCTATCCATGGGAGTGTGGTCAGCTTCTTACTTCCTGAAGTCAATGACAAGTTCCTTGGTTTTGCAGACATTAAGGGAGAGATTGATGTCCTGGCACCAATGGGTTAGACAGGAAATCTCCTCTCTGTAAGCTATCTCATCATTGGTGGTTGTGAGATGTACACTGGTGGTGCCATCAGCAAATTTAATGTGTGGTTGGAGCTGTGTTTGACCACAAAATCCATAGGTCTGCCAGTTTGGAGGTCCAAAATACAGTTGCACAGGGTAGCAGTAAGTCTTTGGAATGAACCTTAATAGTACAAAGGTGCTAAATGCTAAGCTGTAGTCTATAAAGAGCATTCTAGTATAGAAGTTTTTATTATCTAAGTGTACCAGGAAGGCATTAAGTCTGAGGGAAATGACATTCAATCACAAAAAGACAAGTAAATACAAGGATATGTTCCAGAGAACATACAATATCTCAGACTCAACTCCAAATTGAATTCAGAAAAAGCCCTCCCACACAAAAAGAGGAACACAAAAAAAGACAGGATCAAGAGGGAGATTGTGGGGGGAAAAAAATCGGGAGTGGTCTCCCCTAGACTTTCTCGTACACTCAGATATGGGGATGATATTTGAGTAAACTGCAAGACAATGATTATATTTTTATATTATGTGCATTAAAGAACCATCAACAACAAATCAAATTAATAATATATTGAACAACTATAAAAGTAAAGTTGAATATATCGGACTTAGCTGCATGATTAAAAAAAAAATCGAGTATGTGTTCAGGTAAAGTACCACTTCCGGTTAGCGGAAATAGCCCAAAAGTTGATAGAAATATTATGTTTTGTTCTTAATAATTGTATGAAAAAATTGGTTGACCTAAGTGAAAGTGTACTCGTTATCGTTTTTACATACACACAGAGACAGACACACAGACATAATTCCAAAAATGGTATTTTTGGACTTAGGGAGGTCTAAAACATAGATATTCATAAAAATGTTAACATCAAATTTTTGGGTGATTGCAATACTTTCCCAATACTTCGTATACAAGAAATTAAAAAGGAAAACAGCTGGGAGAGAAGTCAAAATTGATGATTGGACAGAGTTGTAAGGGTCCTGGAAAACCTAAAAGCTCATGAAAAATTAACAAGCCAAAGTCCAGTACTGAAGAGTGCTTGAAATTCTTAAAAAAAATTAAATGGTAAATATTGAAGTGTATTCTAATAATAGCATGGTGTTTTCGCTAACAAAACACCAACATCTTCTGTTAATATCCTGTTTTAATGACCTCGCGCATTAGTATCACCTTGCGTTGGATCCTGTGTGCAAGGTTCTGGCATAGTAGATATGTAGTAGCTGTTAGCCAGCACATCAAATTATTAGTGGTAAATTAGTCTTAATTGGTAAAAAGTCAGCAAGGTAAATTACGTTGTGTATACAGTATTAGACATGTCACTGTGATTTATTAAGCAGTCAACATGCCAGGAAAGTAGCCATTTAACTTGAAATGTTTGAAAAATGCTGACTATAAAGATTGGCTTCAACAAGACAAATCAAATAAGCATATGGCTGGGTGCCTTTACCGTATAAAAAAGCTTGACATTGGAAATACAGGTGAGTCAGCTGTGAATAGGCTAATGAACAGAAGTAAACATTGTGAACTAAGGAAGTGTAAGAAAGCCTTTTCTGGGCTTTTGTCACATCTGACTGCTGCACCTGCCAGTTGATTAGTCGGCAGTAGCGCTAGTGAGAGCACAGGTCAGGCTAGTGATACTTCTACTACATCACCTTCTTTGTCTTCATTTGTGACCAAACGTGAATGTCTGAAATGTGAAATCCACTGGGTGTTAAATGTGATTAATAAGCATTATTCATACAATCACAATGGAGATGTGGGTAATCTTTTTCAGAAGATGTTTCTTGAGAGTGAGATAGGGAGACTTGTACACATTTACTGATGTCCTTCACAAGGCATACTTTATACTTTTCATCCACAACAATTTACTATATAAAATATGGTAAATTTATTTCTTATGATCATTTATTTGCCTAACTAGTATTTATTTGCTAGCACTCCAGCACAGTAGTTTCATAATTTTACTGCGCTTTGAAGTGTAAACAGTGCTCAAACAAATAAATTTTTTTTTTATTATTTCTTTGTATCTTTTGATTGCACACATCAAAATATTGGCACGAGTTGGCTCTGAACACACCACATGTATAATGGCACATTCATAGTCCTGAAAATGATATAGCCACTTTTAAATGTAGAAGCTCTGCCTAGAATTGCATAAAAAGTGTGTAGGTGCACTAATATTCTGGGCAAATAGCGTGAGCTTGAATGTCAGTTATAATAAGCAGTCACTAATTTAAAATAGGCCACGTGTTTGTGTTTAGAGTTTTTCTTATTAGTTTCATGTAATTTTTGCTGTGGATATTCAAAACCAAGTATTAAGTAACCCTGGATTCTTCTAATTGCTAGTACTAGAGAATTTATGAAAATTCCTGGAATTTGAAGTGTTGAGACCCTGTTGGAAAAAATAAGGAGTAAAGATCAGGAGTGTGAGTAGGTACAGTAGATAGGAGATGAGGCAATTGTGAGGCCCCGAAAGTGAGTGAAAGGAAAGGCACTCCATGGTTGGGTCCCTCCTGCTGATCATTCAGGGACCAGGAGTGACTGTTGGCTCTGTGGATCATCCTATGGATGCTAAGAGATGTTGGTGGGACAATGTTGGGTGGCTTTGATGGTCCCATCTGAGTTAGCTGGGACAGAAAACAATTGAAGGATGACTGCACTTAATGGTGTGGTGTCTTAGCCTCACTGAAAAGACCTGATGGGTGAGAAGGTGAGACGAGAGAGAGAGATGCACTGGGATAGCAGAAGAATAAGAAAAGAGATCCCAGTTTAAACTCTGTGGCATTAGTCTTAATTTTTAACCTATTTATTTTTTATGGATTTATTTTGTCTTCCACAGAGCCCTGATTTTTATGGATTATTTATTTGAAGAATTTGCACCACTTTTTATTTATTTGGACATTGCTTTGTTTGATTCTAGAGAATAAACTGAACTAAGCACCTTTAGGGACCATCCTTTCTTGTTGTTTATGTGCTCATTGCACTATAGTCCATCCTCAGTTTCATAACTGTTGATGACCTGGAAACCAGAAGATACCAGGACAATCGGGGGTATTACAGTTATGCATTAAAAAAGTGACACTACAATAGATCTAAAGTGGAAGACAGCATGGCATTACCTAACTTTTAGTTCTTTTATGGAGCTCCAAATATTTGTACACTAAAACGGTAGAATGACGGTCCCTTCTATGTATTCAACAGCGAATCTGTAATATTTTGTTTTGTTAGTGACAGATTTCATAAATGAAATATATAATCTTGGACTAAAGGAATCAAAAGCTTAAGTAAATTTTCATTGGAACTGGTAAACCAAAACTCAGTCTTGATTTTAGTATTAGAAAGCTGTAATTCTTAAGAAAAGAAGGTGTGAAAAACTATTTGCTCCCTTCCTGATTTCTTATTCTTTTGCATGTTTGTCACACAAAATGTTTCTGATCATCAAACACATGTAACCATTAGTCAAATATAACACAAGTAAACACAAAATGCAGTTTTTAAATGATG
>JANRMT010062841.1:52789937-52850483 GCA_026402145.1 Polypterus bichir lapradei | reverse complement strand
GTTTTCTAAAGCGCGTTTTGTAGCTCTTCCTGGCTTTCTACGTAATGCGTGATTACGTGAGAGGCGTGATGATGTCATACGAAACTCCGCCCCTCCAGCTGAACTCCATTACAGTAAATGGAGAAAAATAGCTTCTAGTTATGACCATTATGCGTAGAATTTCGAAATGAAACCTGCCCAACTTTTGTAAGTAAGCTGTAAGGAATGAGCCTGCCAAATTTCAGCCTTCTACCCACACGGGAAGTTGGAGAATTAGTGATGAGTCAGTCAGTCAGTCAGTCAGTCAGTCAGTCAGTGAGTGAGTGAGTGAGTGAGTGAGTGAGGGCTTTGCCTTTTATTAGTATAGATATAATATAGATAGAGAGAGAGAGAGAGAGAGATGACAACAACACTCATATCAGTTACAAAACAATTACATTAACAATCATGTTACGTTATTTTTAAAATATTTCCTTTTCTTTTTCATAACTTCTTTAACACACTACTTCTCCGCTGCGAAGCGCGGGTATTCTGCTAGTTATTACTATAACATGAAAAAGTTTCTGTTTTAGTTATGTGTTCAGCGTTTCTTGCCTCACATTTCCTGTCATCCTACATTTACCCAGATTGTTATAGACACAGAACACACATGAAATGTATGTATTCTGAATAACAATATATTATTTACCTTATACAATTCCAGACATCTCACACCCAGATGAACAGATTTGTGCTCTGAGAATTTTGCTTCTGACTTGATTTCAGCTACCTTGTGTTAGATGGGTTAGCTGGCTCTCCTGATGCCACTGTTGATTGACACATTTGCAAAACAAAAATGCTGATGAAGAGTTACAATGGAATTTAAGGTGGCCCAGCATTACGACTTTTTTCATAGGCCTCAGGGATTCTAGTGTTGTAGACTGAAGTGAACAATAAGGCGTGACACTTCATTATTAAGTGAAGCTCACTTTACTTAAAAGAATTACAAATGAATAACTCCCATGCCCTAACCATGCACATGGCCCTTGCTGTGAAAGTGAATTCATGGTTAGTTGATGCATGATCTGTGTCTTACTGTGTGGCCTGCAGTATGAATATTCCATTCATCTTTCTGTACTCATTTGTTTAAAAACCAGAATTAAATCAGTTTCCAAATTATAAGGTGCCAGCTTTAGTTTTTAACAAGATTCTTACATTGCACGTCCCCCATCATTTTAAATCAAAGTTAAATCATTTCCATTTATGTCTTAATTAAAAATTCTGCTAAATATGTGATTTATGATAGGTTTGTCCATGAAAATGTTCCAAGTTGCAGTAGTTGCATCTAGTGTTTCAGGCAAGGTTTAAGACTGTCTCACACTGCTTCTGTTTTGTAAGGTGTTGTGAAATGATTAGCTTCTAGAAAGACTTGTTTGAAAAAGAGACCTAATTGACCTTAAAAGATATGATTACACCAATACATAAATGTAGTAACCAATGGGACAGTTTCATTAATTACACATGCCATAACTTACTTTCTTCTGTTTTGTGATTCAACTTACTCCATTTCTGTATAGCAGGAAGCTGGAGCCTCTTTTTAACAGTATTGCTATCCATAGTAGCACACATTCAATCACTTATCCATACTCAGTCACACAATGCCAATTTAGGTTAATATCAAAACATAACTTTTTGGAATATGGGAATAAAATGAATTTTAATAGAAGAATCCCACAGGGAGACAATGATATGGCTGGGCTGAAGTCTTACATTATCTAGACGTCTGAGAAAACAGTGCTACTCTTGTTGCAGTAATTGGCAGTTTTGAGTGAAATAGTGTGGCATGGCATCATAAGCTTAGAAGTTAATGTATGTGGCAAAGGGCAAACAAAAATAGTGAGCCATCTTGTAATTTAAGAGAGTGTCTTTGTGAAGTATCGTCACACCTGGAATAATGGTGAAGAAACTACATGTATTAAAACAGTCAGTTTACTTCTTAGGACACAAGAGAAGCTCACACAAACTACAGAGAAATAATAAAATAAGAAAATCTGCTGTACCTCAGGCCATTACCAAAACTAGTGTAAATCTCTGACTGCCTGGCATTTACCCACATCCAAATTTCCTTCTCACCTCCTAAATTGCTCCTTCATCCAGGTGTGATCTCTCTGATTCCTGTAAGTAGTGGTTCATCATAGTTCTACAATTAACTCATGGGGTCATAATGTGGTGTGGCTGTCTTGAAACTACTTTCCTTAAATTTTCATAGAGAAACAATGTGTTTCGTTTGGATAGGTGATTAATACGATCTTGCTGGTCAGCTTTCAATTAATTTGGCTATGCCCCTCTTGATTATGGAGGTAGAGAGGTTAATTGTCACATAGTTAATTGTAAAAGTCACTGTAACAAAAATTCAGTCATTGCTGCTTCTGGGATTTTTCAGATTGGGACATTCTAACATTATGCTTGGCATCATTGTTTAATTGAAACTGGATAATATCATAAACAGTCCCCACTTACTGCATGTATGTGAAATTTATTTCAAGGGCCTAAAATCTAATTTATGTTCTCCAGATTAAGTCTCAAAATATGATTTGTTTTTTAATTTGTTTAAGCAGTTATTACACTTCGTAATGATGTTCACAAATTTGTATGCAAACAACTGGCCAAGGAATTGTCCACCACTTTCACCGTTTGTCACTGTTACATTTATCTTTGTTCTAAGGTGTCAAGCACCATTTAAATTTCCCCTTAAAGTATATTAAAATAAGTTTTTACATATAATGTTTGTCTGTCTGTTTAACTGCAGTGTTTTCTTGGTGCATTTCATCTAAAAGCATTTGCTTTTATCACAGTATAATTCTGATGGACACTCCTGACCACTGAACAAGGTGGAGAAGTGGGTGTTCATTTCAAAAACTCATTCCCATCAGGAATGAGGCGGAGTGGTGGCTCTGAGGCTGTGGATCTGCGCTGGTATCCAGAAGGTTCCCGGTTCTAATCCCTGTCACTGCCAAAAAGAGATCCTAATCTGCTGGGCCCATGAGCAAGACCCTTAACCTGTAATTGCTCCAGGGGTGCTGTACAATGGCTGACCCTGCGCTCTGACTCCAAGGGGTATGCGAAAACTACCAAATTCCTAATACAAGAAATTGTATAAGGCGAAATAAAGAACAAAAAAAAAAAACTCATTCCCATCAGGCTTAAGGTTTTCTGTTTATGAAATGGGCCGGTAATTTTGGAAACATCTGGTTAGTAATACAGTATTTTAGCAAAACTGCAAGAGTTTTGTATGTTACATGCAACTGGATAACTGACATGTGGGTTATGCAACAGGAGTGATGTGAGATTTTTTTTTCTTGTTTCCAAGGACATTTTTTTATATCTTTTGCTTTTGTACAGCATTGATCAGTTTTCGCTGTTATTATTTTGTAAACATTTTTTCTCCTTTTTCTGCATTAAAACATGAGATTACATTTTTTTCTTGGTCATCACTACAAACTACTGTACATGGGGTAATTAACATATAAAAAATATAACTTTTTGGTGGAGTATTCCTTTAGGCACATGAAATAGGTTTCATGTGTGCAGCCTTGCAGTTAGCAGTTACCACTTAGAACAAATGTCAGCTTCTCCATGTTGTACAACTACACTCTGCTGCATTGTATTTTTAAAGCACCTTTTCAATGTATTCAATTATTTATTTCAAAGAATTTTACTCTTATACAAAATGTTTCCATTAACAGGTACACATTTGGTATAAGCATTTAGGAAATTAATGTTTTAGCTTATGCATTATCTACCTGCTTTCAAGGTATGGGTGATTTTTCTTCTCTTTTTTATTGCAGGTAAATAATACTTTTCATATCTCTTTTTTAAATTTAATTTAATAACTGAAAATTTGTAATATATTAGAGTGCCCTACATAAAATAGCATAACTTCCCTTTAAGATATGTGAATGGTGAAAGATTTTATATAGTTTACTTATTTTAATTAATTACATTGTTTTAGTGCTTATGAATTTATTTTCTCTAATAATACTCAAGGTTCATTGATTCATTTACTGAAAATCTGGGTGAATGTGTTTTCCTGTGTAGGGAATTTTTCTTTTCTTTTTTTTTTTCTTTTGCTTTGTGTTTATATGTGTCCAAAAGAAGGCACATCACGGGAAGGCTTAGAAAGAGTATATATAGCTTGAATAAATCTCCAGAGAGCTAAAACTGAAGTACACTGGTACTGTGGAAAATTGCATCTTTATAAAAATGAAGCAGATAATATTGTAGTTAGAGGGAAAAGATAAATGTGATTTGTTGTTATACCCATCTTATTATTATTGGCAAAATGGCTGGTGGCAGTTTTTCAAAGTTTGTGTTTTCCATCTTCAAGATAGGAAGTAACCTTGCACATCAGTCAGGTTTACACTATTCAAAGTAGCAATGTGGTACCAAAATCCCAACATTGTTTTTGCTGTTACAAATTGTCTCAGGAATTGGGGGAAAAAAACTAAAGCTGATCATTTACCAGTTATACTTTGGCCAAAAGTTGCAACAACAATTAGAGTTTGCTTGTGGAGAACCTTTTCATCTCCACCACCATCTCTGGCTGAAGGCATTAAAGTTGAACAACACACCAGAGCAGGTACATTTTCTTTTATCTTCCTTTGAGAAAAAGAACCAAGGACCATTCCTGTCCTTAAAGTGGCCTGAGGGCAAGTTGCCTGTTGTGAAGAAATGCAGTGTATTAGTGCAAAAAATTAAAAGTTTGTAGCTAAATGTTGTTGAGATGGGTAACCAGCCATTCTAATAGTTAGGAAAAACCTGAACCCACTGAAGCATAGATAACACATATTTAGCCAGACAATCATATATGATAATATTTTTGTCCCTTTTACTTTATGATTGGTATAATTATTGGTAACTGGTAATTTGTATGGTTCACATTAACATTTGTAAAAAAGTTATTCAGAGCATAGCAGAGATCTGTGTTTTTAAAGAAAACTCATTGAACTTGCATTTAAAAGAAATCAGTGAAAAATAATTTTGTTGTGACTTTAGTAGTCTCATTTTCTTATCAGTAGCATGGTAGTATATCTCAAAGCAGTCAATCACTCTGTTGTATACTCTAATAACCCATATTCTGTTGATTTCAAAGACGAGTAGTGAGATGTGATTAAGTCACTCTGGGAAGGAGTACATGCTGATGTCATCAAAAGCACCAACAATGGTTTTTTGTTTAAGCTGACTTTGTAATCAAAAATAACATTACAGCTGTAAGGTTATCCCTACAACATTGATTTAGATAAGAGGGGCAGAAAATGGATCAATGGATTGTTTTGATTATTATAGGGATGCATAGATAATTCTGGGCTGATGCTGATCTGCACACTTTTTAAAATACAGAGAAAAATGGGACTAGGTCTGAAATGTGGCACTTAAGTGTATAACATTTTGCAGACAATGTACAATCTTTACAATAAATGTCATCCACTGAATCATATTTGGCAGGCTGCCTGATCCTTAATAAGGGAAAAGTATTGCAGGCTATAGCCTTAAATGGTATGTGACACATCTCTCTTTCATTTTAATGGAAACAAACCTAGCAACAATTTAAAATGCAAATTATCAAAAGTGTAAAATGATACATTAATATTTACTTACATGCAGCTGGATTTTATTGCTGCCACTGGATTCTCTGGCAAATCTGTTCCTCATTAGATGCTTTGGCACTAACTGAAGAGCATGCCAGTCATGTTGATCAGGCCCAATCTGAACCAGGAATTTATGTGCAACTTTGACAATGGTGAGTTTTCATTGCTGCTTCAAGCAGAAATCCCTGCACCTTACAAATAATTAAACATGAAAAGGTATAGGACATTATATTCAATGCCATCTTTTGCATCTGACACTTCAGTAAAAACTGAAGAGTCAAGCAGGCTATCCATAATAAGATTTTGACATTAGCCACCTACGGTAATTCTGTATGAATAGCTTTAAGGATATATATATATATATATATATATATTTATGTACACCTCTATTGATATCTGCTCAGTCTATCTGACCTCTTATTTTACTTCTGCATCAAGGTAATGGTCCTGGTATCTGGAGTCCACAATAGCAGCAAAACAGTACATGGGTTCAGTGAGAATTTTCACTGAAGCTGTTGTTTACAGCTTTCAAGAGAATGCTTTTATGGAACTGACTACAAAGTTAGAGTGAGCATTTTAGTCAACAGTTGTTTTTAGTGCATTTACTGAGGAAATCACAATTGTTGTGAAGTCTTCAGGTTGATGAGGAGTATAATTATGTTCTCAGTCAAACCCCAGTGGTTTGATGTTAAAATCGTAGGCAACTCGGTATCAGCATACATCTCAAAGGCTTTCTTTGACTCAAACAATGTTTGCAGCATGTAGAATGTTTTGGGGTGAATCTTATAGCTAGTAGATTATCAGCAAGGAGTGTGTGATATGACTTGCCACCATATTATGCAGCTCTTGAAGAGCTATGTCTCAGAAATAACCATGACTAGATACCATGTAATGGGACTTGAGATGCTTAGCTGTCCTTTAAAACCCTGTATTACTTATGATAGAAAACAGCAGATTGTCCAGAAACATAAATTTAATTGTTTTAGCTTTTAAAATGTCTTTGTTAGACTTCTTTGATTATTCAGGGAACTGTTAATTGGCTGAGCAGCTGCGTTTTTTTGGTTTTACTATTGTGTAGGATTCTCCTGTTTTGCTTTGTGATAGTTTGTATTCTTCAAGTATATTTTTACGTTTGTGATATTGAAATTTCATATTTTCATTTTTCTATGCAAGTGTGGCATATGTTATGTTACTCTCACTTACTTTAAAAGCATACACTCTACAATTATTTCAGGGTCATCTAAATGTTTTGCTCATCATGAAAAATCAATGCATCATCAAATTATTGGTGAAATTTAAGCATTAGTTTGTTGCCCAATAAAATTATTTTAAAAACTTGTCTTTAGTTATGGATTTGAATCCAATGTCACCATCCATACTTAAATGAATATTCTTTTAACTGCCCTTTATAAAGTAGCAGGTTTTTGTGAAGTAAAAAAATGAAACTAAGATAAATCATGTCAGAACTTTTTTCTCCTTTATTGTGAATTTTCAGTTTATACAAAGAAGGTGAAAACAAATCAGAAACTCTTTAATTGAAAAAACCTGGTTGCATACAGTATGTGTGCATGCCTTACTATAATTAAGATTGTGACCAATTATCAGAATGAACCAATTATATTCAGCCTATGTTAAATAATAGTATACACCTGCCATAAGTTGTCTCTGATCGCCTCCAAATAAACTCCAGCTGTTCCTGTAGGATTACCTTGACTTTAGGTTGTATCCTCCTGCAAAAGGCAAGGTCCACAAAGAGCTTTCAGAACATTAATGGGATCTCAACATAGAGAGGTATTGATCAGAAGAGAGGTACGAAAGAATATCCAGGTATTAGATATCCCATGGAGAACAATGAGGATGATCATCAAAAAGTGGAGAAAATATGGCACAATAGTGATGCTATTAAGAACAGGACATCCCTCACAAATTGACCAGAAGACAAGGAGAAAATTGGGCAGGGAAGCTGACAAGAGGCCTATGACATCATTAAAGGACCTGCTGGACTTTCTAGCATGTATTGGTTGCTCTGTACATGTGACAACACTTTTCTTTATATTTTTTATGTTTGGGCTATGGGGAAGGATAGAAAAATGGAAGCCTTTTCTCACAAACAAAAACATCTAAGCCCCACTAGATTTTGCACAATAGATACATCCATTCTCCCATATCCATGTGGATTAATACTGATATGACTGGGGATTAATTTTTTGATCATAATTCATAAAGGTATGTTTGACACAAAAGCAACACAGTACCTCACCAGAAGAATACCATTATCTACAGTTAAGAATGGTGATGGCAGCATCGTTATTTGGAGCTGCTTTTCTTCAGCCAGAAATGGATCTTTAGTCAAAGGAGTTAATCCAGGTGGAGCAAATTGAACACAAAATGCTAGTTGATTTTGGTTTAAGTCCTGCAGGTGTCTGCTACTAAGTTGAAGGCAAAGAGAAACTTGGATTGACAATGACCCAAGCATTAATCAAAATCAATAAAGGAATGTTGTCACCAAAAAAACATAAATGTTCAGGAATGGCCCAGCCAGAGCCCAGACTTGTATCCAACTGAAAATCTGTGGTGTGTCCACTTAGGTAACCAGGTTTTTGTAAGTTATTTATTTATTTCTCCCCGAATTAATTTCACCTTCTTTGTATAGGTTGCAATTTCACAATAATGGTGGAAAACGTTCTGTCATGATTTATCTTGGTTTCATTTTTTTACATTACACTAGGCTGACCCGCCTTTTAAGGCGACCGACTTTTAAGTTGACCCCTTTTTAAGGCAATTCAATATGAAGATCAATTTGATATGTTATACAAACTCATTAATTTGGTTATATTGCATTTGAGCGGTATTACTTTAATACTCGTAGTTTCTGTTATTTTTGTGATTAAATTTAAACTTTTTTTCTATATTGAGGTCGCCCTTTTGAACCCCCCTGATATTTACTACGCAGTGAGGCATTTGTACTCCATCAACATTAATTATTTCCAGAGACATAATTTTGTCTATTTTTCAAGAGCATCGCGCACAAAAGCAAGGGAACGATGGGAGCACCAGAACTCTGCTCACATCATGTCTCTTCGTACCGCAAGCTGCAAGTAGTAAGTTTGTGATAAGCGGAATACCGCTACACTTTCCACTCACGGGGCGGAAGGACAATCCCGACCTCTTTTATATAGTAAGAAAGAAGAAGAAGATATCGCACAGTCTGGAGTAGAAAATCATCTTTTACCTGGAAAAAACGAAACTACAAATCCCATCATGCATTGCAAAATGGACGGGGCGTGTGTGAAACTCTGCGCCTGCGTAGCACTCACGGGACGGAAGGACAATCCCGACTGCTTTTATATAGAAGGATAAATCTTTTTTTTTTTTTTTTTTTTTTAAACAGGTGTGTAGACTTTTTATATCCTTTTATATCCTTAATGTGTGTATGTATTAAAGAAAAAAATACAAACACACAGCAATGTGTTGTGCAAAATCATAGTTGCGTGGTTACAAGATACAGGCCTTTGGCCTGCAGAGGCCCAAAATGTGTCTCAGACTTTAAAAGTTTCAAAATAGTCTAAATGCTCAAAATGTCCTTAAAGAGAGAGGATAACCACTAACTTCTAGCTTAAAAAACAGAGCTATGTTCCTTTATATTTTAAAACATTTATTAAATGTTTAAAAAAGGAGAATAAACATGTAAAAAAAAAATAAAAATAGTAAAAGGGTTTACCTGAAATGGCAACCTCAGACTAATAAATCCAATCTGTAATCCAAATGCATAATCCAAGAACAAAGCTAAATATAACCAACCTGAAATCCATACAGTACTTGCTTTATTAACTTTATGGTTTCATAAATGATTTTAACTTCATCAAAAACAGTGACACTCTGATGAGACTAACTTAGGATGTAGTCCTTTAGCAGTGATGTCATGGCAGCCCCTGTTCTTGTGGTATCGCCAACAGAACACATTTAAAACTGTATTAATTTAAACAAAACAGTACTGATAAAATTTTAAAAATGATAAAAAACACATGAAAAATAATAATTTAAAAACAACAGGATGGACAAAAAGGAAAACATACTTAAGCCAGGCTACAAACCATAGCAGAAGCATAACAACAAAACCCAGTAATTATAAGAGCACTCCAGTCATAAGCATAAAATGTGTTACATCCAGGTTGTTAAGAAGGACTCAGTCTATTTACAACTGTTAAGCTACTACTGTGCTTTCCTCAGATTGCAATTTTTCATGGTGATTCAAACTGACAGAGAGAGCGAGGTCAAAGTATTTAAAAGTACTGTCATACTATATGTGACATTAGTCCTTTTAACTGAGATGGATTTAACGCTAAAATTTCCAGAGTCTATGAAAAAACTCATAGATCCGGCGCACCTTAAAACTGTTTGCTGCTCTCTGCCAGCGTCCTTTGTCCTGTAAATGTGCCAATAAAGACAAGCTGCAAGCAGCGTGCTATTCTATCCCACCACCGACTTTGAACGTGCATGAACTTCTCCCAGCTCATGCCTTGATTGATTATCTGGGAGTGAAGTGGAGTTTGAGTGGAAATAATAGATCATTATTTGGAACACACGCATTTCATGTGTGTTCCGTTTCTACAGTAATCTGTGTAAACACATTGTTAAAACAGAAACTTTTTCATATTTTAGTAATAAATGTTACAAAATGTAGACATAAACTATAGAATGTGTGAAGCATGAAGTCCACACATCAAACAAACACTTTCACAAAAGGTTCAAGGATGATACAACAGCTTCCGTGGTTTAGCGGTAAGATTGGCTGACTCAGGGCACAGCAGGCTTTCCTTGCCTCAGAGACCCGAGTTCAATTCTCCGCTTGGTGAGAAAGTGTTATTTTTTTTTTTTCTTTTTAACCTCAAGCGGACATAAAATTTATAAATTGATATGCACTGTTGGTTAATGCGATTGTTATATTTTCATGTGGGATGCACCTTTTAGAATATTTTTTAACAATTGAGACTGCAATTAACATGAACAAGTGTCCTTATAACTGTTATTTTTAAGATCCATAACACACCGATAGACAGAGCACTGCGTAACAGAGAGACAGACAGACAGAGAAGTCACCAGATATACAGTATACAGTGCATCTGGAAAGTATTCACAGTGCATCACTTTTTCCATATTTTGTTATGTTACAGCCTTATTCCAAAATGGATTAAATTAATTTTTTTCCTCAGAATTCTACACACAGCACCCCATAATGACAACGTGAAAAAAGTTTACTTGAGATTTTTGCAAATTTATTAAAAATAAATTGAGAAAGCACATGTACATAAGTATTCACAGACTTTGCCATGAAGCTCAAAATTGAGCTCAGGTGCATCCTGTTTCCCCTGATCATTTGGAAAGGCACACACCTGTCTATATAAGGTCCCACAGTTGACAGTTCATGTCAGAGCACAAACCAAGCATGAAGTCAAAGGAATTGTCTGTAGACCTCCGAGACAGGATTGTCTCGAGGCACAAATCTGGGGAAGGTTACAGAAAAATTTCTGCTGCTTTGAAGGTCCCAATGAGCACAATGGCCTTAATCATCCGTTAAGTGGAAGAAGTTCGAAAACACTCTTCCTAGAGCTGGCCGATCATCTAAACTGAGCGATCGGGGGAGAAGGGCCTTAGTCAGGGAGGTGACCAAGAACCCGATGGTCACTCTGTCAGAGCTCCAGAGGTCCTCTGGACCTCCAGAAGGACAACCATCTCTGCAGCAATCCACCAATCAGGCCTGTATGGTACAGTGGCCAGACGGAAGCCACTCCTTAGTAAAAGGCACATGGCAGCCCGCCTGGAGTTTGCCAAAAGGCACCTGAAGGACTCTCAGACCATAAGAAACAAAATTCTCTGGTCTGATGAGACAAAGATTGAACTCTTTGGTGTGAATGCTAGGTGTCACGTTTGGAGGAAACCAGACACCGCTCATCACCAGTCCAATACCATCCCTACAGTGAAGCATGATGGTGGCAGCATCATGTTGTGGGGATGTTTTTCAGCGGCAGGAACTGGGAGACTAGTCAGGATAAAGGGAAAGATGACTGCAGTAATGTACAGAGACATCCTGGATGAAAACCTGCTCCAGAGCACTCTTGACCTCAGACCGAGGCGACAGTTCATCTTTCAGCAGGACAATGACCCTAAGCACACAGCCAAGATATCAAAGGAGTGGCTTCAGGACAACTCTGTGAATGTCCTTGAGTGGCCCAGCCAGAGCCCAGACTTGAATCCGATTTAACATCTCTGGAGAGATCTTAAAATGGCTGTGCACCGACGCTTCCCATCCAACCTGATGGAGCTTGAGAGGTGGTGCAAAGAGGAATGGGCGAAACTGGCCAAGGATAGGTGTGCCAAGCTTGTGGCATCATATTCAAAAAGACTTGAGGCTGTAATTGCTGCCAAAGGTGCATCGACAAAGTATTGAGCAAAGGCTGTGAATACTTATGTATATGTGATTTCTCCGTTTTTTTATTTTTAATAAATTTGCAAAAACCTCAAGTAAACTTTTTTCACGTTGTCATTATAGGGTGCTGTGTGTAGAATTCTGAAGAAAAAAATGAATTTAATCCATTTTGGAATAAGGCTGTAACATAACAAAATGTGGAAAAAGTGATGCGCTGTGAATACTTTCTGGATGCACTGTAAATAAACAGGGAAGGCACATGTACTGAAAGAAGAAAAAAAAGATCAACATGTGCGTTGATCCTGCTGCACTGAATAAGCTCATGTGCTCTAAACCACCCCCCCCGATCTGACTCTAAGTAACAGCGCAAGTATAGACGAAACCAAGTGTAATCAAGAGTCCCTGGTTTGATCCCCACTCACTCCTATATTTGCCGTTTTCAGTAGTAAGCTGCTGTTTTTGTTAATATTATACAGTACACACATACACTTGGTTTGCGTCTGTACTTGCGCTGTTACTTAGAGTCAGATCTGGGGGGGTTAGAGCATATTCAGTGCAGCAGAATCAATGCACATGTTGATCTTTTTTTTCTTTCAGTACATGTGCGTTGTGCAGCAGAATCTTAAAAATAGGAACAGTTATAAGGACACTTGTTCATGTTAATTGCAGTATCAATTGTTAAAAAATATTTTAAAAGGAGCATCCCACACGAAAATGTAACGATCTCATTAACTGACAGTGCATACCAATTTGTACATTTTATGACCGTTTGATGTTTAAAAGAAAAAAAATATATATATAACTTTCTCTCCAGCAAGGAATTGAACTCTAGTCTCTGAGGCACGGTAAGCCTGCTGTGCCCTGCGTCAGCAAATCTTACCGCTAAGCTGCAGAAACTGTTGTATTGTCCTTGAACATTTTGTGAAAGTGTTTATTCGATGTTTGGACTTCATGCTTCACACATTCTTTAGTTTATGCCTACATTTTGTAACATTTATTACTAAAATATGAAAAAGTTTCTGTTTTAATAATGTGTTTACACTGATTACTGTAGAAACAGAACACACATGAAATGCGTGTGTTCCAAATAACGATCTATTATTTGCACTCTAAAACTCCACTTCACTCCCAGATAATCAATCAAGGCATGAGCTGGGAGAAGTTCGTGCACATTCTAAATCGGTGGTGAGATGGAATAGCCTGCTGCTTGCAGCTTGTCTTTATCGGCACATTTACAAGACAAAGGATGCTGGCGGAGAGCTGCGAATGGTTTTAAGGTGGGCTGGATCTACGAGTTTTTTCGTAGACTCTGGTAATTCTAGTGTTAATTGGAAGTATTAGACAATGTGATATCAATGAATTTGTGGTGAAATGTTGTAAATAACACAGCCTTACAATGTATTATTAAAGAGGTAAAGATAGACTGAATATTTTCTTTTGCTAAATAATAGCTTTTTACTTTGAGCTGTAATGCATAAGTTGCTACTGACAGATGATCTTATACAAACTTAAAGTAGGTGAAATATCTGTTTTGGTCTGAAATGCAAATGTCTCTTACACAGCAAATAACATTTTAGTTATATCTTCAATTAAAGCCAATAAAAATAACAGCCCATTTGTTGTCTCCTGGCTATGCAGATTTTCTGTAATGCTTTGTTGTATTGATAAATTAAACTTATCCACCCAACTGGATCAGCTGTCCTTGACCTAGTTTTTGATCTTGCAGGCTCATGAGAGGCTTGAAGATGTTAAACTGGAAGCAGTACGTGACAATAATATGGAACTTGTGTCAGAAATTCTGGAGGATATCAGACCATTAACAAGTAAAGACGACAGTGCAGCAGAACTCTCACGCATTTTGAAAGAACCCCATTTTCAGGTAAAACATGTCTATTGAACAATCTGGTACTTGCATGTGTTCATAGATTTGTGAAATATATTCTGTATATATCATAAATCTTCAGTTATTTTACAAAAATGAATAACATAAACCAACAAAAGAAAGAACACAATGTGAAGAAAAGAGTAGCATTAACTGTGTAAGACATAATTATTTTTAATATTTGTTTATGACAATAAAAATAAATGTACACAATCATGGTTAAGGCAGGTCTGTGTCATTGTTATGCAGTAGACAGCTCTGGATTATAAATTCTGGTCCAGACACAGTCTATGTGTAGAATTTGTGCATGCCCTCCTGTGTTTGAGCCGAGTTTGAGTATAGCTGTGTGTCTGAGTGTGCCTTGAGGTGTTCTGAAGATCGTCCAGAGTCAGCTCCTGTCTGCAGGGAATGTTGTAAGTCTATGACCCTTAAAGAGAAATGTGAATTCAGAAAGTGGATGGAAATGCAGTGCACTGCAAAAGTGTCCCAAATTGTTAGTAGTTTTCAGATGTTGCAGCATTGTAAGTGCTTTTTAAATATCTTGCACCAATTTCTATTTTTGTTTCAGACTCGCATGCTCAATGAGAAAAATGTTAATCATTTGTTTTTGTCAGCAGTTAATAATTACTAATATGCTGTTTTTTATTAATGAGTTGGCACTGCTCTGGATTGGTGCCACAATTGGTGCCTCTGCTTACTGTAGTTGACTTTGGTCCCTTATAACATTGTATTGGAAAAAGTGAATGAATGTTTAGATGGACCACAGACTTTTAAACTTATACAGAATGTTACTTGAGGTTAAACAGTTCAACTGAAAGTGTCACAGCCATAGGTTGAAACCGCTCTGTGATCACTCAGTCTTCAGCCCTGAATAGTCTGTTATTTAGATATATGCATGTGCCTGTCTCCTAAAATAGTTATCTGTTTAAAAGGGCTTTAGATAAAAAAAGAAAAGAATAGTACTTAAGTGAGACTGAGGTGGGATCTAGTAAATATCTTGAACTTAACCAAACTCTGACCAGCAAAAGTAGAGACATGGGCTGTTAAATAAAGACTCTGTGTTGAGCTGAAGACTGCTGTCTTTTCTCCTTTTCAACCCACCTTCAATATCACTTCTTACGATCAAATCTTTCAGATTTCAGCCATAGTTAAGCATTTAGTAGTTAACTGTATTTATTATTCATTGCGTAAGTTTAAAAGTGCTCATGTGAAATCATTAGAGTGTTGTATTGTTTTGGGTTTTGTTCCATCCAACACACTTTACAGTTTTTGAGCTTTTAACCCTACATTGTATAGAATTTGAGACTTGGTAATGTCAATTGAGCTAATTAGTATAGTGTTTGACTTTTACCAGCTATCTGTATTATACTGTATTGGTCTCATTTCAGAGCTCTGAATGTTGACAACTGATGTTCTCTGGTGTATAAATACTATAATTTCAAGTTTATTTTTGAATTTCAACTGACAAAAATGTACTGCTCTTTTTTTTTAGTCCTTATTGGAGGCCCATGACAAAGTGGCATCAAAATGCTATGAACTGCCACCAGAATCTGAAGTTAATAATGAACCACCAGTCAACAACCAGCAACTTGTACAAGCTGATGCCGTACGAATGATTGGTATCCGCAAGAAGGCAGGGGAGCCCTTGGTAAAATCACTTGTTTATGTACAAAACTTAAAGTTCCTTTATTTTATAAACAACCACAGTATAAGCTTGATAATGATATAATACAAAGTTGATTTTTAAAAAGAAAGAAGGATTTGTGCTTTTCCAAATTAACCTGGGGGGTGGTAGGGGAGAAAATGAAGCAGTACATAAAACAGAAAGGCTTTTTAAAAATAATTCATAATTGGTTATTTTGTAATCAACTTTTTATTCAATAAATATGCAAGTATAAATTAAAAATCAAACATGACCCTGAAAGCATCAACACATATAAAAACACCCACTCTGTTGTGCCCACCCCACAGCTGAAGTTAATCACGCAGGAGAGAAGGCACAGCTGCAAAAATAAAAAAAAAAGATATGGACATTAAATTAATTCCCATTCAAAAGAGTCTAAACGAAATGTACGTAGGATTGCCACTTAGAAATATCTGAGGCAGACACACCATGAATTCTAGCAGCAGAAAGTTCAAGAAGCATAAGGTTGTAGAAAGAGGTTTTCCTGAAATTAAAGGATAAAGAATGGTGAAATTTCTAGCTAAAAGTGAGAGCTATGTTTTCAACAAGAAGGAGCAATCTCTGGTGCTGCTAGCCACCAATAAATTCTTCACAAGATATATAGAGAAGTGCCGGAGTTGACAGATACAGTATAGGCAGAGATTTTCATAAGTATGCTGAATATCCCTGAAAATGTGTTTTGATTTTAGTGATGGGGCTTTGTGTGGATACCTGCATTTTTTAAGGGGTGGAAAGCTTCAGTTACACTTTCAACTAGTTTGTCTTTTAAGCATTCATATCTTTTAGACCAATTTTGTTTTGAATTTGCCTTCACCGAATTAACAAGTGATGAAAAAGTAAATTAAAGGAAAAAAAGAAAAAAAGAAAATCATAGCTCAAAAATACCATATAGTATTAATGTTGTTACCTGGTGTTGAACGACCTATCTGAAACATAACTTGACTATGCCAGCATTTGGTGAGTCTGAACAAGTTGGATAGTAGCCAGTATCAAATAAATATTTAACACTTCGATCTGTAAACTCCACATTGTAGCCCAGAGTGCCTAAAAATGACAGCTATAAACGTTTTTTTGTTATAAACAGAATGCATTTATATATTATTATGTAGTCATTACACATGATTACCATATATGCTTACGGATAAGTTCTCCCACGGATTAGTCAGGACTTGATTTTACCATACAGTGGTGTGAAAAACTATTTGCCCCCTTCCTGATTTCTTATTCTTTTGCATGTTTGTCACACAAAATGTTTCTGATCATCAAACACATTTAACCATTAGTCAAATATAACACAAGTAAACACAAAATGCAGTTTTTAAATGATGGTTTTTATTATTTAGGGAGAAAAAAAATCCAAACCTACATGGCCCTGTGTGAAAAAGTAATTGCCCCCTTGTTAAAAAATAACCTAACTGTGGTGTATCACACCTGAGTTCAATTTCCGTAGCCACCCCCAGGCCTGATTACTGCCACACCTGTTTCAATCAAGAAATCACTTAAATAGGAGCTGCCTGACACAGAGAAGTAGACCAAAAGCACCACAAAAGCTAGACATCATGCCCAGATCCAAAGAAATTCAGGAACAAATGAGAACAGAAGTAATTGAGATCTATCAGTCTGGTAAAGGTTATAAAACCATTTCTAAAGCTTTGGGACTCCAGCGAACCACAGTGAGAGCCATTATCCACAAATGGCAAAAACATGGAACAGTGGTGAACCTTCCCAGGAGTGGCCGGCCGACCAAAATTACCCCAAGAGCACAGAGACGACTCATCCGAGAGATCACAAAAGACCCCAGGACAACGTCTAAAGAACTGCAGGCCTCACTTGCCTCAATTAAGGTCAGTGTTCACGACTCCACCATAAGAAAGAGACTGGGCAAAAACGGCCTGCATGGCAGATTTCCAAGACGCAAACCACTGTTAAGCAAAAAGAACATTAGGGCTCGTCTCAATTTTGCTAAGAAACATCTCAATGATTGCCAAGACTTTTGGGAAAATACCTTGTGGACTGATGAGACAAAAGTTGAACTTTTTGGAAGGCAAATGTCCCGTTACATCTGGCGTAAAAGGAACACAGCATTTCAGAAAAAGAACATCATACCAACAGTAAAATATGGTGGTGGTAGTGTGATGGTCTGGGGTTGTTTTGCTGCTTCAGGACCTGGAAGGCTTGCTGTGATAGATGGAACCATGAATTCTACTGTCTACCAAAAAATCCTGAAGGAGAATGTCCGGCCATCTGTTCGTCAACTCAAGCTGAAGCGATCTTGGGTGCTGCAACAGGACAATGACCCAAAACACACCAGCAAATCCACCTCTGAATGGCTGAAGAAAAACAAAATGAAGACTTTGGAGTGGCCTAGTCAAAGTCCTGACCTGAATCCAATTGAGATGCTATGGCATGACCTTAAAAAGGCGGTTCATGCTAGAAAACCCTCAAATAAAGCTGAATTACAACAATTCTGCAAAGTTGAGTGGGCCAAAATTCCTCCAGAGCGCTGTAAAAGACTCATTGCAAGTTATCGCAAACGCTTGATTGCAGTTATTGCTGCTAAGGGTGGCCCAACCAGTTATTAGGTTCAGGGGGCAATTACTTTTTCACACAGGGCCATGTAGGTTTGGATTTTTTTTTCTCCCTAAATAATAAAAACCATCATTTAAAAACTGCATTTTGTGTTTACTTGTGTTATATTTGACTAATGGTTACATGTGTTTGATGATCAGAAACATTTTGTGTGACAAACTTGCAAAAGAATAAGAAATCAGGAAGGGGGCAAATAGTTTTTCACACCACTGTATATTTTCTGGTATTTTATAATGTCGGTCGTATAAGTCAAATGCGGAAAACTCACGCTATTGGTCCAAGAGATTATGATATGCTAATGCCCACCTGAGAGAGTAACCATGGAGCACACTGCCTTTTTTTGTATGCCTTCGTGACCACACAGTAACACCCGAACTATTCCAAAGCAACGATTGCAATAATTTGTGTTTTTTTTTTTTTCTTTCTTATCTACTATGGAGTGTTCGATCAGAAGAAAATATGAAGCTGGTTTTAAATTAAACGTTGTTGAAGTAACGAAAGAAATTGGTAACTGCTCTGCTGCAACAAAATTCAATGCGTTTGAAAAACTGATGAGAGATTGGAAGAGGCAAGAAGTTGTAAAAAAAAATTTAAGTGTTGCTTTTTTGAACGGGCGTATAAGTCGGGGTCTGATTTTATGATCGATTTTTTGGGTTTCAAGACCCAACTCATACGTGAGAATATACAGTATTTTATGTCATTAGATAAAATCAGCTTTTTTATGCATGTTGCTGACAATTGTCTTTATGTGTAATAAATTTTGATAACCTCCAAAATATATTTTCAATTAGTATTAAACACTTTTTATTTATTATTGGTTAATTCTGATCAATGAATTCAATTGTGGGTGTTAGTCTGCCATTACTTACTACACTATATTATTTATGATTTCCGTGAAGCAAGCACAACCATAAATATCTAACAAGATTCTAAGTATGAAATTTTCATTTTTTCCCCCATTTATTTTTTAAGTAACATTTTCAGAAACCATCTGTAATAAAATAGAAAATCCACTCTATGTCTATCAGAGAAAATTGTCTTATTTTTTTATTCAGGGTGTCACATTCAGGGTTGAGAATAATGACCTAGTAATTGCTCGAATACTTCACGGAGGAATGATTGATCGCCAAGGCCTGCTTCATGTGGGAGACATCATTAAGGAGGTGAATGGACATGATGTTGGAAACAATCCAAAAGAGCTCCAGGAACTGCTAAAAAGCAGCAGTGGTAGCATAACTCTGAAGATACTTCCCAGCTACAAGGACAGCCCCACACCTCAGCAGGTATATCCTGCTTTACAGCAGTTCTTCATTGTCATGTTTCCACTGACCCATCAAAATGTTTCAAGAATACATAATTTTAAAAATAAATCTAGATTTTATTGTATAAAGGATGGTATGCTCAATTTAATTTCAATTTTCATTTAGCTATGTTTAGTTAAATACATTCTTAAGTTGAAACAGATGCCTCATTCTCACACACACACATACAAGATATTCCATGAGCACATAAACTAAGCACTTTAATGATATTTTTTCCAGACCCTTTTTCATTTTCCGGTCTCAAAATAATGGCTTGCCCATCAGGTTTTTACCCAGAACCGTCCTCTTTCAGTTTCAGAAATACTATCGGGCATTCCTTTTTAGCAGCAGAATAAACACATAATGTACAAATGTATCCTTTTATTTTTACTTAACACTGGTCTTCTGGCTGGATGTAGCACTATGTACTTAGACTTGTTCAGAAACATGTCTTCTAAATATGGTATTTTTTGCCATCTTGTAGATACAAATTTGTTGATCTTTTAAAAGCAGCTTCTCAGTTTTGTTCAACCAAATTACATAAGTAATGAGGTCTCTGCATCTGAGCACTCAGTTTTAAGGCAGGCTGTGTGACAGCCATTTTTAGGGTACCTGTGTGGCATCATCTCTTCATACCATGTTATTGCAGGATCTGTTGCCCATAATAAGATTGACCAAGTCAGCACAAGGTCACTACATTCATTTATTTTTTCATTCTGAACAAGATTCCCCCTGATGATATAGTGTATGGCAACCTATTATGAAAATGCCAACTTCTATTGATGGATCACTCTTTTGGAAACTCAGTATGTTTAGTTTCTGAAGATAAAATACAGTATGTTTTCTTAACTTATAAAGTTATTTTGTTCCAGGGTACTAGAAATAATGAACTGCAGTTTCTGGTTTTGCTTATAGTGGGTTTCTCCACTTTTATACACTCAGTAA
The DNA here is from genome assembly GCA_026402145.1 of Polypterus bichir lapradei. NCBI lineage: Eukaryota > Metazoa > Chordata > Cladistia > Polypteriformes > Polypteridae > Polypterus > Polypterus bichir. The sequence continues at coordinate 52,830,049 of JANRMT010062841.1, read as the reverse complement.
CTGATGTGGTCCGCTTTTTGTGGGAGAGCTTTATAAATGTAAAAATGTTACAAAAGACAAGATGTATCAAATTAAAATGTTGGTCATTAAGTTTGTTTGTAAAATTTAGAACCTAAACTTCAGAGCCTGTTCTGTAATTCTAAGTTAACAAAATGAAATCCGAAGTTCTACATTCCTATAGAAGAAATAAAGCTGAAAGAACCTAATATTGCCAGCTGACTTAGGAATTATACTTATTTTATCTATTTGTGCGTACAGTATGAAACCCACCCTATGTCACATAGAATTTCAAAAGAAATTCTAATTTGATTTTCTTGTAATCAGTAAATGTTTCAGGTACTGTAGATTGTTTTGATATTTTTTTTTGGTTATATAGACAGGGGTGTCCAACTTTGATCCTGCAGGGCTACAGTGGCTGGAGGTTTTTATTACAACCATTTTCTTAAGTTAGTGACCAGTTTTTGCTGCTAATTTCATTCATCATTCAATAACCCATTCATAATGAGATGCAGACCCTTGACCAGCTGACCCAATATCTGAAAATAAAGAAAGGTCAAGGCCTTAGTAATGTCCAAGTCAGCAAAACATTTGGTCAGTGTTCTAAGAAAACAGAAGGGTAACAGATTTAGAAATGTCAGCTGTCAGAATGAGAGTCCCAACAAGCCATGGAATTAAATAACAGGTTATGTTAATCGACGTCTAATTAGCAAACTGTTGGAGTGAAATTAGTTGGGAGTTTGGGGCAGCAACTTAACTGGTCATCTGTTATCTCGCTTCACACCTCATTTTTGTTTGGCTTCCATTTAAGGAAAAAGAAGCAATTCAGAGGACTGAGTCTTTAAAAACACTGCAATTAAAACAAAGGTAAAATAAGTCAATTTACAGAAAAAATTGGTGCTCACAGATGAAGAAAATAGCAGGAAGGAAAACCTGCAGCCACAGTAGCGTTCAAGGATTGTAGTTGGTGGCCCCGATGTAAATCATTAGATCAATTAATATGTTGAGACTGAATACATTTTTGGCTTTTTTTTCTTGCTCAAAATATACTCCATCTTCCTAAGGAAGCTGTTAATTATTTCAGATAGTCTTTAAACGTCCTCAGCCCAATTTGATGAATGCCCTCTTCCAGCTAGAGGGCTCATTTCATCACAGGGTAGATGTTGTATCAAACATAGACAAGGAGCATAACAAAAAGTGTAGCGTGCCCATTTATTCATGCACTAGTTTTTCCAGACTCACCTTTCCATAATAAGATTACAATTCTCCAGAGCCTAGCACTATACAGTATATAACACTATATAGCTTTGTGTTCAAGCTGGGAAGAAACCCTATACAGGTTGATTTTCAACATGGGGCAGGTGTAGCCATGCAGCCACTCTAGCTCATTCTAGACCCATTGAGTGTCAAAGTGTAATCTAGGAAGCTTGTTAGTGGGATGCAAGACTAAAGTGGCAGAAAAACTGGAAGACCCAAATAATATGAACTGGATAGAGAATTAGGCTGAGGGCCCTAGAGCTATCAAAACAGTTGAAAATATGTTATTTCTTTATTTTGTAATATCCAATAATTGTATTTTATCACAGGTATATGTAAAAGCACATTTTGACTATAATCCTGGAAATGACAATTTAATTCCTTGCAAAGAAGCAGGCCTTAAATTTTCAAGAGGAGACATCATGCAAATTGTCAACCGTGAAGATTCAAATTGGTGGCAGGTTTGTATGTAGTGTTTACTGTTTTGAAGGTACTGATATGTCTCGTTAATTTAGATAAAATAACTGCATTCACATTCACACTGATGAATCCCTACTCACACAAGTTTTCAGGATGTAGTTTCTACTCTTTATTTAATTATCCTTAAAGTAACCAGCAATATTTTCTTCTTGAAACATACTCTGTCCAGTGTTGTGGGGCTAAAATCACTAGGTAAAAAGAATTTTGCTAATTTTGGTAATGGAGGTTATGGTTCTCAGCCAGAAAAAGGTGGAGTACCCTTTCCAGTTTGGAGAACAGGGGCTCCTTGCATATTCCTTCTGGGTTTTCCTTTATAATCTCAGGTTGGATGTCACAAAAATGAACTGCGACAGCTTCTAAATGAAGACTGTGATTTACTGGTGTTGTTATCAACAGACTCATTTATGAATCAAATGTTGTCCACAACCATCCTTCACCCAAAAGATTTAAATAATACCAGTCATTCATTTTTATTCTTAATTTTGCTTATTAGGATTTTACCTTTTTTTTTTTTTTTTTTTTGTAACATGATGGGTGAGATTTCAGTACTGTTGAATTTAACCTCTGTGAATATTTTAATGCTAAAGACGATAACCTTGAATGCTTCATGTGCCCTTAACTGCTTGATTGTGGTTGCACTGAACTCATAAGTACTTAGAGAAACATAAGCATCTCTTAGCGGCCTTGCTTTGACCACGGGTCTGTCAAGTTCTGTGCATGAGGGAGGTTCAAGCCTGCATAGCAGAATTAGATAGATAGATACTTTATTAATCCCCAAGGGGAAATTCACATACTCCAGCAGCAACATACTGATAAAACCAATATTAATTAGAGTGATAAAAACGCAACGCAAGTTAAAAAATGCAAGGTGGAGAGTGCGAGGCAGGTATAACAGTCTATAATCTTGTATAGTGTTAACGTTTACCCATCCCGGGGTGGAACTGAAGAGTCGCATAGTGTTGGGGAGGAACGATCTCCTCAGTCTGTCAGTGGAGCAGGACAGTGACAGCAGTCTGTCACTGAAGCTGCTCCTCTGTCTGGAGATGATACTGTTCAGTGGCTGCAGTGGATTCTCCATGATTGACAGGAGCTTGCTCAGCGCCCGTCACTCCGCCACAGATGTCAAACTGTCCATCTCCATACCTAAAATAGAGCCTGCCTTCCTCACCAGTTTGTCCAGGCATGAGGCGTCCCTTTTCTTTATGCTGCCTCCCCAGCACACTGCCACATAGAAGAGGGTGCTCACCACAACCGTCTGATAGAACATCTGCAGCATCTTATTGCAGATGTTGAAGGACGCCAGCCTGCTAAGGAAGTATAGTCGGCTCTGTCCTCTCTTGCACAGAGCATCAGTATTGGCAGTCCAATCCAGGTTAATCATCCAGCTGCACTCCCAGTTATTTACGCGTATAGGTCTGTACCCTCTGCACACAATCACCTCTGATGATCACGGGATCCGGGAGGGGCCTGGCCTCCTAAAATCCACCACCAGCTCCTTGGTTTTGCTGGTGTTCAAGTGTAGGTGGTTTGAGTCGCACCATTTAACAAAGTCCTTGATCAGGTTCAATATGGTAATTTTGGAACAAAGTGTTTTGGACTGATGAGACACAAATTTGAGTTATTTGGTCATAACAAAAAGTGCTTTGCATGGCGGAAGAACAACACCGCATTCCAAGAAAAACACCTGCTACCTACTGTCAAATTTGGTGGAGGTTCCATTATGCAGTGGGGCTGTGTGGCTAGTTCAGGGACTGGGGTCCTTGTTAAAGTCGAGGGTTGGATGAATTCAAACCAATATCAACAAATTTTTCAGGATAATGTTCAAGCATCAGTCACAAAGTTGAAGTTATACAGGGGTTAGATATTCCAACAAGACAATGACCCAAAACACACTTCGAAATCTACAAAGGCATTCATGCAGAGGGAGAAGTACAGTGTTCTGGAATGGCCATCACAGTCCCCTGACTTGAATATCATCGAAAATCTATGGGATGATTTGAAGCAGGCTGGCCATGCTCAGCGGCCATCAAAGTTAACTGAACTGGAAAGATTTTGTATGGAAGAATGGTCAAAAATACCTCCATATAGAATACAGACACTCATCAAAGGCTATAGGAGGTGTCTAGAGGCTGTTATATTTGCAAAAGGAGGCTCAACTAAGTATTGATGTAATATCTCTGTTGGGGTGCCCAGATTTATGTACCTGTCTAATTTTGTTGTGATGCATTTTGCATATTTTCTGTTAATCCAATAAATGTAATGTCACTGCTGAAATACTACTGTTTCCATAAGGCATGGCATATATTAAAAGGACGTTGTTACTTTGAAAGCTCAACAAAAATCCAAAGAATTAAGAGGGGTTCCCAAACTTTTTCATATGACTGTATATAATAGAGGAGTAGAGTCCTCATATATAGAATCTGGAATTAAATCTCCAAAGATGAGTTCAATGATAAGGTGAGATGACTGGAGAGGACATGAGAGAAGAAGAAAAAAGCTCCAGTTAAACTGAAAAAAAAATGTGCACAGTTTCCAAGGCCAAAAGACCACCAAGCCCTCACTGGACATTCTACATAACATAAGTATTCCAGTGTAGTTCCTTATTGTTTTTTTTTTTTTTGGTTTCGTCTTAGAGTATTTGATGCAGTGGGTCTGTTAGGAAATTGGGTTAAAGTTGGATAAAGAACACCAGGCACAATTTGCTGGTCAGTAGTGAAAAGCCTCACAATCCAAACCATTCTTGACCTTATTCTGACTTACCTGACAAGTGTGTGAGCAGTACACATCAGAGGTGTTAAAAGTCCAGTTGCTGGTTTGTCACAGTGAAGGCTTGTGTTTTTTCTGTTATGATGTGAATTGTATTTGTGGGACATGGTATAGTTCAACTGGTTTGTTTGAGGTCAAGATATGTTGATGGTAGTGGAATTTTGAGGATGACAGCAATTCCATACACAGAGTAGAAGTGTTCAGCTGTTTGAAGTGTATGGTAAAAACATAAACCACAAACCCTGGCAAATCCGCACTGTTTTTAGTAGTTGTAGTTGTTGTTGTAATGTGTACAAACTCCATTGAAATTCAAAATGTAACATGTCACCACTCTTTCACACCATTCTAAACAAGAATGTATTAGAAAGCACAACTTTATTTTATTTAAAACAAAACACAGATTAGCTTGATTTTGCTCTTTCTGTGGTCCAATTGACTGAAACCTTGTAGGGGAAGAAGCCCTGACAAAAACTGCAGTATAGTTGTGTCATATGTGTTCATATTCTCATAGATACTAAAGTGCTGCCTGAAACAGCATTTAGTAACCAAGAGAAGTGGATACTGTGCTGATGTTACAGCAGAGAGATGCTATAAAAGTGAAGGGGTTTATGCTCTTCTTTCTCCAGTTTGTAAATGAATGGTGCCTTCAGGCAGCACAGTTCTTGCAATAGCCTGCTGGGTGAAAGAAGTGGGTTCTCCGGGGCCAAATAAGAAGTGACATTAGTAGGCATAGTCCTCTGGGCTTCAAGTGAAGGAAGAGTCTGCGATGATGATCCCAACTTGCTGGTATGCGACAAGAAGAAATAATTAATTAAAAATTAATTTTTCTGCTTTACTTATACCTTTGGAAGTGTTTCAGAGTTAGAAGAATGAGCCCTTTTCACTCCATTTATTTATTTTTTATTATTTCAACTGTAGGTCTGAAGCTATTTTAACTTCAAGTTTTTCTTGTATTGCTGTTAATTCCTGTATTGTAAAAGTTTTAATTTGAAGTTTATTATTGCTTAACTGATGAAATAGAGGTAGAAGTCAAACAAATAGGTTAGTGGTTTTCTTCACTTAATTCTTTTACTTCTTGATATATTTCTACAGTTTCAAATACCCTAAGAAGTTTAGTATTAATATGATACTATTACCACACTATATTATAATCGAACGATTTACCTTAAACACTGAGCTAATAATGGATCATCACTGACAAAAAATCTTTCTGTCATAGTTGCATAAGTTGGTTTTATTTTAGGGTGATGTTGTTTAGATATTTATTAACAGTCTATATGTATGGGCTTCATAGCCTCCCCCAATGGACTCACATTGGCAGGGTACCTGGCCTTTCCTCGACTCTAATGCCCATGTTAAATATTTGCCATTGCAGGCTTGTCATGTGGTTGGAGGGATGACAGGACTTATTCCAAGCCAGTTCCTGGAAGAAAAAAGAAAAGCATTTGTGCGGAGAGACTGGGATGGCTCAGGTACTGCATTACATCAAATGGCAGAAATTAAATGAGTACCTTTACAGTATTGTTAATAATATTGTCTTCATATATCTTACTGATATAATTTTTAAATGTCTAGAGTACAATAAATACAGACTCATAGCAATCATTTTGTAGATATGGGAGGAAGCACACCCTTGATTTGAAATTTACTGACCATGACTAGTATTTTGGCAAACTGTTATTCATTTTATGAGTACCCCACAGCCTTTTATGAAATCTTTGAATATATAAAAGCAGATGTGTTTTTTTGCATGCTTAGCCATTTCTTTCTATCAATCTGTTATACCAGTGATTAAAATGTCTCTGATTATTAATTCTCTGGCACATTCATTTTCCAGATGCACTTATTTCAATACTTGATGGCAGGAGCTATCCCAGTATCTTGTCTCGATAGGCAGTAATTAACTTTGGACAAGCCCATAGTCCACTATGGGGCACACTCACTCATTCAACTTAATGTATTCACAGGGGGTTGATGTATAGTCAGCTTTTTTACATAGCTTTGAGGACAGAGAAGAACCCCCATTTAGACATGGTGGGGACTTGCCATCTCCACAGACTGGAGATGTGAGGCAGCAGCATTGTGACGCCATAACCCCCCGTCTCATCCCCACTCCCACCCACAAGTTGATAGCAAAGACAAGACGACAAAATAGGGTAATCACTTAGGCCATAACCACACTGCGTTTTTAAAAGAAAATGATCCCTGTCCACAGTAGTGTTTTCACATTGTTTACAGAAGGATCTCTGTCCACACTAACCCGACTGAAAACGTATATGATGTAGTCATCGACATACTCTGTGCATACGTAGTTTTAGATTTTGCTGAGAGTAAGCCCAGACGCCTTGTTCAAAACTAGCAGTCCTTGAAGGGGTGGTAACACCAGGATGTATCATAAAACTATAGCGAACCGTAATTTATTTGCGTTTTGTGTATGTGTGTTGCATTCAGAATTCAATTTAGCTGCATACAGGTGAGCAACTCAACAAGCACTAAGAAGACCAACTCCTCTGTGTCTGTCATGGTGGAAAATGGTTTTCTTCCATGAAGGTGACCAATCAAGTTGTGAGATGTTGTAATGAGCAGGATCCAATTAGGGAAGGGCTTAGAGTCTGCATTGTCAAAAATCTATGTTTTTGCCCATCTACACTGCAATGCACAGGCTGTGTTTTCAGAAATATATGGGTCTGAAGACTCTTTTTTAAAGTCAAAGTTTTTGGGGTTTGAAAATGTGGGGGTAGTATGGATGAAAGGTGGAAAAGGGAGACCATTGTAGTTTCTAAAATAAGGTAGTCTGGACACATAGCCTTTGAGACCCTGTAGTCATTCTGGGACTTCTCATACAGTAGATAAAAATGGGTGAAAATGGATTTTTGGATCAGACTATATATTTTTCTTACTGAAGCAAATGTCTTTTGAAGTTCCCAAATTTCCATGCATCCAAAACAAACCAAAAGTGGAACAAATGCAGTTGTATCTTTTTGAAGATTAAATAGCCCTTCACATTTACAAACACTCCTGCAGCCTCATCCTGCTGTAAGGTTGGGACAGTTTTATGATTGTTCTTTTTTTGACCTCCCAAATGTGCATTAAATATGCTTCACTAATTATATTTAAAACTTTACGATTATATTTGGCCGTGTTGTGCAATGTGTCATTTCATTATCACAAGATTAAAAAGAATCTGACCTTGTCAGTGCCTCTGATTCTGATGATGAACTTGAATAAAAGGTGCATGTTTTAGAAAGGACAGCTCTTTTAATTGTATGCATATTCCATTTCTTTTCAGATATAAAAGGGATTTTAATCTGCATATTTCAAAATGTCGATTTCTAAGGTATACTGTAGTCTAAAATGCTTCATGCATAAATGCAAGAGCAATGTGAATTGCAAATGTACTGTGAACATGTTTTTTCAAGTGTGAAAAATATATTGCAAAAATCGTCTTCTATGCACAAAAAAGTCAATATTGAGTGTTTGCATATGGCAGCTCTTGATAACAGCTCCTTTTTCTCTGATCTATAGGAGTCCTTTGTGGAACTATTAGTGGCAAAAAGAAGAAAAAAATGATGTACCTCACAGCGAGGAATGCAGGTTTGTTAAACCCCTTTATCAGTGCAAGTCATTGTTTTAATTTACTTTTGTTCTCATTTACAGAAAAAAATGTAGAAAATGTATTTGTACTTAAAATGTGTGCTCTTTGCTTAAAACAGAAGAGTTATCTCATTTTTATTGGATATCATTAGAGGATTGATTTTTTTAATTCTCTTTAATTGCTTCATGTCAGAAGTGCCAAAGAGTCAATTTTCAAATCACTTGTCATCTCTGTGTTCTTTAATTGCAATAAAATGGTGTACTGTGATCTAAAATGAACTGATCTCAGTTATCATGTTTTTACTTCAGAGTTTGATCGCCACGAACTGCAGATTTATGAAGAGGTGGCCAAAATGCCTCCATTTCAGAGGAAAACACTAGTGTTAATTGGAGCCCAGGGGGTTGGTCGGAGAAGTTTAAAAAACAGACTTATAGTAATTAACCCTTCCAAATTTGGAACAACAGTACCATGTAAGTTGTTTTTTTTTTTTTTGCATTTAAAAAATTCACTACATTTGGTAAATGAGGTATATTTTTTGAAGGAGCATACAGCGTAAGGATTTTTTTTGGTTTACTCACATTTATCTGACTTGGAGGTTCTTAATGATTAACAGTCCTTGTGGGTAAACCCAGAAGATTAACAGGTTTGACTTAATAAAATGCATGCTTCACACCGTACTCCATGTGCTTGTCACAGTACACAACTTCTAGTCAAAGGGGTGTCAAACTTAATGACTGCAGTTGCTGATCTGTGTATTTTGATTTACATGATTTGGAATCGCAGGGGATAACAAATTATCTGATTGTGTCATGACTTTCCATCGAAGTTTTTTTTTTTTTTTTTTTGTGACAAACAATAACATGGTGCCTGTGTGAAGGATTTACAGGTACTGCGAGTCCAGGCACAATCTTTGGCCTTTATTTATTTTTTTTAATCCTTTTTAACATTCTTTTGTGTACATAAAACATGAAATATCTGAAAAATGACATTTTCTTTTGTTTGCAAAGTTCAAAACTCTGGTTCCTTATTCCTTGTAAGCTACATTATATTCATTATACTTGCTGGTGGGCACTCATTGGTGATCTGCCCCTGAAACTTAAGACAATATTAAAGCTGTTTGATTTCATCAGGGTGACTCTTTGGGGATGTCAGACTGTGTGATTGGGGTTCACGAAAGATTAGAGCTGCAACTGCCTCCATTTTTCTGACATTATGTAAATTAAATCTGCGACTGAAAATCTCTGTTAAAGGTTATAGTGGCAGCATGTCAAACTTGACAAATCAGGCCATTCTATCATGAGCATCAGTCTCTACAAAATAGATATCCCAGATCTTCTCCCAGTGGCTGAACTAGAAGAGCAGCATTTGTACTCTGAGGCCTTTCCATATTATTGTGAGGCCAACTGTGAGCACAGGAATGCCATTTCAGCTAATTGTACTTGCAGTCCTTTGGTCACTACTGAGATCTTATAACCATAGAGAAGAGCAGGCATGCTGACTGACAGGTAAACTAAAAGCTTTATCCAAGGGTGTTCTTCGCGACTTGTCAACAGAGTCTGCTACAGTGTTAATAAAAACTGCTCCCCCGGCACCAATTTATAGGTTAATCTCATGAGCCCCTCTTCCTACTCTGGTGATAAAGACACATCAGTATGAAAACTTCAATAGCAGTGAAGTGGACATCTTATAATCAGTGATTCAGAAGCAATGCTCTTTGTGTCTTCATCACACAGAAAATAACATCTGGCATTTTAAAAGTGATCCTACATCACTGCTGGTGTTTGTAGGAAGCTGAACATCTAAAATGTTCTAGCTACAATTTACCAACCATGTACAGTGGTGTGAAAAACTATTTGCCCCCTTCCTGATTTCTTATTCTTTTGCATGTTTGTCACACAAAATGTTTCTGATCATCAAACACATTTAACCATTAGTCAAATATAACACAAGTAAACACAAAATGCAGTTTTTAAATGATGGTTTTTATTATTTAGGGAGAAAAAAAATCCAAACTACATGGCCCTGTGTGAAAAAGTAATTGCCCCCTGAGCCTAATAACTGGTTGGGCCACTCTTAGCAGCAATAACTGCAATCAAGCGTTTGCGATAACTTGCAATGAGTCTTTTACAGCGCTCTGGAGGAATTTTGGCCCACTCAACTTTGCAGAATTGTTGTAATTCAGCTTTATTTGAGGGTTTTCTAGCATGAACTGCCTTTTTAAGGTCATGCCATAGCATCTCAATTGGATTCAGGTCAGGACTTTGACTAGGCCACTCCAAAGTCTTCATTTTGTTTTTCTTCAGCCATTCAGAGGTGGATTTGCTGGTGTGTTTTGGGTCATTGTCCTGTTGCAGCACCCAAGATCGCTTCAGCTTGAGTTGACGAACAGATGGCCGGACATTCTCCTTCAGGATTTTTTGGTAGATAGTAGAATTCATGGTTCCATCTATCACAGCAAGCCTTCCAGGTCCTGAAGCAGCAAAACAACTCCAGACCATCACACTACCACCACCATATTTTACTGTTGGTATGATGTTCTTTTTCTGAAATGCTGTGTTCCTTTTACGCCAGATGTAACGGGACATTTGCCTTCCAAAAAGTTCAACTTTTGTCTCATCAGTCCACAAGGTATTTTCCCAAAAGTCTTGGCAATCATTGAGATGTTTCTTAGCAAAATTGCGACGAGCCCTAATGTTCTTTTTGCTTAACAGTGGTTTGCGTCTTGGAAATCTGCCATGCAGGCCGTTTTTGCCCAGTCTCTTTCTTATGGTGGAGTCGTGAACACTGACCTTAATTGAGGCAAGTGAGGCCTGCAGTTCTTTAGACGTTGTCCTGGGGTCTTTTGTGACCTCTCAGATGAGTCGTCTCTGCGCTCTTGGGGTAATTTTGGTCGGCCGGCCACTCCTGGGAAGGTTCACCACTGTTCCATATTTTTGCCATTTGTGGATAATGGCTCTCACTGTGGTTCGCTGGAGTCCCAAAGCTTTAGAAATGGCTTTATAACCTTTACCAGACTGATAGATCTCAATTACTTCTGTTCTCATTTGTTCCTGAATTTCTTTGGATCTTGGGATGATGTCTAGCTTTTGAGGTGCTTTTGGTCTAATTTTCTGTGTCAGGCAGCTCCTATTTAAGTGATTTCTTGATTGAAACAGGTGTGGCAGTAATCAGGCCTGGGGGTGGCTACAGAAATTGAACTCAGGTGTGATACACCACAGTTAGGTTATTTTTTAACAAGGGGGCAATTACTTTCTCACACAGGCCCATGTAGGTTTGGATTTTTTTTCTCCCTAAATAATAAAAACCATCATTTAAAAACTGCATTTTGTGTTTACTTGTGTTATATTTGACTAATGGTTACATGTGTTTGATGATCAGAAACATTTTGTGTGACAAACTTGCAAAAGAATAAGAAATCAGGAAGGGGGCAAATAGTTTTTCACACCACTATAGTTAAAACCAGCTCAGTTGTCTACAAAATATTTTTTTTTTGTTAAAAGGAGTATTGTATAGCATATGCAAAGCAAATTCTACAGACATGCAGGCAACATAACACAACTTTCTCCGTATTTTCTTTCCTTGTTAATTTTATCTCCGGTTTGTTTTTTACATTAATCCCCCATCCTGCAATCACAGATGTCTAGTTTGTTGAAAAATGTGGGTTGTGGCATTGTAACAGGAAGTGAGAGCAGAGGGTCAGGGCGAGAGATGGCTGCTGTGTAATACGATAGCCTCTGAGATGCAGAGAGAAGTTATATAAGTGTCCTTTTGTGACTTTTAGACCCCGGGTTTGCAGCCAGCCTGTCTTCGTGAGGACGAGAAGTGGAAATTAGAGAGATCCACAGCCATCCACACATGTGATTACACCATGCACATGCAAGCCCTTTCTTGGCTGCCTTTCCTGGTGCACTAATGCTTGTAATATGGTAGCAGTTTAGTGTTTTTGATCAAATACTAGGAAATTCTGAAAGGCAGTACACTGGCATGACTTGAGGTATACTACATGCTGCTGTCACAGAGAAAAACTCACACAGACATGGAGAGAATGTGCAAAATACATGTGGACTTAAACACCGGACTCTGGACATGTGTGGGGGAACCGGCCCAGCAGCCTTCAGTGGATGAAGCTAATGCGGATGTCTGGAACAGTATGTGCTACTCTTCATGTCAGTACATTCAAAAATGGGCATACTAACAGTCAAAGCAAATTAAACAATGAAGTTCTATCATTAAAAACTCTTGCATTAATAATTTGGGGAACAGTATGCTTTTAGGTATTGCTTGTGCACAGTTGTCACATTTGTTTCTTTTTATTATGTAAAACAATATGCCTTGTAATGATTCTTTCAGAACCCAGTTTTCATTTTAGTTATTGTATATTTCTTTGTTTTTATTGTAATTTTTTTTTTTTTTTTGTTTTTTGGTTACTTTAACCATTCAGTTACTTCAAGGCGACCAAGAGATGATGAAAAAGATGGCCAGGCTTACAGATTTGTGTCAAGAGTGGAGATGGAAACTGACATTAAAGCTGGTCGCTACCTGGAACATGGAGAATACGAGTCAAATCTGTATGGTACCAAGATAGACTCCATTCATGAAGTCGTCAATGCAGGAAAAACATGCATTCTAGATGTTAACCCCCAGGTAAGCAAAATTCTTGAATCGGAGATTAGGATTAGCTACATTTTAAAGCAAAAGGCAGTGTTTGAAATGAAGAAATCATAGTGAGAGTCCAGGAAATGAGGAAAAAACTGTATTTTCTAATCCATCGTAATTTCAAAAGGGTAGCTTTAAAAGAGGTACCCGTATGAATGCCATAAAACACCTGTTTACTCCACATTTTTTGGTTAGAGTTAATGAAATAATAATTTCTAGATGTGTCTTGAGAGCTCATGTATGTAAAGCAGTCCCATAAAATCAGTTCCTTAATTTTGATGAAACAAAAGCCAACAAGTAAACCTTTGTGAAGAACTCGCTGGGATTTGGCATTCATTAGAGTAGCAATTTAATTTCTTTTAATTCATTCAATACCGTAGATTGCTATCTTCTTATATAATACGCTACCGTGGCTGTTCGTTTGTATGTCCAGGATTTTACCTGCACCTAGCTACACCTGTAGCTCGCAAACCGTTTCACCTATTGACTTGAAATTTGGCACACATATACTACGTGACGTTTACTATCCGCTTTTGGGGTGATGATTTTTATTACTCTTTTTATTTTTATTGTAGAATCAACTCTTGGCAGCACACAGCAGGGCAGCCATGCAGCGCATGCGTATGGGCGCCGTTCTCATCCCTACCACCTTTGCTAATCATTCTTGAGGCAGATTGAAGGCTTAAGTGCCAGATTAAGTGAAAATTTAAAGAAAACGTACTAAGTAATTGCAACACAAAAACTAACTTAATCAGTTTTAACGCGAAAAGATGCAAAAGAAGAGAAAGAAGAGAAGCAGCGGGCCACTAGGGTGGAGAAAAGAGGAGCTGCTCAGGAAGCAGCAAGCGCATCAACCTCTGAGCAAACGAATGCTAAACAAAGACAGAGAGAGAGTCTGAAAACTATGAATGCTCAAGTCAAGTGTATTCACTGCACGTTATCGTGCAGTACGCCGTTACTGGTTTTAGAATGATTCTTTAAACAATACAATCATTTTAAGTGCTACTAATACTGCTGTTGTCTTCCATGACATTTGTAGGTAGTGTCTGATGAATGCTATTTGCCATTAAGAACTATATTGGGAGAAGCAAAGCTGATTTTAGTTCCTCATACAACATTTTTTGTGAAAGTGAAATTTGAAAGAATTAGTAGAAAAATTAATTATGACACTTTCTCATTGAGGACTTTCACAGAACAGATTATTCAGCAGAAGTGTGTCAAGAAACACTGCTAGGGCTCCTTTACAACAACGGCAATATGCTTTTATAGTGCCCCACATTGAATGTGACTGCTCCTTTATCTTTAGGCCAAGTCAGAAGTTTTCTTCTTTTTAGTAATTCTGTTATGTATTCCTTGGAGGGTGTTGACACTTGTCTTTTTATTTATTTGTTGGACTTCTGTAAAAAGCTAGATTTCCGCATTTGGACAAATACAGTAGTACTTTATCTCCCTGTCTATCTCTTTGTCTTTGTGTTGCACTAATTTGAGTATCAAGACTAAAGCTGACAGTTGATGACTTTTTTTTTTTTCTTTTCTTTAAATTCCTCTACAGGCTCTGAAGATTCTGAAGACATCCGAGTTCATGCCATATGTTGTATTTATTGCTGCTCCTGAGCTGGATACACTACGCTCAATGCATAAAGCAGTTGTTGATGCAGGAATAACCACTAAGCTTTTAACAGTAAGGCAGACTTTCAGATCTTAATATTGGGCATATGGCTTTATTTGCCTACAGTAGTTATCTTTAAAGATTCTAGCTGTCCTCCGATTGACGGTGTTCTTCTCAGCAGTATATACAAGCATGTCTGGTGGAATTGACTTCGTATTTTGCTACTAACAGTGCTGAACTGGGGAAGGGAGGTCTTAATTAGATTTTAATCTCTTACGCTTGCAGGCTAATTGTTAAAAGACTGATTGGCACCGTCTCATTTGCTTTAGATTTTATAATCTTTCCTATCTGTCTGTAGGAATTTGTTGTTCTGAAAAGACAAGACTGAAAATGGCTATGCACAGATACTTCTTGTTGGTAACTCAGTCTGGCTTATGTTGCCCCCTAAGAACTTGTACTTGGAGCTTGCTTCAATATGTGGCTTTCTCTGAGTAAGAGTTGCGTACTCTACCCTGAAGTGCAAGTGGCAGAAAATTGAAAGCCAGCCAAGCATGGCAGCAGAAAGCAAATTGTGGGCGTACGCAAAAGATAAATTCAGACAAAATGAAAATAAAAAGCCGCCTGGAGGAACTGCTGGGAAACTCTTTTTTTGCTGTCTAACAAAGCGGAAGACACCAGCTTTCATCTTGGCCTGAACAGGGAGTGACCACATCACCAGTCATGAAAAATGAGCTCAATCACACAAATGGTGCACTCCTTCTACTAGAGCTATCACGCAAAGATCTGAAAATCTGTTTGAATTACAATTTTTAAATTTGTCTGTTCAGCTGTTTGCTGCTCTAGCCGCTTCATGTTTAAAGAGTATAATTGCGATCCTCAGAACTGTGAGAGTCGCAGCTGGTGATCCATGTGGGGACATTGCTAGAAATGTTATTAGATCATATGCCATCAGTTGGAGTAGATGAATGTGAGTGCTCAGTTCTGACTGTTGAACCTTCACGTAGAGAAGTGGCCCTGTTTGTGATGCACTATTTATTACTTTGCGAGGATCTGATGCATTCAGTTGCTTCATTGGTGAAATACACAAAGACGAACAGCACCTAATTAGTACAAGAGACTGCAGGAAAAGTGTGGCTACAAACAGTGATTAAATGCTTGGTGTAACTGTTGACTAATCACAAAGAATGAATCTGGAGTCCATCTCACTAATTCTTTGACAGAAAGCAATAGTGTGAGATTTACATCCCTAAAAAATGTAGACACTTTTGCCCTAGTTTTAAGTTCTTAATTCTCTTTTGTTGTTTTCCTATTCATTCTCCATTTTATGTGAAGTTTGCTCCCTTAATTGTATCATGATGATGTCCATTCACAACAAAGTGAGCAGACACCGGAGCATACAACAAAAGCTGTAGCGACTTTATAATCCTCAGGTGGCACTTGGGAAAGACAGCTTTTTCATGCAACAATATATATGTTTTTTTAACACCACGAAATGAGAATAGAAAAAAGAGTGTTATGTATAAAGCTTGAAAACTAAAGTTGGAGGAATTTATATACCTATGAGACAGCAAAATGAATTCAATCACTTGGAAAATGCAGTTTATTGTAGAAAAATGCAAAGTGTTGCTTGTGGGTAAGATTTACGTCAATTATAAATACACGATGAACAACCTCTGACGAGTACTTAAGGGTTTATGTTGACACGGTGTTTCCAGTTTCTATGCATTGAGCAGAAGCAATTATAAAGGCAAATAAAATGTTAGTTTATTTTGTTAAATCTGTTGAATATAAATCAAGTTACATTATGCTTAGACTATTTAACTTATTTGAGAGGCCTTCTATGTCTCTGGAGTATTGGAAACAAGTTCTGGTCAACACACTACAAGAAAGACATAACACTTGAAGCTGTGGAGACAAGAACAGTGAAGTGCATCCCAGGACTTATTGACATGTTGTACCTTGACAGCCTCAGAGAATGTAACCTGTTAAGACATAAACATAGGAGATTGTGAGGGGACGTCATCCAGGGCTTCAAAATTTCCAAAAGCATTGATAAAGTAGATAAAACTGAATCTTTCAGCTAAACAGTGAATCACTTACTCAAGGACATCACTTGAAACTAAGGGGAAGTGCATTTAGGATTGAAGCCAGGAAGCACTTCTTTACACAAAGAGTTGTGGGACTGTGGAACAAACTACCGATACATGTTGAAGAAGAGTTGAAGAAGAAAATTTTACAACCTTTAAGAGAACTGTGGATGAGAGATTGGGATAGCAACACTATTAGCTAAAAAAGATGCTTGACAGACTGAATGGGCTTCTCTATGTCAAATTTCTTATGTTCTTATTACATTCATATCAGTTCCTTATTTATGTGGTACCTTTAAAAATAGTGATAAATATTTCCATTACTCAAGTTTCAAATTTTGCTTAATGCCGGTTACATGGCCCCGCCACACTCACACTGCCAGCTTTCATGACCCAAAATGTCACATGCGCATTTCAGAGCTACATAGTATCAGTGCATGATGTTGGCATTCAGTTGTCAGATTTTCAGATATCATATTGTATACATGCTTTTGTTAATTTGGGGAATGTTAAGGTGTCAGTAACATGTACAATGTCTGTTAGTGTCTCTGCTTATTTATAAAAGGTAGGACAGTTTGAAGCTGACAAGGCATCTAGAGAAGTGTGCAGGAGCAGTGAGACTGGTGAGGTTTGTTAAGCATTCATTTTTGCAATATTTGTTTAGTGGGATCAAACAGGAACGGTGGGCTATTTTCCTTTAAGTCTAATATTCTTTCATTCTTCAACATATTTTCCAGAAATATTATATACAGGTCAAATTCAGTTACAACGAACTACCAGGAACCTAAAAGATATTTTGTTGTAAGGAAAATTTTGTTGTAATGAGATTCTGTATTTGTTGCTATAGTGCCATCTTTAACTTACGTCCAGGCGTTAACAATCATTTCAGTAGCTTCTTTCACGTTAATTTTAATCTTCTCCTGTCTACAAGTTATGCCGACAAGAATTTTTCTCAGCATTTCCTTGCGATAATACACTTTCAGGGTGCGAATGATGCCCAAATCCAATGACTGAAGCACTGCTGGGCAATTGGGTGGGAGGAATTCAACACGAACATTATCTAAATGCGGAAGCATGTTGTGGGCAGCACAATTATCAATCAGAAGCCGAATCATCCTTTTCTTCTTCTTCTTTATATTGTGAGGTTTATGAACCCTTTTGGGATCCCCCCCGCCACCGGGAACGTCACGCTGAAGTGCGTCCCAAAGCGCAATTGCCGCGTCTGTGTAAGATTGTTTGTCTGTTGCCGGGGCAGGGCAACTGCAGGCTCACAGCGGTGCAGTGAAGTGCCACAGAAGCGAATCCTAAAAGATTGGGGTTGCGCTATATGGCCCTGTCTTACACCCCAAAACACGAGGCTGAGTCTCAGTACTTTAGCAAAACCAGCTTTATTCAGCTTGAAACACGAACAGCAGGGTTATTTATTGCAGCAGGATCTGACACTCTCCTATAAACAGACACAGCAATCAGACAAGGGTTGTGGAGAGGTTACTAGCCAAGTAATCCTGTTCCCTACATTTACAATGTTCCTTGCATCACCCATCGAGATCTTTTCAGTTTGCTTCGTTGAACAGCTGCAGCAGAGCTGTGAGCCTGCTGTTGTTCCGGCAACGGATACACAGTCTTCCACAGATGCGGTGATCGCACTTCGGGACACTCTTCAGCGTGTTGTCCAGTTGGGGGAGGTCCCAAGAGAGTTTAGAAACCTCACGTTTTCTTGAATGAGTGCCGCATTAATAGGAATGTTTCTTGAACGAGCATCACTTAACCACATAAAAACGGCTTTTTCAACGTCTTTAAATGCAGCAGTTCACATACGTTTGCAACCCGAGATTTTTCTTCTTTTTTGCTCGGTCTTTCAAGAAAGTTGACAGTGTCGATGGCGAAATTCCGAATTCATTGGCAACGTCTTTTTTCTTTTTGCCGCAATCGAGAGCTGCAAAAATGTAAAGTTTTTTTTTTCTAATATGAACTGTTATCGTTTTTTTTGTGTCTGTCGTTTTTATAGCATAGAGTTATATTCTACAAAATGGATGTTTTTCAAATGTTGACGAGCAATAACCAAAAGGTATCGCTGAAATCCACTGAAAACAAAAACAGCAAAAAAACAGTATGAGGAAAGTTCAAAGAAAGAATTTTTTTTTTTACGTTTGTTTGGAGATCGTTGTGCATAACTGAGCTGCGACCACAGAAATAACCTGCTCTGTGAATGATTCATTCAAGCATTTCAAGGTCAATTTGTAATGAAAGTATCTGCTGAATGTACTTCGTAGTAACGAGATTTCTATAGACTCATGTCATATGGGGAAACTGTTGGGACCATAAAAATACTTTGTTGTAATGAAAATTTCATTGTAAAGATATTTGTTGTAATGGCATTTTGCCTGTATTTAATTGTTGTTGTTGTTTTGAGAGGACTTATTGCATTGTAAAGCCTGGAATCGTGTGGGAAATCATTGTGTCATCTTAAGATTAGTAAGATTTTATAGAGTGAGGCGTCAAAAATGTGCCTTGCCTTAGGCGTTGTTACTTACTGTGTCAGACCCACTAGTAAATAACCAGAAGAATCAGGAAGAGTGGAATAAAATAGGATAATAATGATACAAACACAAAAACCTGCTTGCTATGCTCCAATAAAATTTAGCAAACTCAGATTTGGAATGTCTCGTTTCAGGCCTTTTCGTCATTCTTTGTCATTTGTTCTGGTGTCTGCCTCGTTCTTTAATAATTGTTCAGCTTCAGACAGTTGTTTCTTTCTTACTGCATCAATAAACAGCTCTTCCTCTTTATCTGAGACATCACACACTGCATGCACGGGTTTACCCTTCCCAGTCCCACAAACTTTAGTGAAGTGTTTCAATTTACCACATTTTTTACACTGTCTTCCTTTAGCTGGACATTGACTTTTTCCACCGTGTGGTTTGTTTCCGCAGTAGGTGAACTTATGAATATGTGTTTATGCGTCAGTCGCTTCATATTCTATTGCTGCCGTCTCAATTGTGTAATGTGTTTTTTGTTCAGCGCTCTTTGGAGCTCTTGCTTGTTGTCTGCATACTGCGTTCACAGTCAGTTCACGTGAGCCGCTCGGAGTACATGCATCGAAGGTTCTCAGCTGTGCTTCTGCTATCTCGTGCGATCTTGCGATGTCCACGGCTTCATTTAATGTTAGCTCAGACCCGGCACTTAAAAGTTTCTCTTGCACTTTTGCTGAGTTTGTGCCAAACACTATTCTATCCCTGACCATTTCATTTTCGTTTGCATAAGCACAGTCCTTCACCCGCGAATATTTAGCGGCAGCTTGTCTATTGGATTGCTGCTGATGGACGACCGTATATGGGCAGGCACTCAATTACGTGGGAGGCGTGATGATGGGAGATGCAACTCCGCCTCACACGGCGACCGAGCTGCAGGCTATGGCCGTATATATGTACGTAAGTAGGTTCCAGTTATGACCGTTACACGTAGAATTTCGAAATGAAACCTGCTTAACTTTTGTAAGTAAGCTGTAAGGAATGAGCCTGCCAAATTTCAGCCGTCTACCTACACGGGAAGTTGGGGAATTAGTGATGAGTGAGTGAGTCAGTCAGTCAGTGAGGGCTTTGCCTTTTATTAGTGTAGATTAAAGAACGAAAAGGTGAAATAACTCTCTTTTGTCATTTTCCTGTTAACTACTATGGCAAATATACAGTACAACTATTTTAAAATGTATTAATAAATGTAAGTCTTGCACAGCTGCACTTTTCTAAATGCAGAAGAGCAAAAGAAAAAGAAGACAAGCAAGGTAATCAATGACACCAGCCAGAGGTGAAATGACTGCAGTCATCTGGGACCCCCAGAACCAACATTGCACATCCCTGGCCTGGTTCTTTTATTTTGAGCGAGGCTGGAAAAGCAAGACGTAGAGGCAATTATGCAGCAACCAAATCCTTACGGGTGTGGCCTTCAAAGCCATACGTAAAAAGAGCTAATAAAAAGTTTCTCCTCCTTGAAGACAAAATTAAAATCAAAGCAGACCATTATAACCATTGATACTGTTGTTCATTCAATCATTTTCTAACCCTGCTTATCCATGGCAGGGTCGTGAGGCAGCTGGAGCCTAACCCAGCATTCACAAGGCTTAAGGCAGGAATAAGGTGGCAGTCCATCACGGACCATTATTACCATTTTTGTGCAATTATAGCAATAGTTCAGAAATACAAGTGCATGTTTTGTGCATGCATTGAGAGTGTAATGACTTGAACAGTCACTTAGTGCTCAATCATTTTAACTTTTAGTGTCTAGTGGCTTGCAAAGTCAGTTGAATAAAGGAATAGTACTACTGGTGAGATGGATCCGTCATGTTCCTTCTGTACATGTAATGTATCTATGGTTGTGGTAGCTAAGAACTGAGACAATGTGGTTATCTACCTGTGCCTCATTTACAGTTCCAAAATAAAATGTTCAAGTGTATGTTTCAGACCATGATGACATATTCTGGTGGCTTAGCTTCTAATGTAGCTTTGAAATGGAAGCCTGAGGCAGAACATTGATAGTCTGTAATGATGTGTCATTGGTAAAAACGAATGGGCAACACACCATATTTTGGATTTGTTTAGTTTTTAAACCACAGCAACTAAAATAGAAAGAGAGCAGGAAACACATGTGCCGTATGTTTGAATACCATGGGAGTGACTGAGATTTAGCCTACCACAGCAAACGGTATACAGTGATTGACGTCAAAGTGAGTACAGTGCAGCCAGCCTTGTTACGTACGTCCGATCGTCTATGTGAGATGCCTTGAAAACGAAACATCAAAGACAGAGTTTGCAGAAATCCTAAAGTAACAGATGGGAAGGCGGAGGATTCCTGTCTCGTTTTATTCAATGTTACCTTTCATGAAGTTGTTTTCTGGTGCATAAATCTCAGAACAACTGTGAAGTGACACTTTGAATAACGTGATTTAAAAACAAGTCTTGTTATACTTTTAATGAGTTTTGGAAAAGTTAGCATCTTGATTAATGTCATTGATTATCTAGCCCTGACATTAAGCTTGGAGTCTGATTTTGATAGTACTAATTAAGCATGAATTATTTTTCCATTATAGAATAGAAATTTTCAAAGAGAAAATGTATGCATATTACCATAAATTTAGCAATCTTTACTGATCATATAGCATTCTCTTTAAAACCAATGCTGAAATCTCCACAAGTAATTTGAAAAGTTCCATACTCTATGTGTTAATTAAGAAATTTCTAAGTATTATGTCATATTTTAATGGTTATAAATCTAACATCTGTCTTTAATAAATGTTCTTGTATTTGTGCACCATATCAGCCTGTACTTTTAACAAAAGGTCTCGCTGTCGGTGCTGGCTGCCAAAAACACCATTAGTGGACACCAAGGTAAAAACTATTCTTATTGTCCAGCATATCCCAGATAGTTTCTGTTCAGTTTGTTTTTGTATGGCACTCTTCATGTTTTTGTCGAGAAAAGACATAACAGTTTCTGTGTTGTGAAACGTCCATTGAATATGCTCATGTCATCCAGTCATATGCTCAGAATGTACAAGATTCTTGTGTTTTTTTTTTTTTGTTTTTTTTTTTTGCTAAAATAATTTGCTTAAATAAGTAATTCCAGAAGATGAAATTACTCCACAAACAATAGGTGCTTTTTATGGGATCGAACTTTTGTGCTGAAAACAGGACTCTTGACCAATGAATGAGGTGGAGTGAGGGATGGGTCTTCAACTCAATAGCGCAATCCCATGGGAATGAACATTTTATATAATCTGCAATTTTCCAACATTGGTCACCTTAGGGTCCCATCCTATCAGAAATGTTTGTTGTTTCCTCCATAAAAAATATAAGGAGGTTAAAAAGTTTTCTCCGCCACCACTACAAACAATGTGGTGAAAGTAAAATATAAAAAAATGTGAATCTCTGAAAAAGAACAGCTTTTCTGATGCATTCTTTAACTAAATTACTGATGCATGTGTAATGTCATAATAAATGTTGACAGATCTGTTGATTCCCTTGTGAGTGTATTGATTTTACTTTTCATTTTAAAATGCAAACTTTGCCAGTACTGATTTTTGGGAGCCAGCACAGACACAGAGTTCTTGATGAATAGTACAGGTCGATATGGAATACCAATACAAGCACTTTTATTGAAAAGAAAAAAAAAACTATGGTAAATATATAAGAAAGGAAAAAATAGTTTATACAGGTATATTTTTTTCAAAGAAAACAGACTGAATCAGAACAAAAAGCAAAGATCACGAAAATAACCATCTTTGTTGTTATTGTGCGATACTGTGAAGTTTTTTGTTCATAGACCTTACTACGTCTACTGATCATTGAGGAGGCCCAATACTGAAGTTATGACTTCTGCCAAGCTGCTGTCCATCGTGCATTTTGTAAGGTGCCACTAAACTTCAGAGGGGACAGACGCTCAATGTAGACACAACTGTCATATACTAGACTGAAGTTTTTATCATTTTCTTTCCCCCCACTTGAAATTTGTACAGACTTCTTAACTGTGCGTGCATTTATGTGAATTGTTTGGAAAGAAGAAAAAGACAGTTTTTTTTTTTCTCTTTCTTTTAGGACATGGACTTGAAAAAGACAGTTGATGAGAGTGCTCGGATTCAGAGAGCGTACAGTCACTACTTTGATCTCACCATTGTAAATGACAATCTAGACAAAGCTTTTGAAAAACTCCAAACGGCAGTGGATAAGCTCTGTACAGAACCGCAGTGGGTGCCAGTCAACTGGGTCTATTGAACTTGTAACTGAACTGGAAGGAAACGCATGTGGACACACAAACCGGGGAGACCTATGCCGACCAAGTCTTCATCGGGTATCCCATTCAACTACAGTACGTTCACTTTTTATAACAAAATTGAAGGGAAAGTGTACTTAATTTATTTTAATTTTATACATTTTTACAAAGCTCTTTTTATTCATATCATCCTAAACTTCAAGAATTCAACAGAAATGGGTGCATTTTTTTCTGTTCTTATTTGTTCCTGCACCTTGTGTGGCATTTTCAGCTAAAGATGTGAGAAAAAAGCAGACCTTTGAATCTTGTTCTTCACCCGTAAATCATGTCAGGTGTAATCAGAAATGTTCTTTTTTTTTTTTTTTTTTTTAATAAGATGGAATCTGTATGCTTCAGCTGGGATATTTTACATTAGAGCAATACAAGTTTTATTTGAATTTCCACTCTGTCTGAAAATGAACTTCCAGTGATACTCCACAGTCTGTGTTTTTGTTTAAAAAAAAAAAAAATAGAAGACAAACAGGGTGCATTCAAATATGAAAATCTCTTGTTCTAAGATGATTCAATTATGAAATGCCGATTGTTAATATGGATGCTGCATGGAGACTGAGGGTCCAAAACAGACAATTGTATGTGTTCAAAAAAAGGCATGCACTTTTGCACGTGTTCAGCATTGCCAAAGACAAATTGGAATACAAAGCTGGAACCTGGCGTTCAGAGTATTTCTGCAAGGGAAGAAGAATTAAGAGAGCTCAGTATTTGAAAGCACCTTATGCAGAGTATTAATGTGGTCAGTTTTTAAATTCTGTTTATATCCTAATAATATGGAGAAACAGAGACCTGAAGAGTAGCTTTATGTGAAAGAGTTCATCTATACACTCGTAAATATATATAGTATATAAATATAAATATATAAAATGTATAAATGTGTACGCATTTCCCTTTACTCTTAGAGTAAATTACGAACAGCAGAGGGGTTAGTAGTATGCAGTAGGTTTTAATGTGTGTATTCACTTACTGTCACTTTCTCAGTTGTATCTGCAACCCAAAAATCCTGTTTGCTGCCAGTTTTAAATCACTTTGTATCACAGCTCACTCACACATCCTTTTCTTTTGCTCAGAAGGGTTTATATCTTACATGAAATGATACTTGTGCAGGGGTCTAAAACACAAGGGGTCCTGAAGTCAAAGAGGGGGAGTAGGGTCAGTGATCCACAGTGACTCTGGAGGGCCTGCAGCTCTGAGGTTGATACGCACTTTAGAGAGGCCCTCTTGGGCTTCACACAGACATGAACAATTTATAGCACCATTTGTCACTACTTGTCTGCATAATGCAGATATCATTATTTTTATTCAGTTTATATTAAAAAAAAAAAACAAAACCATAAAACTGAAGACTTCCCAAGTAAATGTTTTCTTCTTTTCAGAGTGCACACCTTAACCCTAACTCTACCAATGTGTATACTGTATGAGTGTTTCCAAACTGTTATTCTCTGGTGGCACACTTTTTTTTTTTTTTTTTTTTTACCAATACCATCCCAAGGCACACCACCGTTGTTCTAACCTCATACACATGCCCAGCTGTCAGAATTGCAGGATGACCGGAGAAGCCGGTAAAAAAGGGCAGCCCTGAGATCAGCATTCCCAGACACGGCACTTGGTGAGTACTTTGGTTGCGTCTCCCAGCTGCTTCGTCCCTTTGCCTGTCCCTCTCTGTCTCAGAGGCAACACGTATGCCCACAATGAGACTTGCTGGCAACCACACACTCTGGCAGATGGACTCCAGCAGTCAGCAGACGCATCTGAAGTTTTCCAAGTGCTGTGTTTGCAACATAGCGATGGCAGAGCTGCTTTAATGCCAGCTTCTCCAGGTGGTCCTGTAATCCTCAGACAGATCTGGACCACCTGTTTAGCTTGTCCCTCTCAGGTTCACACCCAGGTGTGCTACACTATTATTTCCACAGCACACCTGGGTAAGCTTTCTTGGCGCACCACTGTGCCACAGCACACTGGTTTGAAATCGCTGGTGTAGATGATACGCCAAAATAAAGATTTATGCAATAGATAATAAGGTGATCAACATTTAAACTGAAATGCTTGTGACATTACTGTTAATACTGAAGTGAGGTAAAGGTCATTCAATTTTGGACATTATTAAGAAAAACTGAGTCATTTAAATTTCTCTTTAAGTTAGTGCCACTAGATTACTAATTTAGGGAAAAAAGCAAGCAGTTTATAAAAGTAACATTGTAGCTTTGTAAAGACAACACAGACAAACAAATCAAAAAGCTAACACCACCATTACTGGTCATTCCTAACACCGCCAGAAGCTGTCAAAAGTTTGATTTGTGGCATTTAAATTAAAATACAAAGGTGTGTGATGTTTAAATTTTTGAGTTGTGCGGCATCACTGATTGATTCTCTTTTATTATCAGACTCAAACCGCCTCAATTCATAACTCCCCTCTCTCCATTGTAATTCTCTTAGGAAGCAACAGCCCACCTGGCCAGAGGCACCAATACAGGCGACACTTTTACACATTCATACACCCCCTGCTAATTTAAGTTGCCCATTAAACTACATGTACCCTTTTTGGGCCCCACAGACAGCCCACCTGGAAAACGGGTACGGTGTGGAAACTTGAAACTCTGAGCGCTTGACTCCACTCTCCTCACATTTGTTTCAGTCGTCTCACTCCATAGTGCTAATGCTCTGCTAGTTTGTGTGCCAGTGGGCACTCAAAGGCTCCTGCCCACCTTTCCTGTTCACGTTTTTCTTATTTCTAGGACGGTTGGTTTTTCACTTCCTTTCACTCAGTCACAGTGGCTTGGACATCAGCATGATGATTCCATGCATATGTGCTTGATTTTCATATCTGGTGTCACGTTACAGTAAATCTGATGTTTTTCTTGTGGCTGTCAATTTCATTCTTATTTGGAACTTTTACATTTAAATCGGCATCACTTTCACAATTCCTTTATTTCATTTGCAAATACCTTCATTACATAATCACAGAAGGGGTGGTAATTGTGAAATACAATTTATGCCAAAATGAAATAAATAAAACTGCAGTTATGAAGCTGTTAGTCACGTGAAAAAGTTTGACAATATATATAAATGAGTCAAAAACTGCATAAACAAGCACATAATTAAATAAAAATAATCTAAATATTATGGATTATAAAGTTATCTTATTTGGGTTCAATAATGTAGTTGCCATACCTTTAATTATTGTTCTTTATATTCTAAAATGACCTTTGTCAATCAAGACATAGACCAACAGGCTGAACCTGCTCCTCTTGGTCTGTCACTAGCGACCAATTCTTCAGTCTGACTGTAGGCGGCACGCTAAGAGTTGGGTAGTCCGGCAGACGAAATCCAAACAGGTCATCTAACACACAATGCTATCTTGAGAGGAGCTGTCAGTGTCCTCGGATGTAGAAGTGCTCTTCAAAATGTTCACATTGATAAAGAACTTGGTAGGGGTTCAAGA
This sequence comes from Polypterus bichir lapradei, assembly GCA_026402145.1. Classification (NCBI taxonomy): domain Eukaryota; kingdom Metazoa; phylum Chordata; class Cladistia; order Polypteriformes; family Polypteridae; genus Polypterus; species Polypterus bichir. The sequence goes on along the minus strand of JANRMT010062841.1, from coordinate 52,803,350 downwards.
CTGACTGAGCACACTGTGAAGAAATCCCATCGGCACATATTAATGCTGAATGTCTACAACTGGAAATCTCAGGTGACCTTCTAGACATGGCAGCCACTGTGCTCAATTGATATTAAACTACTGAGAACTGCCTCATCAATGTGAATATTTTAAAGGACGCTTATTTGTCTGAGCATTAGAACTGTATTGTAAATTTGTCGTATAATAGTGTCATATTGTGCCGACAGTCTGCTCTTCAGATAGGTGAGGTTGTGCGCTGTTAGAGACAGGGAGTCCCTGCATTCCCAGAGGCTTGAGAACATTCAAGAAGACTTGTGGGGACGTTCAGTGACGGGCTACAACAAATGGTAGCACCATGCAGGGTTTGTGGTGGTGTTCTTGGTGGATCATGGAAAGTCAGATGGAGTGAGTGTGCTAGTGACAATGAGAAGAGGTGATTGCCGATGCATTAAGGAGGAAGAAAGGCGCAAAACTAACAGCGTCTTGCCTTCAGTGCATATTTGTTGTTTTATGAGGTTTTCAATGTGGATTGTAATAGCATCACTAGGCTGTTAGGCCCTTAAAATGCAGTTTGCTATTATTTAATAAATGCGCCCATTGCTTTGTTCAATTACAATACGAAGGGGTACCCAAAAATAACCAGAATTGGGGAAATATAACTGAAACTTTAGTCTTCCTCAAAGTACTCTCCATGTACAGTAAATGAAAACACTTGTCCCAACAGTTTTCCCACTGGTGGAAACATTTTTGGAATTGCTGAACAGGAACATTGTCCAAGGCCTGCAACGATATTTCTTTGACTTCCTCCACGGTCCAGAAATGCTTTCCTTTGAGTTCTTTTTTCATATGCGAGAACACGAAAAAGTTGCACGGAGCAAAAATCAGGTGAGATGGGAAGGTGGCAAGAACTCCAAGACACACAAGTCAATTCAGAACTCTCTTAAATAGTCCGACGATGATCTTCGTAAATTTCATTGCAAACTTTTTCAAGATGTTCGTCATTCTTAATTGTGGAAGGTTGGCCAGATCTTGGTTGGTCTTCAAGTGACATTTCCCATCGTTTGAAACGCGAAAACCACTCGTAGACCTGCGTTTTACTTAAAGCTTCCTCTTTAAAAGCAGTTTCAAGCATCACTACAGTTTCAGCAGCTGTTTTCCCTAAAAGAAAGCAAAATTTAACACAGACTCACTGTTGTTTATAATCACCAATCACAAAAATTGCAGAACACGTTTAATAAGCATCAAGAAAAACCGACACAGAATGCTGTTTGAACAATACAGAGAAACACAACTTGGCAGACTGCCACAGAATCCTGTAAGTATGCTACACCTAGCGGCGAAATTCGCAACTAAGTCTAGATTGTGCGGCAGGTGCAAGTTGCGGTTGTTTTTGGGTACCCCCTTTATATACAGTGATCTCTTGTTGGCAAAAATTGCTGGAGTTGGCAAGTAGTAGGATGAAGTTATTGAATATGGTGCTAGGTATATTGTACCTACAAAAGTGGTTAATCAGTCCACTGAGTGGTATTGTGCCAAGCTGATCGAGTGCGTGTTTCTGGCATTTATTCTCTAGTCATGTGGGTGACCTTGCCAAATTATTTTCTTCTTCTTTGTTCAAGCCATCAGGGCAAATTTTCAAGAGGCAATGCTGATCATGTTTCTTGACATTGATGGAGTTGTTCATAAAGAGTTTGTTGCCCCTGAACAAGACTTTTAATCGGTGACATTACATTGAATTGTTGAGGCGTCTTCAGGAAAGCATCAGAGAAAAAAAAAAAAAAAAGCAAACATCCAGAGAAGTGGTGCACACAAGACTGGGATTTGCAACGTGACAATGCACCTTCACACACCGCGTTGTCAGTCCAAGAGTGTTTGATCAAAAACAATGTGATTGCTGCTTCATATCCCCATATTCGCCAGATCTCACTTCTTAAGATTTCTTTTTGTTCACGAAATTAAAATTGAGACTAAGATGACTTGCTACTGTGAGAGAAATACAGGAAAAAAAACGCAAGAGCTTCTAGACATGGTAAGAAAAGATAAGTACAGGAAGTGTGAACAGGAACAAGGGACTAAGATACTGCATCTGAAGGAGATTTTGAAGGTGACTAAAAGGGAATTGGTGTAAGTTTTACAGTTAAGTTTCTTTTTTTCTTTTCTTTGGAACCCCCTCATAATTCCTCTGCAAAACTGACTACCGCAACTCTTAACTGCTTTAATGTTTTTGCCAGTTTGAATGTAAGAAAAGTCGCACTGAAGACCTTTGGTATGTTGCTGCCTACAGTCAGGCCAAAGCCTTCAGCAGGAAATAATTAACTAACAGGCAAAAGTTCAGCCAAGTGACACAACCACAACACAAAGAGGCATCTGGAATAAACGTCGCGGACATCACAGTAGCGTTCCGAAAAAAGTCCTCTTGTTAAATACAAGTGCTCAGTAATAATGGGGTCATTAACGCTGCAGCATTTCAATCTAAGATGATTACATTGCTGAACTAAAATAAAATGCTGACCTTTTATTTCTTAATAATTAGATAACTTTTATATAATTTTTTTTTTTAAACCATTGAAATATATTACTGTATTTTTTTAATGTGATTGTTTCGTAATTGTCATTTTGTTTATTTCATTTTGGCACCAATGATATTCCACAGAATACACAACACTTCTATCTTCAGACCTCTATATGAGATTGAGTGATTTTAAATTGAAAGAACTGAAATGGATGATGGGACACAGCAGAAATCAGCTCGAGTGTCGCCTCCCCTTGCAGTCACTTCAGTGATCTTTGTGAGTCAAGTGTATGTACGTGTCTCTCGCCAGTGCCCTCAGCAATCTTTCATAACACCCCCCTCGCCCACCCCCACAGTGGAGCTCACTGCCTGCATGTGTATAAACGGTGGTCAGAATTTGGTGAATTTAGACTCCCTGCATCTCCAGTAGAAATCGACAAAGGATTGTTTTATTTTCTCTTATAAGATGGTTGACACTTCCACTGGCCAACAGGTTGCTTCTGAATTGCAACAAAACATTCCCAAACCCGCCTGATGAAATGAAGGGCTGCTTGGGCAGGAGTCTATCCCAACAACATAGAGTACATGGCAGGGACCAACCCCAGACCAAGTGCCAGTCTAATGCTATGCCCACCCACATTGACACTCGCTCAGGGAGAATTTAGAATCTGCAGTTAACAAAAATTCACATCTTTCAGTGTGTCGCCATGCTGCCCCTGATGCCACTCCTGGAAAATGGAGCACAGATGTCCTTGCATTGATTTACTAACGGACACTCAGCAAATTTATACTAGCGATGGGCCAAACAGGAATGTTTCAGTTCAAATACAGTATCACAAAACTGACATTAAAATTCCTTTTGCAATGCCCCCCAAGCCTTGTTCACACGTCCATACTTACCTGTGTCCTTTACATTTTTCCACATAAAGACGCACTCATTGTACGGCTTACTGCATTTTTCTGCACATGAAAACTGACTACAGGGAAAGTCGCACTGCCAAACACCCCGACTCTCTGCCATTACTTAGCAACCGTCATATTCCAAGTTAAGGATACACACACTTGTGGGGATTTTGCTCTAGCGATCTTTATTGAAACATTAAGTGATGTTTGCACAATTAACGCATGAAAATGTTTCCAGACAGGAACCAAACTGTTCTTCTTGTGCACAAATTTCACTGGAAGCAAAATGTGGTTTATTTCACAATTTTTTTTTTGCAAAGTGAAGCACTGAGTTTTGTTGCAAGTGCGTGAAGTGATTTGCTTATCAATATTGGTCACCAACTGGTGAAATGCAGAGAGAGTCGGCAGTGCCATTTGTTCACCAGGCTCACTGGAGGAGACTTGTGCTTTTGAAAAACTCTGGAGGCAAACCCATGTGGTGGAATGTGCAGTGTGCCCAGTAAATTTTAAAGTTTAAAGATCCCGTTTAGCTTTTATAACATTTAGTCTCATACTACCGTAATAAACGACTGTGTATCCTGCAGTTTTGTAACATCCCAAAAACGAACACTGCAAGTTCCGTCTGTCTTGCCGAGATATGGCAGTCGTGCTTCGTAACCCCCCCATGACTTGGCAAACACGGCCTGTCCATAGCAGGCCCATCCACAGTATAACATTATTATCATGTAGGTCACTTCAGATCCTGAAAATGGAAGAGCAATTGTGTGTATTTTAATTTTTTTAAATTTTTTCTCATATTTATGCATGTCGCCATATTCAAAGTATTCACTGTTGTGTTACTGTCTTAATACTTTTGAAGAAAGATTTTCATACTAGTTGGTCTCTCCATTTTTTACAACACATTCCATACCAAGGTGCAGTTCAGTAACTGGAAAGAAGGGTAAGTCTTCAAAGTTTAGTCTTCATAACATTCAGAAAATAAAACTCAACATGACCACTACACATTTCCTACAAACAATCGCTAGCAGTTTATGTGTCTGTAATGAATTTAAGTAAGGGAACAAATACAAAAAGCTTTTCCATATCGATGAGTATGTTTAGTGTTGTATGGAACTACATGCTGATTCCTTTTAACTGTCAGATGGTGCAGAGAGTTGGAAACAGCCTTGGACGTGTTTACATGTGCTCTGACTTCGTCTGGTTGTCTTCTACCGCTTTCTGTTGGTCTCTCTTCATTTTCTATAAACCGTAGAAAATGTGCAAAACTGACAGATCACAGGTTTAACAACTGCTCACTGTGCCAAACCAAGTAGACTTGTGCTTTTCATTCAGCCGTATGGCTAGAGTACCTTTCTTCAACATCTGACACGACCATCTCAAATAAAAAGATGTAATTTGGAAAAAATCTTATATTGTCTTTTTTTATGTGGGTGCATAAAATGAATCCTTCATGTTTTTTGTGCATTTTCACCTTCTCTGCTTGGTTTTTTTAAGCATTGCTTAGGCTACTAGATATGAACATTTAAAGATTTGGGAGTTTTCCTGTGGATGTTTCCAAAGAAGATACACACAGAACGGTGTTTGACGTGTTGCTAACGGACATCCAGTTTGTTTCTCTACAAATCCAATATGCTACCATTGTGTGAAAAATCCACTTGGATAGTTTGGGTTCAGTTTAATGAAACCCAGCACGGACCTGTCCAGTATAGTTTACAGGTCCATTCCAAGGCCAATGCCCAGCTAAACAGTTCATTTTATGAAAGAAAAACATACAGAGTCCTTCAACATTTGTAGAGTTGAGCAGTTTAGTCAGTTTCACTGTCTGAATTGTAATAGAGTTAGTTTCAGTTTATTTTCCTATCATTTATCTGAAGCTGCAACACTCAGAAAAAGGCTATGAAATTTAGCTGGGCCAGCATTCATTGGTTTGTTAAATGCTGTTGAGTAGCTATCCAAACCAAAAAATACTGTAAGCTGCCATTAACCTCCTTAGCATTATGTTTACCCCCAAAAAATGAAACAAAAATGTTGAAATGTCTTAACAAGAAAAAATGTTATTACTTGTAACAGAAACCTGTAAATACCAAAACATTAACATAAATACAGAAGGAAATTAATGTCTGGTGTCCACCACTGTACTGATGCAGATTTAGTAAAGGGTGGCGCGGGGAAGTGGGAAATTTTCAACTTAAATGCTTGAATAAACGCGTTACAAAATACATTTAATGATGAAATGTACTGTACAGGATATGCAGTTAATGATGGTAATCAATATTCATTTTATGTTTGGAAGGAAGCATCATGAAGATGTTGTCCATTTCTCTGTACACATTCTGACAGCCTGTTGTGGAAATTCTGCATTGCTCGACATAACATGTCAAGAGGAATGCCATCGATTTCCTCTTCAGTCCTCCTTTTTAGTTCAGCAGTGGTTGCAGCACGTGTGCGGTACACTTGGCTTTTAACATGTCCCCACAGAAAAAAATCACAAACGGTGAGATCTGGGGATCTCAGACACCATGGAATGTCACTGTTGCGTGAAATGACGCGCTTTACAAACAATCGTCGAATAGCTGCCATCGACTATAGCGCAGTATCCGAAGTGGCTCCACCTGGGGACTTCTCTTTTTAAGGCTGAACCCGTTTCTTCAAAATTACATACCCATCTTGTAATCGCATGAGCAGACGGGATATGATCATGACGTCCTGTGCAGCAGTCGCACTTATCACCATTCTTATGGAAGGCTTTCACAGCGAATGCTCATTGTGCACCACTCCACTGCTCCATTATAACTAATGGCAAGGTGTTCTAAACCAGGTTGCATTGGTCCCAAACTACTGCTGACGCCCCAGGGTCACCAACACCTAGTTCCAAAATTTCCCGTTTCCCTGCGCCACCCTGTACACGTCCTTCATGTGACATGTTTTGAAAGAGTCACCATTGCACAGCCCGATGTCACAATCGAGACTGTACCAGCATGTTTTCCTGTGTACTTTTCTTATACTTTTTTTGGTTGCTTATACTTGAGAGGGTACAATGTCAATGCCTAATCTGCACAATGGATGCCACATATTGTGTTATTATAGGTTGCCACAGCACAAGGCTTAGTGACTTCCACATTTCTCCTGACACGACCATTGGCGGTGGACACTTTGTGAACGGTGCACAGGAGGTTAACGTCTTTCTTGTCCTTCCACTTGATCATAATCATCTTGCCTTTCTGTCACGCAGCTACTGTCGTACCATGAGGAAGCTTCATACAACTAAATTTACCTGGCATATCACTGCGGTTCAACCTCACAGTGCTGTAGGCATCACTTTCTCTATTGTAATCACTCGTTTCAAGCAACAGTTCAATTTCAGTTTGTGCTAAACTGCCTTTATGGCTTTTCGTTGGCGGCTCCAGCACATTCATGAATATTAGTAAGTTACTTTAGTGTTACCATAAAGTGCCAGAAAGCATATAAATGTTCATTTTGTTTTTTTAAACAGGATGATGTTATTTCCCCCACTAGATGGCAGCAAAATACCATCTCATGTTTTGGTGGGCTTAGCACTATAAAGCATGTCGTTAAACGTCACCCAGAGTCTGACTCCGGTTTAACGGTAATTGTATAGACTTCCGAGTCACACTCGGGGTTAACGCATTTCATTTGCTTCATTAAGCTGCGTCATTTTCAGCCATTTTTTAACACCGGAGATAGGAATCGGGTCTCAAATAGAATTCCAGGTTTGGGAGGCACAGTGGGTCGCATTTCCTTCTTAGGTTTGCTTTATCTAAGGGGGTGCTTGGTGAAGACCTTCCTGGTCTGGTTTTTGACTGAGGACGCTGAGCTCCGGTTTCCCATGAATCTGCGCTGGAGTAAGCTGGTAGGTAATCACCTGAACTATCAAGGGCTTTAAGAAAGAATCATTTGTAGAACTGCATCAGCTTTCAAGATATTCAGCATCTACATTAAGGTTAAAAAGAAAACAAGCCATATTATGTGATGAGATATACTGTATGCAACATTACAAAAACATTTAGAAAATATTTTCCAGTCACTTGATCTCTTTCTTAATTTTAGTAATACTGTGTTTTGTAAAAAAAAAAAAAAAATGTTATCGCGTTTCCTGAGCTTAAGCCACACTAGTTAGGTATTTGACCTGCTGGTATCACTGTTTTTGAAATCAGTTTTTAAGCAAGGAGCTGTGTGAAGTGGAATGAATTTGTTCTTGTTTGAGTCTTTAAGATGTTCGCGTGAGACTTCAGCTTCTGGCGCTCAGTGTGGCCAGGCCATCGAGAACTAAACACAGAAGGAACGGAAGATGTCCTGGGTGCTGTCCTGCTGTTGCCTTTATGGTTGAGTCGGCTGCTTGTAGATTGATGTCTGATGAGGCAAAGAGGCTTTGAGCTTTGAGGAATGTCTTCTCGCTGGCGAGGCATGTCAGGGGCTCCTCATCCAGCGAGGCCTTGCCATTGTGTATGATGTGACTCACCTGTAATAAAACAAAGATTCGTTAAAATTGGTAGTGTGAGATTTTCACACAAGAAGCAAGGGTCGGCTGATAAGGATGTTAATATCAGCTACGGAAGGAAGTAAGAAAAATTAATTTGTTAATAAAGGTCTCGTCTGCATGATTTGCAGATCTGCATTTTACCATTTTTATATTTCATTCATTAAATATTCTGTCCATTTATCCAAATAAATTATTCATTGTGCCCATCACTTCATTATCACTCAAGAAGATCTTGCATTCCATGCATTTCTTTTTATCGCTAGAATTTTATTTTTTTTTTATCCTGAGAGTAGAGCAACCCTTTAAGAACAAAATATCCCACCCAAATTTTAGTTGTTTTCTGTTCAGCCTGCTGTTTTGTTTCTTCTGATGATTAACTAGTGGGGTGAAACATGTGCACAGAATATCTTCTGTCTTCCACTGGTTTTCCAATTTACTAATAATAAGTGGACTCCGTGCATTGTGTCTTTTTACTATAAATCTCTCCTCTCCATGCCAACTTCTCCTACGTTCTGACCAGATGTGCACAGTAGCCTGCTGTTTGCCTCCATGCATTGTGTCCCAATGGTGTTGGTGGTCCATACCAACGGCAGCAGCCTGTCTAACCCAAAGCCTGCCCAGAGTGTGGAGCTCCTCACCCTACTATCCGTTTTAGTTGCATGTCCTCTGACAGTGTAAAGAGATGTTGGTATGTGGACCGAGGTCTCCAAATGCTTCTGGTGTCACTGCATGCACCTTGTCGCTTTTGTGCCTCGGAGGGTTTAAGCTCATTAAGAAAATGGAAGGGCAGGTGGATTACAGGGAATTAAAATGACTTCTAATCAGAATAAGAGACCAGCTTACTGCAATAAAGCATCCTGTCAGCACTCCAGCTAGTGAGGCTTAACGCGCACCATAACCTGATGCCAAAGGCCCACCATAAAGTGTAAACACAATGCTGTTGAGTACATTCACTTCTATAATCATAAAGAAGTTGCGCCCTTTATACCGGCTGTGTTGGGGGGCTCCCAGCTAGTCTGTATGGCGCCGTATGACACATTGACATGGGCTGTGTAATCTGTTATACATATTTTTATTTTTTTTTTTGGCAATAAAATTTTTATTAAAAATATTGAATTTTACAATATCAGAAAATGAGTAAAACTGTTTTCATTAAAAACAGAGAGAGAGAAAGAAAACACTAAAAATACCCCCTTCACCCCTAGCCTTGAGAAGTGGTGACCCCTCTTGAAAGAACACAAATAAATAAAACAAAATGGACAGTGGAACAACAGTTGGCCAGCAGGTAGAGGAAATTGAAAAGCAAGAAAAGTGCATCATGGGCCACCGCCATCCAGCACCTGAACCGCACTAAGCTATCTATGAACTGTAGGGCTGGATGAGCTGCTAATCCGTGAAGCAGAAAGTTGTAAGAGGACCAAGTTAAAGAGCAAAGAGATAAAAGAGACACAGTCAGGTGATGACCTCCAGTGACAGGCCAGCAACGGTTTTGCAGCAATAGTTGCTCGAGCGATTACGTTCTGGCGCAATACAGAAAGGGAGAGTGTTGGAGAAATCCATGAGGAGAACCTGAGGAGATGGGGAACCTCCACAGAGAGAATTGAGGAGAGAGATTTTGCCACATAAGACCAAATTGAAGCAACTTTGGGATACTGTGAGAACTTCTGCAATAAAGTGTTTAAAGAGCAGAGATGACCAAGTAGGTCTGGAGCCAAGCCTAATAAATGGCTCTTGCTTGGGGGGGAGTTGGGGTTACATGCAATCTGTGTAATTTTGCACTGAGTGTGCTGGTGATTGGAGTTTTTGGATGACGTTTCCACGTTTATGGGAAGCTTTGCACAGCATGCAACAGAGACAGGATACAGGTTTGGATTCAGGCGACAAGGAAACGACAAAAGTGTAAAGTGGGTGACGAGGAGAGGAGAAGTGAGAGAAATTCCACATGTTCTAAGCATAGATCACAGCTGGAGAGAAAAGAAAAAGGAGGGAGCAGGAACTGCAAACTTGGACTGCAAGGATTGGAACAACTTGACTCCTGAATCATTTAAGATGTATCTAAATGTACAAACACTCCTAATAAGCCACTTTTGAAAAGCAGTTGGCTTGCCACTTATGTTCAGTGCTGGGTTGCGGAAGCAGTCCCAATAATTTTCTAGAGGGCATAACATATAATGGATCCAGTGCCCCGAATTCATCCTGACACAGAGAAAGGTGGAATGTTTTTTTAAAGAGGGTCTCCTGGAGTACCATAAAAAAAAGATTATTTTAGATCAAAAGTGAAACTTATACAATTAACATGTGGCAATTTATTTGTCTTAATGAAAGTTTAAACTGAAAATATATGGGGAGGGAAGACCATGAGGTGATGGAGTCTTCAGAATATGCCTGTAGTTTGAGAATGCACAGGTGTTCACACCCAGATATCCGAGGACCCCCCTGCTTGACGTATATTGGGAGGAAGAGCCGACTGGCCTCACAGTTCATTTAGAGGAAGGAGGGAGGACGTATTCCTGTTGAATTTGTAGCCAAACTGGGTTTCATAGGTATCAAACAGGTTAAGCGCATGGAGTAGGCCTTGTCTGGCTCCTTTGAAAATATGAAACGGGGGCAATGTCTGAATTAGTAAACAAAATTGAGGATGAATAAAGGGTTTTAATTAAGTTGATGAAGCTTTCCCTAAAACCCATTTTACTCAAAAACTTTCTCCACATCTAAAGAAAGTAGTGTAGATGGCTGTAGAAGAGATGGTGCAGCATAAGTGACATGAAGAAGACGCTATATGTTACCAGTTACACGTTGGGAGTTAATGAAATGTCTAGTCAGGATGAATTAAATTATGCATCACTGAATGTAGCCAATGAGCAAGTACTTTAGTTAATAGCTTGACGTCTGAGTTTATTAATGAAATTGGCCGATAATTTGCACATTCTGTAGAATCTTTACCTTGTTTGGGGAGAAGAGAGATCATCGCCATGTTAATAGATGGCAGAATTCAGCATAAGGTAGAGTGGAGCAGACAGCTGTTTTCAAAAAGCAGAAAGAATTTCTGGGGGCAACCCTTTAGGAGCTGAAGATTTGTGAGAGCTAATTGAGTCCAAGGCCTCCTTTAGTTCATCTAATGTTACCAGCCTGTCAAGGGTGGAAGCGTCATCCTTGGCAAGACCCAGGAGGGGAATGTGAAAGACCGATACTAAATTCTAGGAGGTGTTTAGCTGTGATTATTGCTGCTTAACAAGGGTGAAGGAATACTTACCTCCTTGATTAAAGAAGGCAGTGAGTTAAAAACTGCATTGTGTGTTCACTCAGGCTTCCTTTCTGTAATTTTATTTAAAGACCTGATCCTATTCATTTTGTAAAATATGCAAAAACAGGGTATTAAGCAGGGGGCAAATACTTTTTCACAGCACTGTGGAACTCAAATGTAACTACGTGATAAAACAGTAAATAAGTGCAAGTATGATTTATGTGCATAGAGACAGGATAATAGCCACAAATAGCTATGGACTACTGAGTGGAATTATCTGACAGCTGATTTACTGTAGTTGCCAGATTCTCGTTATAATTTTCCTGAAACCGTTGTCCTCACTCCTCTTTTTTATATTTTGTGCGATTGTGTATTTGCTGTAGGGGAAGACTACAGCTTATCCCACAGCTTTACTTGCAGCACAAGCTCTCATCTCTAAATATGTGCCTTCACCACCCCCTAGTGGCTGTTTTCTTGCTTTACACTATCATGATTCCCAACTCAGTCCTTAGGAGAGTGTAACAAGTACAGTGAAGTTGAGTAAGCTGGCCGTGACAGACCTCTGCTAAATGAAAATGTCAAGACATGAGTGTTAGTTCATGTGCTAATCTTTCTACTCCAGTAACTGCTCTAAATGCTGAAATATTAACCTTTGCATTCAGTTTTTGAGTTCTAGGCTTGATTCCTGGCATGGACACTGTAAAAAGGCGCTATATTAGCACCTGACCCAACGCAGACTCGCACCGGAGGCACTTGTAAAACAAAGAAACTTAATTTTTCTTCACCTGTGGGACAAGTCTTCCCTGTGACCCCCACAGGCACAACACAGTCCCAAGTACACAAATAAAGCACACACACTCTTCCTCCACCACTCCTCCTAGGCAACCTTGTCCTCCTCCTCCCAACTCTGGCCATTGAGTGGTGGCTGCTGGCCCCTTTTATAGTCCACCCGGAAGTGTTCCAGGTGGTTGAGTGGCGAGTTCCGGCTGCACTTCTGGGTGTGGCGAATATACTGCCCATATGGGCTCAGGAGTCTCAGCTGCAGCACCCCCTGGCAGCACCTGCGGGACCCAACAGGGCTGCACCCAACTCCAAATCCCATGGAACCCTGCGGGAAACCGAGGCACCGCTCCCACCTAGGGGGGCGGCCATCTAGAGTCCAGGGGGAAGTATTGCACAGTCCATGGCTGCTCCCCCTGAACATATAACGAAGGGGCGTCCCAGCCAGGTATGGATCCTGGCTGTCTGCTACAACACTGTCAGTTTACATTTTGAACATTCCTCTTTTGTTCATACTCTGGATGGATATAATGATTCTGTTTTCAGAGCAAGAAAACTTGATTAAACTTGATTAAACTACCTGTTTGTAGTTGAGGAGCTGATTTGCACTTATTCACTTACACATTCTGGACACTGATACAAGTAAAAAGTGCCTTAGATCACACAAACATTGAGCTGAATCATGAAAAATGGTATCTTTGTGTTCAGAATAGCTTAGATTCAAATAAAAGTGATTCTAAATAAATAAATAAAATATGTTCTAAGCACAGATTTGATTTTCCTGTTACAGTATGTGAGCTACATTGTCTTTTCTAATTACATACTGCAAATGTTAATGAGCTTTTTCTGTTTTTACTTAAAAATCAGAAATGTGAAACTGTTCTGGATTCTGGCACATTCATGTTTCCCACCTCCATTTGGAATACATTATCATGGCCAAAGTTAAGGATGAAGTTCATATATGATTGAGACAAGGTCTCACAATTGTCATGCATAAATCATGAAATATAATAAAATTGTTTAAACTCCTCAACAATTCAAGACATATAGCTAATCACGGGTTAGAGGACTCCTGTAAGCAGTGACGATTACTTTATAGCATTGAGCCAAGTGATGTTATGCTGCTGAGAAAGTTTTAATACAACATGTTCAAAGTTCTATTTGCAGTTAGAAGACACATATTCCGCCTTGCTCTACTAATGGTTTAAATAAGTAAACATTTCAAATCTCATGTTTCCATGTGAAATTAAATATTTTACAAAAGGTGAGAAAATGTAAGTTTGTTGTTTATGTCCTCATATCTCATTTTTAGTTGTGAGCTTTAAGTGTTAAAGGAAGGCAAACGACTTACAGACAGCCTATGATACTATAGCCTGAACATTTAAATAGAAAGATCTTTAGGCTCCTGCAGTGCGGCCATATTAGACTCTAGAATGTGCATAGAGAGTTCTGATCTGAAAGTAGCTAAGGTAA
>JANRMT010062841.1:52643032-52789537 GCA_026402145.1 Polypterus bichir lapradei | reverse complement strand
GAATGAGGAGGTGTGTCCAAACTTTTGGCCTGTACTGTATATACATACACACACATATCTGTTTGGTGTTCTTCCTGAGTGTTAATGGACAGTTTGTTAGCAGTGCATCTAAAACTTTATGGAGTGGAAAAAATGAAGCTTAAGCATTATCTCTTAAATATCACAATACTGCTGAATACACCCTGATAATCAAAATACTCCACATAGAACAGTTACAGTTCTTAAAGTGTTTAAATGATTGGCCCAAAACTCTTAAACTTTGAGGTAACACAGTTGTGGAAAATAAGCAAACATACTGTATATAAAAATATATAAATAAATCCCACCATACTGCTGGATTCCCTGCCATAAAGCATGCTCTCTTTTGATATACTTCACTTTACTATAGTAGTAAGATCTCAGCATATTCTTCTGCTTTTCTCTGCACCTGAACATATAAACTTACTCAGAATACAGAAATGAGGTCCTCTGCCCAGACAAGGTCCAGGCCAGTGTACACAAATCCAAACTGCCGCATTGCTGACTGTTTCTTGCATTCATGATGGCACCTTAGTTCAACATACAAGGTAGCAGGTCACGTCTGTCTCTTTCCTAAGTTTCCCTCCCTGATTCACCCAAGCCATCTGTTAAAACTGTGCACGCTCCTACTAAGCTGGTCACACATTACTACACATGGCTGTGATTGCTAACTGTTTAATGGTGACATCATGTAAGTGAAACTAGAAAGTGCAGTTACAGTAGATTCCAAAAGTATCATTTTTCACATTTTGCTATGTTACAGCATTTAAGTAAAATTTTCCTCACATGAAGCAACACTTTGCTTTGTCATTCTGTGGGTATTAAAAGATTTTCGTAAATGTATTTATAATAAAAAAAAAAAAACTGAAATATCACATTCGCACAAGTACTCTAACTCTGTCATAGGTGCCCCCAGTTGACCGTCATTGAGACGTTTCTGCACCTTGTTTGGAGTCCACCTGTGCTCAATGCAATTTACTGGAAATTGTTAGGAAAAAGCACCCACCTATCTGTAGAGGGTTCTACAGTCTGTCATATTTATCAAAGCCAAAACCAAGCTACCAGGTCAAAAGAACTGCCTGCAGAGTTTAGACACAGGATTGTGTCAAGGCACAGACCTGAGGAAGCTCACAAAAAATTATGCAGCATTGAAGGTTCATTGGCCTCCATAATTTTGAAACAGCAAGTCTGAAACAACCATGACTCTTCCTAGAGTTTGCCACCATGCCAAACAACAATTGTGGAAGAAGGGAGGCAACCAAGAACTTAATGGTCATTGTGCCTGAGCTCTGAAGAACCAATGTCCAGATGGGAGAAACTTCCAGAAGGACAATCACCACCGTAACTCTCCACAGATCTAGGCTTTATGAACGAGTGCCCAGACAGAAGCACCTCTCTTCAGTAAAAAAAAAAAAAAAAAAACACCTGGAAACCACCTTGGAGTTTGCAAAAAAGGCATGTATGAGGATTATTAGACTGTTGGAGAAGGTTGGGAACATGTGCTGATTACATCACGTTGCCACATCCATCAAACAAAGAACTACCTGGATGGGGATCTGAGTGGAGCCGTGCAATGGGTCGCACCTCAGCACCACACTGAACAGTGTGAGGTTTTTTATAGTGGCTGGAGTGCCAACCTTGACACCAACCCCTAAGATTCCCCTGCAAGTTGGAGGACCTGCTTGCCGGTCTGGATGTGAGAAACAAGATTCTCTGGTTTAATGAAACCAAGATTAGTGCCATGTCTGGAGGAAACCAGGCACTACTCATCACCTGGGCAATACCATTTCAATAGTGAAGCAGAGTGGTGGTAACATCATGCTGTGGAATTATTTTTCATTGGTAGGGACTGGGAGAGAGAAAAGCTTGAGGAAAAGCTGAACGGAGCAAAGTATAGAGATATCCTTAATGAAAACTTGCTCCAGAGTACTATGATCCTCAGACTGGGCCGAAGGTTCATCTTCCAACTGGACATTGACCAGAAGCGCAAAGCAAAGACAACACAGGAGTGTCTTAGAGACAACCCTGTGAATGTTCTTGAGAAGCCCAGACTTAAACTTGAGAGGATCTTCAGAGACGAATGTCAGAAAGTTCCTAAATCCAGGTGTGTGAAGCTTGTCATGTCGGACTCGAGAAGACTCCAGACGGTAATTGCTGACAACGGTGCTACAAATAAGTACTGAGTAAAGAGTCTGAATACTTGTGCCAATGTGTTGTTTGAGATTTTTAATTTTCATAAATTTGCCAAAATTTCAAAAATCCTGTTTTTGCTTTGTCATTTTGAGGTACTGACTGTTGCTTGATGTGGAAAAAAATATAAATGATTTTAGCATAGCGCTACAGGATAACAAAATGTGAAAAATGTGTAGATGTCTAAATACTTTCTGAATGCACTGAAGTTACAGAGCCTTGCAGAACATTTGAAATGGATCACAAATATGACATTTACACGTTTTGTTTCAATCTGTACTTTTATTGAAAGCTAATGTGTTGAAAGGGAAAAAGTTTAAGGATAAGCTTGTCTGAGCCTATTATGTTATGCAAAATTAATTATTGATCAGCATATATCTTTCTTAGTTTTTTTTTTTTTCTAAATATCTCCAAAAACTCAAATATTTTATTGGCAAATCTGAAGTAAAGCTAAGCACAGACAATTAAGTAGTAGGAAATCACAGAATTTTGTCAGTCTTGGTGGTGGAGCTAGGCAGATTTATAACGTGTTGTACTTCTAGTATTCAACACCACCAGATTTGAAAACTAGAAATTCACCGTAATTGCACAGAGCAGTCACTTTACTAGGTAGTCCTAATTACTTAAATTTGCATTTGAACATCTTCAACCATTACTTTATTGTTTATAACGTAGACTCCCACCTAGTCAACAACTAAATCATTAAGTGGCAAGCAGGAGTTTTAAAAGTCATTTTATCGTAGTTTTGTTTAACGTCGTACATTCACAGTATATAATATTACTCACCAGTAGGTGCAATGATGGTATGATGTCGTAACAGTTTCCGAGTTCAGCAAGGGCCTCTTCTGTCATTTCTAAAGAAAAGACAATGTCTCTTAGTATCCTGTTTCCTACTCAGGTATTATAATGTATTATTCCCACAATCAAAAAAACAGGCTTATAATATTTATTTATTTTGTAAAATTAAGGGATTGATTTAATAACTGTAGTTGTATATTGCCTTGTAAGTTCATCTCATAAAAACTGACTTGTATAATGAAATAAATTGGACTATCAATAATACTCTTTGGCATTAGAACCAATTGCTGAATCAATTAAATCACATTCTTTTAGGAAAACCTTAAAACTTCAACAAATGCTACTACTATGCACTCACATTTGCCACTGCAGTATTTCTATTTCCAGCCCCAAAACATTTTGAAATTTTCAGTAAAATGACCTAATTTTTAAAATGAAGAGTCTAAAACTAAGTGAAGGATTTCTGAATAGATCATCATCGTCTGACATGAGCTTTCAATGGTAGTTACAGGCATAGAACGGAAACTAAAAAGTGGAAATATGTGGAATATACTGTATGTAGGGCATTTTTATAAAGTAAAAAAATAATTTGTCACAAAATCAGTATGTAGCTGCGCTACTGGGGAGTGAAAACTTCAACTCCTAGCGGTCCCAAGGAGGCTGGCATGAGATTTAAAAGGAGGCCAGTTATACAGAGAAGGGGGAAGTCTTTTGTTGTTTTGTGTCTTGAGTTGCCTGTCTGTTTGCCTTTCCGTTTACTACCTGTGGATTGTTGTTTTGTCCCGGATCGTCTCCTGTTTGGGTGTATAGAGTGTCTGGTGTGCTCTTGCTGCATGAGGTCTGCCTTAGGATTTATTGTCGACCTGCAAAGAAAGGAGCACTCCTGATCCCATTACACATCATCATCTCATCAGGAAATACCGGTAGGACTGATCTTTACATACTCCTACAGCGAGCTGATCTCTGGACTGTCTATCTCCATCATTTCATTCCATCAGTTGCCGTTTTTCATGGACTTCATCGTGTTTGGCTTTTGTTAGTTGTTTTTTTATTGTTGAATTTGTGTTTATCATGTATCGCTGGAAGGGAACTGGGGGGTTATCGTTGTAGTTTGCATAATTATATTTAATTTATTATTGTTTAATGCATTCTTCTATTTCTGTTTTATTACCAGTTGCTTCTTGTCTTGGTGAGGGAGTGTGTGTGAGTTGGGCCAAGGCTGGGTGCGTTCCTTGGATCTCCACCGAAAAAAGAAATAAATCACCGTCCAAGGCGGTATGAATCTTAGCTGGTTTTAAGTCCGCTACAAGTATGTATACTGAACCATATATAAAAATAGAACTCATTTGTTTTAGATCAAGCAGAAATGTGACAATTTACATGAAATGTCTTAATTTTGTAATTCACATTAAATGTTTTTTATACAAGGAGACCCTAGACATTTGCCAAAATAAAAAATTAAAAAACAATTAAAAGAGCTGTGGAATAGCAGCCACATTGTAATACCATTAACTAGATTATATATACAGTGTGTATATATATATATATATATATATATATATATATATATATATATATATATATATACACTATATAATATATATATATATATATATGAATGAAAAATCCATCAAAAAAAGGTAACAAATTAGTATAATCTTCAAAAGACTTCACTTTCTCTTGAAATTGATTGGGCATTTAAGCAATACTGGATATCTTCAAAGAAGAACAGTATAAAGCAATCAGGAAAAAAAACAAATTATAATATCATTATTTAAGAGTGCTGTACAGTACACTGGCATAGGATATTTGAACTTCGGCATGGAATTGCCTTTTACATCACATGGTTATTTTTGTCTTGACGTGGTTGGCAGTCCAGGCTGACAATCTCCGAAGTTGAATACTTTTGCCAGGAATAATCATAAGATTCCTGTATTCCAGTTTAATACATTTTAATTAGACTTCCCCAGGGTTTGTTCCTGCCTTGCGCCCTGTGTTGGCTGGGATTGGCTCCACAGACCCCTGTGACCCTGTGTTAGGATATAGCAGGTTGGATAATGACTGACTGACTGACTAATTAGACTTCTGCAATAATGTTTCAATATACAGTACACTTTCTGTTCTCTGTATAGTTTTGTATTTCTTCTATTTCTTACTAACAATGAACAATTGAAAGTGCAATCAAAGTGTTAATTGCCATGCTGTCCTCAGTTTCAGTACAGGCCAAGCATATTATCCTGGTTACCTTCCAGTGCACTAATAAGTATATGCAAAGCCTTGACAATATCTGGGCATTCCTGGCAGTGTTCAGTTTGTTCCATCTCCTTTCCGTCCATGTAGTGTAATCCTAGGCTTCTTAGTAAGGCTGTAGCACTTTCTCTCTGAGAACTGTACAACTGTTCTAACTCGGACAGGTCTGGTGTTTCCCCTGTGGAAAGCTGGTCCAGCTAGTAAAATAAAACATAAAATACAAAATGTTTCTTATACAACAATTTCGCATGAGTCAGCCCTAACTGAATGTCACTACTAAATTGTATTTATTATGAATATTATAGGACATAACACTGCAGTGTCAAATGTTCACCCCTAAAGGTTTAAACTGTGGTCTTGACACCTTTGCAGTGAATTTTTTCCACTTCAAAATTAGATCCAATCTTGAACCCCCAAGCCCCAACCAACACCAAAGCCAATGTAAAGATATTGACTAGGAAATAAAACAGTGTTAATTATTAGGATGGTTAAAATACCATTGGTTACATTAAGTCCTATTTAAAAAGAAATCAAGAGGCAAACAAAATGTTATTGGAGAGCAAACATTATGTAATTTCGTCAAAGACCTAAAATAAAAAAATATGGTAAACTACTAAAAGAAGTATAAACTGAGGAAAAGTAAGATACAGACTCTGTTAAATACATCAGTATCAAACAGCCGAGTATTTTTTGCTTAGATAGCAATTATATACATACAGTTTGTTATTTTCCACTTTTCAAATACAGGTTTCCTTGACAGAGGAATTCTGCATAAGAGCAATTTTCTTTAAGGCCACATTCTGTTCCTTTTCACAGTTTACTTATTAACTGGCAAGTGAAGTAGATACATGCCAGATGAACATATTTCAAATTGAATGCCATTCTGAAGTCAGGCCCCAGACCATCTTGCTTAAAGGTGACACATTAACTCAATGTGACATCTTACACAGGAAGAATGTGAAAATGTCAATGAGGTTCAGCCAAGGAAATGTGGTTCTCCTCTAACTGTACTAACAATAAAATACTAAGAAATCTGCTGGAAGTGTTTTGGCACTGTGGACTTTGGATTCCTTTACCATAATTTTGTAGAAATTATATTTTAAGCTCTTAAAAAGAGAAGAAGAGGTCATTAGCAAACGTTCACACAACCACTTTACACAACTTACTTAAAATTAATTTTCAGTTTCAATATACTTTTAAATGTAAGTTGAGTAGTAAGGAGGCTGTCTGATGGCAGTAACCTTTTAAAATGTGACTGGATAAATCACCTTATATATAACAGGTGTTAATGTTAAGACTCACGGTCATTATCAGTTATGAATTGAGAGCAAGTTGTTTCATATTTAAACTTAGAATTCTTTCTCTGTAGTCACTGGACTCTTTCATAACTAAAGCAGCTGCAAAATGCAAGTCATGTAGCACAAAAGGGCAGAAAACACTGACTGTAATTCATTTACCTGACTGCTAAATGTATCCGTTTTGCATAATTATTATAAATGTGTAAAGCATAATACAACAAACACACCAGCACCCAAGGAGGCAGTGTTTGATTTATACTTTTAATTTAGCTTTATTTTTCATTAAGGAAAAATATCCTAGTCTCTGGTCACTTATCTTTATTGTGTATGGTATGTCAGAAAATAAGCACTCACCACATTGTCCACAACAGTAATTACATCTTTCTGAAATAAAATTTCATTTATAAGCTTGAATAATATGTATCTTTTTTCTTCAGGCATTTCTGCAAATGGTTGGAAATGGTGTTTAAATCCATCTAAATCTATAAAAAAAATCAAGATAATTACTTTTGATTTAAAGTATTTTTTCTAATTCGTTTTAATTATTTAAGGTACTTCACAATGCAACAGTAAATTAATGTGAACGTTTAACCAGATCTAAGAAAGCCATACACATTTTTGAGTTGCCTTGGACAGTTACTGTATAGTTTAATAACACATCATTTTTAATAGAGGTAGCTATGATCTAACTGGGCAATAAAAAAAGAAAGCCTTTGTGTCTGCTTTACCCCTGATGTTCATTTTAAATGCCAGAAGTCAAGGATCTATATACTAGACAAAATGTAGGCCAAATAGTACAGAGTTACAGACAAAGAGTTTTACACACCCTAATATTATTTATGAATGTAAATCACAATTCAGCATAAACATCAAGCAAGAAAAAAAATATCTTTTTATGTGGTCTTGTGAACTTTGCTGTAGTTTACAAAAGCAAGAAGATGCCTTCCTGGATTATAAGCAGGTAAACCAAAACCTAAAGCAACACAGCCATCTCAGTGTGCCTGGATGGCTTGGCAGATGAACAGAAGCAAAGAAGCTGCTGATTGGCTGTTTGATTAGCCACTGCAAGACTAGACAGAGACAAGGAAGATGCTGATTGGCTGTGTGATTGGCCGCTGCAAGACTAGACAGAGACAAGGAAGATGCTGATTGATTGTGTGGTTGGAAAGCTGCAGAGATAATTTGATATAGAGGGCCACAAACACAGCTACCGTGAAAGACACTAAATCACCACTGGCTTTCTGGATGAACAACTGAACAAAAACAACTGTAGAACAACAAGGAGTTGTCTGTCTTGCTGAAAAAGATGTGTACAGCTGCTGGTCAGCATCATGTGGACTGCTTCTCAATCACGGGGCAATAAAATGAACAAAAAATTAGTTATGCAATATTCTTACATGTTTCTAGTTTCCCCTTCAGAAAAAGATGCTAACTCAGGTGAATGCTTTCTTTTGACATTAAATAGGGAAAAGCAAATTTAACAATGTTGCAATTAGCATATCCTTATATATAGTTTGATACTATCCGTATGTATGGTGTTCGCGTCAATACCAAATAAGTATGGTGTTCGCGTCAATACCTCGACTCAATACAAGTTAGAGCCATGCGATGGGACTCTGCCTCTGTAGTTAGAACATAACATGGCAAACGTGGACACAGTATTGCACGATTGGCTAAGATTGTTTGAATGCTTCAGTGACGCCGCTGGACGGCCGAGTATAGTAAGTCGGTGCTGGTTCAAGCAGATAACAGTAAGTTCGGTTGGTTTTTGGAAGGTTGGTTTGGTGGGGCGTACTTTCCAGAACTAACATCGTCGACTGACTTAAACCCTTCGACAGCTCCGGAACTGTAAGTGATTTATAACGTATCGCCATTTGCTTGGTACGTTGAAACCTATCTTTGGGCAGTTCGGTTTTGGCATCTGTCCTTCTGACATCTATTGGCAAACTGAGTAATGACGGCTGGGTATTAACAATGGTTGTTTAAATTTTAGCCAATCTCAGATCTAAAATGACCACGGCAACATAATTATTATTCCGACTCTGATTAGAGTCGTAAAATATGGTTTGTTTTGAAAATTTGTTTGCCGGGAATAATCAAATGAGGTACGCCGAAGAGCTGAGTTCACATCTCGCAGCCCCGTTTAAACAGGAAGCTCTTCATTACATTGGCCGAAAAGGTCTATTTTAAGCACAAATCAGTGCCATGATAATAAAATTATTTCAAGGACTTAAAAAAACAAATAATTCTTTGCAGAGAAAGTATAGATTTCACAAACATAGAATTTGTACCAGTCGCTAGTATAATTTATAAAAATTCAAAACATTAAATGGTACTAAATTAACTCCCATCAAATAGAAACGTCAAATATATAGTACTTCTTCAGAGTCTATTAAAGAAAAGAATGTAACAGAAAACAAGAGTGTCCAAAAATGCTTGGACTGTCTTGTCCTAAATCTAGGCCAAAGTATTGTGTGCTAGTCCCTCCATCACTTTTTCCAAAACTAATTTATTACACCCCAAAAACTTGTCTACTGAAAAACAGGCCATTTAAATTGTAGAATACAGAACCCAAAATCTGGTTAAATTCTGTCCATCCTTTTTTTTCCAGTACAGCCTACAAATCCACCTGCATTCACCAAAACAAATACTCCATGCTCTGGCACCTCTACTGCATATGTGAATAGGATAAACAAAGCAGATAGTAAAATAAAGTGCCTCCAGCATCAAAAGGGAAAAGAAATCACTTTGTAAAAAGATAATTCATTTTTAAATGAAAAAAATAAGGACAGTAACAAGACTAATCTATTATATCATTCATCAGTCTTACCAAACTTATTTACTTGAATTGTTCTCCAACTTTACAGCATGAGAACAGAAATCATTTAAGTGGAAAATGAGTGAATTTAAAGGCTTATAATTAGCACGTTGGATGGAATGAATGCCGTTAAGTGCTTCAGAACCAAGTCTGTTAAAATTGACCTTAACGGCTTCGTGATTAGTATAAAATTAGTGTTTTTAGCGATGTGAAATACATTTTAGAATACAAATCTACCGGCTTTGTACAAATGCAATAAATGCAAAACAAACTACTCAAAATCATATTGTGCCAGTTTTTAATGTACATCCAAGAATCACAGTAATTTAATTATTTTCATAAAACATTGCTTATTTTTGAAAACCTTATGAAATACATGATTTTATATACAGTATACAGTGCTTTTTGTTAAAATATAAAGGTACTTTATTATAAATGGTTACCTGGTTTCAAAACACTTAGGGGAGCTTCACTTGTTACCTTTTTCTCATCAACTGAAGAGAGCTGAAAAGCAGTTGTCCGACACTGCAGTCTTGAAGCATCTACTAACATAAGTTGATCTGAAGGCCAGGCCATACTTCCACTGCTACTACTGTCAGTTTCAAAGCCCCCCCAGCTGTCAGACAGAACACACAACTCTAAAATGAAAGCAAAACCAAGGTATTTTGTTTGTCTATACTCTAAAGACACAGTGCCACTGACCATATACTCAAAATAAATTACACATTCTGTATCCAATTTTACTTAAAAGACTGGAAACAATTATGTTGTTTTATAGGACTTTAACAAGTAATTGAAATTAAGTATGATAATCAATTCCAGCTCAACAAACCAAACTTGATTCATCACTAAATCCTGATAATGTGTCATAGCTGACAAATGTCACCAGCCATGGAGTCACACTGATCGCTACACTAAACCTTAAATCAGAGGCCTACATTCCTGTAGGTAAAGGACCCAACATAAAAGCTATCATTCTTTGAAAAAGCGGCAGTTGGGAGCGGAAGGTCTGAGTACAGACTGGAGAAAGTTGTGTGACTAAAAAAAAATGTTATTAAAAATACAGCATATACAGAATATACTATAACGTTTTCACAGTCAAGGTACTTTATTTCTATTTCCAACTAAGCTAAGCAAATTATTAGGTAACGATCTTTACTAGTGGTTAAAAAAGTAAAGATACTGAATTTTGTCATTGGTTTATATTTTTACAAGGACAAACATTTTGCAGATGAAGTCTGGAATGCACTCATTTCCCACAGTGCTGATGGAATACATTGCACAACCAGGGGACAGACATACAAGTAACCTCACCAAATGAGCTAAAGGATAAAATACTGTGCATATACTGAAACTGTTGCTCACTGCGGAAATGGTTCTATTACTGCATAGCTACAGGCTTGCATAAAAAATGTTGTTACATATTATGCCCACCAGATTGCTTACAGTTCAAAGCTCTTGAGGAGTTGGATAACACAGATTCAAAGCTGTAGGAATTGGGTGGTAATCAAAATGAAAATCTGCTTAGATTCACCTGCAGTCAGAATTTCTTTATTTCACATAGTACTAGGGTGTTGTACCGTGTTAGCCATTATGAATGTACATCTTGCCTGAAGAAGGGGCCTGAGTTACCTCGAAAGCTTGCATATTGTAATCTTTTTAGTTAGCCAATAAAAGGTGTCTTTTTGCTTGGCTTTTCTCTTTATTTCACATACAAACTACTGCGAGACTCCAAAACTACTTTTCCATCCTAACACAGAAGCCACCCCAGACAGATTCACTATTTCTTGTTTCAGTCACATTAATTATCTTTTCAATTTCCTTTTGTGTGTAAATAAAGTTCAAAATGTTGTAAGAGCCCTTTTTGGTGCCAAATGTAATGAACACATACATCACTTCTCAACTCTAACCCAGAAGGTTTCAATTCATTTTGTTTCCTCCCCTTTCTTTCTATTACGAGACCTTCTACTTTTGATAATATTTTTAATATTTGATTCTTTACCGGTGGTCCTAGCCATCTAAGAGTTACTCACAGAAGGTTTAAACTTACAAATTCCAATCATAAGCTTGTGTGATATCATTTTAGACTATTTCAAAGTCAATGTAAACCTCTATGGACCTCTGTCAGAGTTTGACAAATGACAAATATCTATTGCAATCAAGAATATTTAGTCTTTAAACATTTAAATGAAAGCAAACATTTTAATATTTCAAATATATGACAACTGTTCTTGTTTCTTAAGTATGCCTACCTCATGAAGTAAATCCCTACATCTCTAATGAACACCCTGAGTTACGGTGGCTTACGCTAATAGAGACTTTTTTCCTTTTGTCGTTGTGGGATTTGTTTTGGTTTCCTCCCATAAATCAGAAACACACATTTAAGTTTAATTGTCAATTCCATATTGGCCAGGTATGAGTAGATGTGAGCGTCTGCAAGAGTGAGTTTTTTGATGCACTGATGTACTCATCCAGCTTTGATCTCAACAGATTGGACAGACTCTTACTCTACATGATCCTAAAATAAAAAAATGGACGTCTCATATTGGAATGAAAAAGAGCAAAGATTTGGAAGGAGAGAATGAATTATATGAGTAGCAAACACAATTCAAGTATACCTAACAGTAGGTTTACAAACTGGTTTAAACACAATTTTAAAATCACTTTTAATATAGTTCTAAAATATTTTTCAAGAAATACAAATTAAATCAAAATGGGGGGAAAAGCTTAATTCAGTTATAGGCCAGGAAAACCTTTATTCCTACTGCCTGCCAGCAAACGTTTGACTTACCATACTCCCCGTTGACCATTATATGAAGTTCTATTACACTGTAAGCCACGACGGTGCTAGGTGGTATTTCAAGCTGTACACTGCTGTCTTTTAGAATGTTGCTACCGTCATTGACACACACCTGCAAAAGCAAACCGCGATTAGTACGACAGTAGTCACACAAAGTGCCATAATTTGGATCTGTGCACAAATGCATGCATTGTATGCTACAATTGTAATGATAGAATCTAGAACAGAAATAGTTTGTACGTGAGAGTTCATGGCCATACACAATTCATAATATTCAAAACATTTCTTTCTATTTATTTGGAAAGTCACATGAATTAACATTAATTTAAATTAAAAAATACACTTAAAAGTGTTATTCAGTATCTTTATATATAATACGCTATCGTGGCTCTCCGTTTGTCTGTTCAGGATTTTAAATCACCTGTAGCTCGCAAACCGTTTGACCTATGGACCTGAAATTTGGTACACATATACTGCATGACGTCTACTGTATGCTTTCAGGGTGATGATTGACCTCCAAGGTTATTCATCTTTTATTTTTTTATTTTATTATGGAATCAGCTCTTGGCAGCAGTCAGCAGGGTGGCTGTGCGGCACATGCGTATGGGCATCGTTTTCATTCCCTACCACCTTTGCCATCACTTCCCCTACCTCTTCATATTTCAAATTATTCTTGAGGCATATTGAAGACTTAAGTGCCAGCTTGAGTGAAAAATGAAAGAAAACGTACTTAAGTAAAAGTAATTGCAACACAAACACTGACTTAATCAGTTTTAACGTGAAAAGATGCCAACGAAAGAAGAGAAGAAGCGGGGTTAAAAATGGAAGAGTTCTCAGGAAGCAGCAAGCGCATCAACCTCTGAGCAAACAGAGCAAACAAATGCTAAACGTACAGAGAAAGAGGATGAAAAGTAGGAATGCTCAAGTCAAGTGTATTCACTGCATGTTATCGTGCTGTGCACCGTTACTGGTATAATATATTCAAAAGGCTGCATTTTTATAGCTTACATTTATGATACCAAATATATCAAAATGAAAGCAAACAATAAAAGTATATTTTATCATTATTATATGTGTTGCTTATTACATAAAACATATACATCATTATTGGAAAAACAAATCCATGTACTATAGATTAAATCAGCTTTAAAAAGTGAAACAGTGGAATATGAATTAAGGTGAAAGATTAAATAAGTTAAATGTTTTTAGCCTTATAAAATTTATTCCAAGAAGAAATTTGATAATAGTGTTTACGATAGCAAAATGAATGCTTTTAATTAAGTTTCTCCTCCAACACTCCTGGAAAGTTTTCAAGAGTAAATTTAACACAAATGTCCACTCCGTGCATGCTGGCACACATTATCAGACCTCTCACTTCCTGCTGTCTTTAAATTGCTAACTGCTTAGTATTTAAGAAGATACTCACCCTGATTCAGCACTTTATTGCATGCAGGGACTCTAGCTTTGCTTAGCTTTCTCATGTGGTTTTGGACTTCGATTAACTTATCTGCTAACCGTGGCTCTGCCTGTGCCACCTTCTTTATTTTTGAGATTTCAATTGATTTTGATTATATCCTTATTTACTCGTTTTGCTCTTGCTCAAAGTCTTTCAAATTCCTGATTTTGCTTCCTCCATTAGATATAATAACACAGCCACACATCTTGAATTTTGGCAAGCAAGCAGTATCAAGTTAATAAGTCTGATGATGGATGCCTGAAAATGATAGTTTTTTTGGCAGGGTGTGGTGAAAACTCTGCATTAGGGCAGTAGACAATAGTGATGGTTGAAGGGCTAGAACCTCAGTTTGAATGACTCAGTCTAAACTGTATTTGTCACTATTGCACACTATCAAATATTTACTTTGTAACTTATAAATATAGAAACGCTAGTTCATAATTTGCATCATACTGCACTATTGGACACTTTTGTTTTATTAAAAGTACTTTGCACTTACAGTACCCCTTGCTATGTATGTGGGTTGTGTCCTCATCCGCTGGTTAATCTTTGGTTATGCTGTCGAAAGTGGTGGTTTTAAGAGGCTCCCGAATGCTTCAGGGAATGTGAAGCCGACCTGCACTGTCACATACATATGTTGCAAAGTTATATTTTACAAATGCGAATCTTGACCTGTTCGCCAGCTTACAGTGACCAAAAGGGATGAACCTTTCGTACTCATTATTAACGATAGTCTTGCACTGTAATCACGAATATCTAACAATTCTTTGTGTGAACAAAGATTTTATGGATATGAAAACATAAGGGCATCCTTAGCATATAGCTGATAATATGCAAATCACAAGCAAGCAGATTAACTTAAAAAGGTAAAGTAGGATAAACTAAACATGAATAATGGCATATGGTGTTGGTCTAAGGCCTTAAAGAGAAGTGCCTACGTACTTTAACCCAGACAGATACAAGTCAGAATAAAGTGCCTTTGTTGTAATAGTAATCTTATGGCATCCTTTGAAGGATAAGTTCAATACAGTTGCATCTCGTAGACAATATTGTATTGATTCAGCACAGTTAGAAACACCTAATGAGCGTGACTCCATGATGTTCATGTGTTATAAAAAGATTTTCTCAGAAAGCTTTTGCTAAAATTGCAAAATAAAAGAAGAGGTTTGCCTGGGCCAGGAACCACCGCAAGTCGCAATGTACTCTGAATTGAAAACATTGAACAAATAAGCAACTGGAAACACGGGTACTGCACAGGTGTTAAGCTATGCTATCGAAGCCACTGCCTTGTGAAGTGCCTGTCACACAAGCTACTGACTCTCTGAAAATTATCTTCTGTTTCTGTAGTGGCCTGGCATCTGGCAGATGTGCTCCTGTCAGAGTTGGCTTTCTTTACAAGTTCTGTAAGGAAAATACCTACACATTTAAGGGTTATAATGGTCTGTCTGCCTTCTTTTGCTGTCTGTCATGTTCTTGTCATGGTGATAGCAATGTATAGTGCAATTCTGCACAAACAATGCTTCAGAGGGTGTAACAGTACCGTTTGTTCTAATACTTCTTTTAAACAGACAGATGGCTCCTAAGTAGTAACCAAAAGTTGAGACACTTGTAGGAACTGATTGCATCTACCCTAAAGGCCTAAATAACTCCCATTGCTGCAGAAAAGCTGTACATTATTAACCCACAGATTATTCCCTGAAAAAGGCCTTTTTGTAAAACTCTGAAAATTACATTAAATGTTGAGTTTTTGGAAGCCTAAACTTTTGACCATGTATTTCAGGTTATTTACTGGATTCAAACTGCTTAAATGGAAAATGGATGTTTCTAGAACTTTTGACTCTAAGTTAACATATACACTTAAAAATTACAAAGAAGCTTTATTTTATGTAGTATATTTCTATAGTGAATGTTATCCCTACAAAGTTTTATACAGTTGCAAACTTTGTTATAAATGGTATACATGCATGTTAAGAGAGTGCCTAAGGATACACCATGAGCCAGCGAAGAAAACTGAACTGTCTGGTTTGATGTGTAAATTCCAGCACCTTAACTATCACGCTGCACTGTCTACATTAAATTACATTTATATGCTTACTTAATTTTCAGAGTCACAGGGAACCAGAGCAAATGTGTCAAAATAATACAATTAAAATTAATGTCTTAAAATAAGATCACTGGGGAACCAAGTTTGGTTTTGTCAGTTAAAATCCCCTGAGATGAATTGGCTTCCCTGATAAGGAAAGAACTGGCTCCTTCTAAGCTCAGATGCAATAATAGAAGAATCTTGTTCAAACATTGGGTTGATTGAATTAATGGAAATGAAATTAATTCTAACATGATGTGTTGAACGATGGCTCCTTACAGTTTTCCACTGCTGTGATCAATGCAAGAATTGTATTTTGTTCACATAGTTGCCATTTTTAGCCTTCTATGAATCCTTGAGACTATGTGTCTGTTCTTTCATTTATAATGTGTTCAGGCTTTAATGTTTTAGTAATTACTAGTTCCTGACATGCCACATTTGTGTCATTGTGTGTACAGTACTATTTATTTAAATGATGTCATTTATATTTTGATATAAAGTGACATTTGTGACCCTGAAATAGAGTAAATGGGACAGATAAAAAAAATAGAAGGATGGGTCCAGAAAAATAGGACTGGCTGAAATGTCTTCTAGGATACATTTGATTCTATTTGAGTACAGCAGCTACGATTTATGGCTCATTATAAAATTAACGTTTGTGTTTTGTTGTCTTTTTGAACATTTCTATACCCTGGTGGAGTGCCTGTCCCAATGCCCTTTGTTTGTCACTACTTTCATCAGACATGCCCCTAAAGGCTCTTTTTTTCATTACACCAGTGCAGGTTCCTCACCTGACCAGCACCAGGCTGAGGGAAAGTGGTGAAAGAGTCCTTTATTCACTCAAAATACATTTTTGGGAATCCCAGGATCTATGTATATTGCAATTTTACCTACTTAATGACTAACCCTCATAAACGTATCATGACACTATCTGTCTGGTCCCTCAATAAAAATATTTATTTAGGATTATTAGTTCAAGTAATACAAACAGCAGTAGTGTATATACTGTAATCATACTTTATTAGTTTACAATACCTAACTGAACTTAATAGCACTGACATAATAGGGCAATTTCCAGACATAATTCACTTGACATTGTATATCTTTCTGTGTATGCATGCAATAAAACTTGTACTAAAAATGCTAGACTTGTGTACTCTAGGAATCTCCAGCAAGGCATTAAACAGCTAAAACAGTTAATAAAAAGTAGAATATCCTCAATAGTGAAGCACTTAACAAAAAATGCTAAACATCAACTGAAATGAACTTACAACTGCTGGTTTAAATACATCTGGACATGCAAAAATACCTATGCAAATCTCCGAAGAAAGCATGGGCATAAATTATTTTCTTTAAAGGAAAAAATGCTGTTCTCTTGGCATTAGGCAGACATTAGAGGGTCAGCTCAGGTTGGATGGTTGGGAGACAAAATCAGAGAGGCGAGATTGCGTTGGTTTGGACATGTGCAGAGGAGAGATGCTGGGTATATTGGGAGAAGGATGTTAAAGATGGAGCTGCCAGGGAAGAGGAAAAGAGGAAGGCCTAAGAGAAGGTTTATGGATGTGGTGAGAGAGGACATGCAGGTGATGGGTGTAACAGAACAAGATGCAGAGGACAGAAAGATATGGAAGAAGATGATCCGCTGTGGCACCCCCTAATGGGAGCAGCTGAAAGAAGAAGAAGAAGTCGTCATGTGAAATCATTTTTCTTACTGGTGTTCTTTGTTTGTAATTAAGGGCGGAGTGGTGGCTCTGAGGCCAAAGATCTGCGCTGGTATCTGGAAGGTTGCTGGTTGGAATCCCAGTTACTGCCAAAAGAGATCCTATTCTGGTGGGCCCTTGAGCAACACTCTTAATCTGCACTTGCTCCAGGGGTGCTGTACAATGGCTGACCCTGTGCTCTGAACCCCAAGGGTATGTGAAAACTAACAAATTTCTAATACAAGAAATTGTATTAGGTGAAATAAAGAACAAATAAATACGTAATATTAATTAGACTGTGCAATGAAATGCAACAATAAAATAAAAGTTTTCAATTGTCATTTATATTTTGCACTACAATGAAAAAAATGTTAGTCCCACTTGTAATATGCAGCAATAATAAGAAAATAGTAGAATGATACAGCAAACACAAATTATAAAACAGAGTAATAACAATTACAAAGTAAACAATCATTACACGTTAAAAGTCAGTCATTGTCCAACCCGCTATATCCTAACACAGGGTCACGGGGGTCTGCTGGAGCCAATCCCAGCCAGCACAGGGTGCAAGGTAAGAACAAACCCTGGGCAGGGCGCCAGCCCACCGCAGGGCACATACACACACACACACACACTAGGGACAATTGAGGATCGCCAATGCACCTAACCTGCATGTCTTTGGACTGTGGGAGGAAGCCAGAGCACCCGGAGGAAATCCATGCAGACACGGGGAGAACATGCAAACTCCACGCAGGGAGGACCCGGGAAGCGAACCCAGGTATCCTTACTGCGAGGCAGCAGCTCCCCATGTTAAAAGTAAATAAAGAAATATCAGATATAAACATACTTCATGTATCAGAAAGACAAAGTAACAGTAAGATAGTAAAGTTGAATTTCTACTTCCAACTGTTTGGTATTTGCATAAATAAATGGTCTTTGGGTAAAAGCTATTTGTCGGTTTTGTACTACAGCATTAAATATGATAATAAAGTTTGCAGGGGAGAGAAGGAACAGTTTGTTGTACGAAGTATGCCATGATGGAGAATGCTATCTTTAGGCATTTCTTGTCATAATGCTCTGTATGGGTGGAAGCCTGGTCACAGTTATGAACTGGACATTTTAAACACCCTTTGTAGATCTTTGTCTGCATAAGTGCGGTAGCCACGCCAGTCTGTAGTGTCTGTCAGTATGCACTTGTAGAAGCTGAGTCAGGATCCAGTCAGACAGACTGACTTTCTTTAACCTTTTTCAGAGCTGTCATAACAAGATACGAGTTGTTGAGGGACCAGGACTGATCCTCGGTTATGTTAACCCAACTTACTCCTTCTACAGGACCAGCTTCATGTCCATAAGCTCCTGACTCTATTAATTTATTACTGCTGTTTAAAAAAAAATCTAAGTGTCTTACCAAAGGCCTTTTTTTTAAATACCTTCTAAAATACTCAGACAAAAGTTATAAAGTTTTTAAAAGTATTATAAAAAAGTAATTAGCAAATGTAGCTAGTGCTATATA
Source organism: Polypterus bichir lapradei (assembly GCA_026402145.1). NCBI lineage: Eukaryota > Metazoa > Chordata > Cladistia > Polypteriformes > Polypteridae > Polypterus > Polypterus bichir. Next base: position 52,770,613 of record JANRMT010062841.1, on the reverse strand, counting down.
TTTTATCAGTAATGTAAGGAAACTATTTAAACCCATTGCAACGTGTTCAAGCTGAGACATTAAAGAGCACAGACTCCTGTTTCACAATCATCAATTTCCAGAAATGGGTGGTGAACACCAACCACCCGTTTTGAAGCTGTGTTTGAAACAGATAAAGAAGTACAGATGGCCACCAAGAAGTACACATTATCATCTCTGACCAAAAAGCAAAAAAAGTTGTTCAACATTGAGAAGGACTCCCCAGAAATGTACTCTAAATTTTTCAAAAATTGCATGCAACTTCTGCTTACCTCTATCCTCTTTTCTTTCCAGCCCAAAATCCCTGCAAATGTCTTTGTTGCTTTCACTTGTTCAGTTATGGAGCACATTTGAGTAGTAAAAATCTTCTCCTTTACAACACAAAACACTTCATTTTTTTTTTCTTGGGTTTTTCGGACAGCGAAATGTGCCATATTTAGAATCCTATAAAAATATGTACTTTAAATAATGAAACAATATCAGCGTTTTCAACACAAATATCTAACAAATATATAGATTGTTTACATAACATTATTAAGGTGATTAACTCTTATAAAACAAACAACAGGAAAACACAACACTAATATGTTATATGGGTGCTACGCATATGAAAGTAACAAACAATTGCCTTGAATTTTCATTACAAATATGAACAGCATTAGAGCAAAATAACACACACACGCTGTAAAAAGATATCGGGCTTAATAGCAATATAAATGGCAAGACAGCAAGAAGCAACACTTTTTTGGTTCATATTGTACAAACTGGCTTTCCTGTGTAAAAGGGTGGAGACAGGCAGATGCTAGGGGGTGGTCAGTGGGACTCAAGGGTGTTACAGCTTGATATGCGGACATGCCAGCAAAGGCGTGGGGTAAGGATGGTTGTTCCACTCTACTTAGTAGCAGAAGAGGCCCTTTAAAGGAACAGGTGAGGACCTACTTCAGGGGGTGGTAGAACTTGTACCACAAAGTTTGTTAAACAGTTTAACTACACAATAGGACGTGGGGACACAGAGAGACCTGGGACCACCCTAGGGAGCTCTAGGGGGTAAGCCAGATCGGTATTTGTAAACTTGTAAGTGATTCTGGAAACTGCCCTAGAAGCGGCCTCAGACGGGGCATACAGCCAAACCAAAGCTACAGGCCATTTGAGGCCGGGCTCAGGAGGTGAACTGGCAAGTAGGGCAAATGCGCCAACTGAAAGTGGGAGAGTGCCACCAGAGGAAGGATGGAAAGCAGGAACTTTGGAAGGAGAGCAGAAGCCCTGTTTTGTGCTTGTGGTATGAAGTCTTAAATAATGGAAAACGTCCCGGCCATCTGCACTGAGTATATAGGAACTTGGAACCTCAAAAACTGAAATAGTGCATTATAAATGTAATTTTATTTATGACTTGTGTAACTGTTGTTACAAGATGTGGTTTCAGCATCCAAGAAGTGCTCCCCCTCCAGGTATTTTATACATTTTTGTCTCTACAGTTTATAGAAAATTGTGCAACTACCAAAAACATACAGAAAAATCGCAAATGCACGGGGTCAGGGTAAAACTGTCAGACACCTTCAAGCTAGCAAAAAGTCAGAAATGCTTTAACAACAAATGCTGTTTAGAACAGTGGTGTGCTGAAATGCATCGCTAAACATACATATGAAGCATTGGACTGTGAAAAGGACTGACTAGAATAGAAGAAGACCCCACAGCATTGTGAACTAAGAAAAGGAAGATGAATCTATGGTGGGCAATCAATCACCTAAACTGAACAAACGAAGAGTGGAAAAAAAGACTGACTAGTCTGAAGAACCTAAGTTTGTGTATTGTATGATCAGGAGGTTTGCACTATGAATGTGTGCCGTAAACATTTGCAGGGAGTGAGTGATGCTAAAATCAAGTCAGCATGGACCGAAATCCCTAAAGAATGTTTCTGGACCTTGTTGAATCAAAGCCTTGCAGAATTTAGACTGCTTTGGAGGCAAATGGGAGTCAAAACCAGTACTAAACAGGCATACATACTAAACTAGACAATAAGTCTACATTCAATAATATACCGTATACTGTATATACATTCATGCATTATGAATATGCTTAGCCTATTAATGGCTCACTGACAACCACAGATTATCCTGGTTGCATCAGGACATTATGCAGTATATGGAATTAGTGGTGAATAAAATGGCCTACTGACAGATATAAGCACACTAAGTCAAGCCTGGACATTCAATATACAGCATCAAAGAAAAATGTAAAATATGTTTAGTGTTTGAACTATTTTCAGGAAGAATGAACTGCAAATTTAAGTTTTAGAATCTTTTGTTTTGAATTTACAAAAAAAATTATGTATTTGTCTGGAAAATAATATGCAAACAATTTAGTCATTGTGACACAGAAGGCTTCATATTCAGAACACAGCCTATCATAAAATTTAACATAAAAGCATGTACAGTAAACCCAAAATAAGACCTAGCATTTCTATTCTCAATACACACGTGTATAAACTGTCAGTTCAACATGGGACTATAAAGAAATGATGTTAACTCAAATAGTGTTCTATATTCTAAAGTTTATATGAATTACATTACCTATAGTACATATTCTTAGGTAAAGCATCTAAATAATTAATGTACATTTAACTATAAGGATCTACATATTTCATAGACATTCAACTAGAGTAAATATTTATATAAAGACACATCACCTTCCCTTGGAGTGTTTAAGCAAATGGTGAACATCTAGTTCTTGTTTTTTCAAATTCCCAAAAGATGACTGTAGTTTTGAAGAACCTTTCCCCTCAAGCTTAAGGTTCATATTTCCTACCCCTGTTCCTATCTTTCCACTAATGGTGCCTTCAAAAGTGCCTTCATACTTAAGGAAATCGGATTCAGTTGTAACTAAAAAATGAAGTAGTGCTGTAGTTAGTCATAGATTTTACATTGGCTGTTTTTTCATACAATAGGTATCAAAAGTCTAAACATCGTTCTTCAAATATCAGATATTTTCATGTAAAGACCAGCTTCAAGATAAATCATATTAGGCCTTGATATCACATTTAACCAACAACATTTAAGTTAAGAAAACAAACAGATGATTTTAAGGAAAAATAATTAAATATTTAAAAAAATGAGACTCTGGTTTGCTTACCCTCAAATTATGGGCACTGTAACTCTATGACTAACTCTAACTAATCATACTCCAAATCATGTATAAAAGTAATTTTTCTTCACCTTGCATCAAGTGTTCAACATGATCCAGTGAGGCAGGAACCTGATAGCATTGCTTACAATTAGGAGACTGACCCATATACAGTACATTTTTGAGAGCATTAGTCAAGAAATGCATGATTGTGAGTTAAATTAGGGTTTTCCCCAACTAATGTCAAATGTATTTTATGGAGAGTTGACTTTAACTCATAATCTGCAAATGTCATTGAAAGGGCTCATTCTTAGTGTTTTCAATGATTATCTATGGTGCAGTCTTTTAAAATATCCACTTTTATCTTTATCGTAGCTACATTGTATAATTCCTGCAGCAGATATTGAGGGAAGCTATTAAACAAGTCCAGAGTCAGCTCTGTTTGCAAGACTTTTGTTCACAATCTTTTTTTTGCAATAAAATGTATCGAAATTTAAATCATACAATTGAACAATTTGGTTCCACTTTAGAGATTAAATATTCTAAAACATGTAGCTTTACCTAAATCTATGTTAATAATATGGGCATTTTTACATTTGTAATAGATCTAAGACTAAAGTACATTCAATTGCTAAAAAATAATAAATGAAAAATTGAAAAAAAAATACAAAATGAAAACATTGCTATGTCTTTTTGTAGCTGCAAACATATTTTTTTGTTATGTGTTCTAAGACCGGGTTATGTCAATGATAATACCGTATTCTGTCGAGTCTTAATAGTACACACTGCTTGCTGATTTGTAACAAGGTTCAAATATGATGACGCCACAGGCAGTAGAAACCACTTGTTTTTGTGCAGAACAGAAGAGTCATACCTGGAATGATTGTAGGCTCTCCTTGTAGTATATCGTTTAGACTAAATGATAAAGGAATGTATCTTGGCTTCTGCCAAAACCAAAATCTCTTCTGTTTGATGACAAGAGATGATGGTCGAATTTTATCTGAATCATTCAGGCGAGAAACAGGAATGAGGTCTCCATCAGAATCAATCTGCTTCACAAAGTTGCTAGTGGCTTTGGCAAACATTCTTGAATGCTGAAAAAAGAAACCAAATGACAAACATTAAAGTTAGTTCAAAACAAATAAAATGGCATTAAATGTGAGTTTTGTTATTTTTTTTTACAAGCAGTTGATATCTCTTGAGCACTATACATCTGATATAAAAACATGGACTTCCACCAGGTGCAGTTCATTGTCTAATTTTATTTCATGTTTTCCTAAAGATAGTACAGTGGCACTGTAGTTAATGTTACTGCACGATGGCTCTGGGGACCTGTCGGTAAATAGTTTTCTCTCCTCATTTAAATACAGATTTTCTTTTCCTTTACTTGAAAGATTTTCTGTTAATTTGCAACTTTAAATTGACTATGTATAAGTATGCACGGTTATTGCACATGACTGGTATCTCATTCAGGATTGGTTTGTCGTGTCTCTCATTATGCTAAGATATGCTATGGAAGTTATAATGGATTATGTATTTTGTTTTCCTTGTATCTTCAGTTTGTTCAATTTGTTCAATTAAGAAAAAAAGAATGAACTTAAAAGTCAGCCTTCAGTCCTAAAAAGCTGCATGTTGTTTAATTTATGTTTTCTTGCTTGGTGACTTATTACTTTAACACATCAGAGCACATTTTATAATCATAAGATGTTAATTATTCTATAATTCTTTGGACATATAAAATAACTATTATGGGTGAAATGATCAACAAACACAGGTAAAGTAGGCTCTATCAGTGTCAGTATTTTTAATAACTAGGGGGCTCTGCCCCCTGCTCGCTTCACTCGCCAACCCCAATGCAGGCACTACGTGCCAGCCTCTTTGTGGCTCTGCTGCTCGCATATGGGGAAATGGATGTACAATTTAAACAGATTGCTATTTTCATGGGAATTGTTTCATATGCATAAAAGAAGTAACTATTTTACATTACAGCGAGTAATTAACCATAGTAAAAAATAGTAAAACATAATAAATTGAAAGAAAATTGTTTCATGTTGTGTTAGAGGTATTCGTTGCATTATATGTGTTCGTTCTGTTTGGCTTTGAAATTAACACGCAAATACTTATTAAACTTACACTTTTACTGTAAAATTTCAGTAAAAACAATATTTGGAATTAACTTTTCATCAAAATCGCAATTAATTTTGATTCCATGTTTGGAGTTACAGCGTGACAATGCAACGTATAACTGCCCATGAGTGAATATCGTTTCTTTCTCTCTGATGAATAAACCGACTTTTTCAAATATTTATCCCTGTGGTTTGTTAATTGTCATCGCAAAACCTATTCTAAAGAGAAACTGTAAATGTTTAATATGAATGGCATATCAAGATCTCCTTTCGGTGTCTCATGTTATCTGTGGAAGATGTACTACATTACCTTTCTTGTCGCCTATTAAAATTTTACACGCTATAACATTACGATACATCCTTCTTTCAACAGTAATTCGGCCGGTGGAAGACCAGATGGTGTTAACAGTTGCTGATATTCTATGGGATATTGTAAGTTGATTTTTTCATCTTCTGCACCATCACCACCGGCTGTTTCAGCATAGTCTATAAGCATTTAACCAATTTGCTGTGGAACCGATCGGCAATTTTCACGTTAATTTGTTTGACTTCATCGTTTCTTGGTACTAGGTTTGCCCATGTGCTCATTTCTTCTGTTGATAACCCTTCGGGATGAAATTCTTTAATAAGATTTGGACATAATAAGACTTCTTTTATTGGGAACTTAAAGTCACAAAAACGTCAAAATTTATAAGAGCTGAGAGTGCAGGATCTGTGTCTGACAAAAGCATTCACACGTATGAGAGGTGAGAGGACCGTGGGCATGGGCCGAGAAGAAGGCGGGACTTGAAAAAATCTCTTGCCGATAGTCTCGTCTCAAGATTTTCTTTTATAATAGAGAGATTAGTTTGTACATAGCTGACTTTTAATAGGTACAGACTTGGCTGTGTACTTATCATGTATCATCAAACTTTTGGTAAGCAACTTTCCATTTATATCTATTGTTTACTACTTTTCTCTATCTCTTCTTGGTGTCCTTTGGGCAAATAACCTTTCTTGGGATGAGCAATTGACAGGTGAAATGCCATAATCATAAAGCACCATGATTCTGCTGTTTTGCTTATGACAAATAAATGCTAAGGATTCGTGGCTTTTAATTTTTAGTTGCTCATTCTAGTGAAAAATAAGTCTGTTGGACAAAGTCAAGGGATTACTATAAAGTAATTTGAAGTATATGAGTTATTACAATGATTATCACAGAATGCCAGTTCATTACAGCACAGATGTGCTCACTTGACCATTCAAATGTACCAGACTGATATAATGACTTTAAATAAGATAGGTGTCTTAGAAGGATTTACATTTTAGGGGAAAAAACAAAGCAAATGCCAAGAAGTTATGTAAAGGCATAATATTTTCCAAATTTGGATTTAACCTTGGAACCAAAAGCTGTGTATGAGCAATTTTGATTGACATGCTCCAGTAAACAAAAAAGCCACATAATTAATATTATTAAACATCTGAATGTCTACCTTCTATTCTTATATTACATAAATACTGTATATTTTAAATTATAAGAACAGTTTACGACAAATAAATAATGCACCATCATTATTCTACCTTGAGACACGTCTACTTTTAGGAAAAATTTCCTTTAGTTTAAATGATTTTATGATATGTTAAAGATGAGCCATTTCCAGTACAATTCTGTGGTCTATAAAATCATACTATACATAAAATGATATACTGTAGTCTTCTCACAACACCCTGAATGGTGTTTTTTTTAATTCACTTGGTGCTCTGTTGAACTCTGACTATATGAGTGCTATTATTTAGCTAGCTACATTACTGGTCTTCAGGTACATTTAAAAATATTATTTGTTGTCTCCTGTCTTATGTGTTCCGTCAGCATTTGTCCTACATCTTTTTTTAATGTCCTTGTGTGTCTCAGCCTGTCTTGACCACTGCTTCCTCTCTCGCTCTTGTTCCCGTAAAGCTTGCTCCTCGACTACATCATTTTGAAGCACACTGTCTGTTTTTTGACTACCACTACTGGTAGATGGGCCCCACTTCCCACTATGAAAATATTGTTTGAATTTTTGTTAATACTTCCCATGTTTAAAAGTGACTCTCAGTGTTCCTCCAATGCGTTTTCTTGATATCCTCTTGTTTGTCAACTTCTCTTGCCCGATGCTTCCTGTATCGATCACATTTGACTTTGTTCAATTTTAATCTCATTACTATCTGACCAAAGCCAAGCTGACCAATCAGAATGCTCAAAGGCACCTTATACTCACACACAATACGCAGAGACAGTAATATCTTATTATATAGATAGATAGATAGACAGATAAAACACACCTTACAGCAGAAATGTGAAACTTAAGGCCCTCAGGGCATGCCCATTCCTTGGGCCATTTTAAGCATCATCAATAAATAAAACATTTTACATATACCCTGCTACGTACAACTCAAAAGACCAGCTTTAACGTGGAGTTTTTATATAGATTGTATTCGTATATAATTTAGGTGGATTACGTTTACACCTGGAATTAAAATGCATCTCCATTGTCTACTGGCATATATTCTGCCATGCCTTTTCTCGAAACTGTCTTTGCTCTTTATCAACTTTTCTTAGACATTGGACACATTGGTCCAAAATCAGCATTGTGTGAAAAATTTACATCAGTCCATAAAGTCAAAAGAAAGCAGCAGTCAGAACATGGGGCAGAATTTGTAGCTAATGCAAAGTACATCTATTTACACCTGTATTAAAACTCGCCACACCTGAATGGCACCTGACCACATAAAAAAATAAATAAATAAATTACATGTGATGGATCACACAGACCATGTTCTGACTTGGTCAGAAATGCATAGGAATCACATTTAACCAAAGTGGAAATACAAACATGTTTTCTGTCCACAAAAAAACAATCAAGTAAATGAAAACATAAACTGCATCGTATAAGCAGTGGTAGTAGTCTGGCATGCTGCAGAAGGATCACTAGATCTAAGAACTGTGCAGCTTTAAAATGTGAGGTGTGAATGAGGCATATGTGAAGTCCAACTACCATACTGTTTCATCTTTGGCATCATGCTAAAGAACTTCTTTTCAGCTTTTCTTCATTGGGCCTCAGAAGCACAGTTTCAGGTCCAACTGTTTTCTCAAATTGTTTTCATCAGTACAAGCTGTTGGGAAGCCTGAGTCTACCCAGGAAGGACTTGCCAAAGGCAATGAACTAAATGAGGATAGAGCACTGATACATCAGAGTGCGCACTCACATACGCACCAACACTTATTCATACCAGGGTCAGTCCAGAGTTGCCAATAACCTTAATATGCACATTCCACTACACCACACCGCCTACCTGGGGAACATAATCCCACCGTGGTTACCATCGCTGCCACGTAACTCTAGAAAGCTCTACAGGCCACCTCGCCAGCTTTACTAGTTTTATTCCCACAGCCCAAGGACATGTGTATTGGTTTAACTGTCAACTTCAGATTAATCTGGCATAAGTGAGCGTGGATGTAAATGGCAATAATTTAATGAAAGTTAAAAAATCTTTTTGCAGTTCTACAAATCCAACTGACCAAATATAACTTTAAGCTTCTGTGTTTTTGGTTGACAAATCCTTACTGTCTAATTTTGAGCTGTTGTTTTCTTTTTGTGCCAAAAGTCCGATATTTACTACACAAAGCTCATTTGAGAACATGTTTTAAGGTGGGTGAAAGTCTGAACTTCAGGTGGAACGATTATTCAATTTATTTATTAGAAAGACATTAAGATACTGCCAAGTTACCTACATGGCTGAAAATAGAATAAACAACTGGTAGGCTCTCTTTGTTTAGATAAATGTCAATGTATAAAGAGTCTCGGAAATATTACAAACTATTTCATAATATACCTTCTTAAGTTGTAATTCAGATTTGATTCCTAAAACAATGCTCAATATCCTTACAAAATACAGGATCCCATTAGCTCCCACTGTAAGATACTTTATTGCCAATTACTTTGAAAAATGTTAAGTCCAGTATATCCATTCTCCAATAAATATACAAATGAGGGATTCCAACAACTTCTAAACCCTTGGACTCCATCACCTCCACATTCTACTGCTCCACACAACAGCATTATAGGCCCCCCGGACAAAGCGTTAAGACGGCCCTGCCACACAAGAACATTCACAAGGTAAGACTACTGTTGACTGGTAACATGCAGTTTGCAATATTTTCTGGAAATTCCCACAAAATTATTTCCATCCTTCTACCCCTTCCATTGCTGTTGTCATTTTTTTCAGTGTTGCTGGGTGGTGGAGCGGACTTTATCAGCAAAGAGCAAAACCAAAATACTGCCGAGATACTCATTCAGCACAGTTAAACATGGCCATATACTGTACAACTGCATTTAGCATCACAAAATGACAACATGTCTTTGGACAAGACAACAACTTTGTTTCAGGTTCAATTTAATGACAAAAAATAATTGCATTAACATTCTTAGTTACAACTCTCTTTAATTACTGTATATACCTGCGTATAAGTCCAATCTTGAAACCTGAAAAATTGATCATAAAATCAGACCCCAACTTACACTCCCGTTCAAAAATACGACTTGCCTCCTCCAATCTCACACCAGTTTCTCAGACACATTGAATTTTGTTGCAGCAGCACAGTTACCAATTTCTTTCGCTAGTTCAAAGACTTTTAATTTAAAACCAGCTTCATATTTTCTTCTGATCAAATGCTCCATCATAGATAAGGGATGCTCTTACAATAAAGGTGTATGAGGGTGTGAGATACAAAAAACACAAATCAGTGCAAACATCGCTTCGGAATAGTTCGGGTATTACCAGGTGGTCATGTAGGCACAATACTGGTGCTCCGTGGTTACTCTCTCAGGTGGGCGTTAGCATATCATAATCTTTTGGACCAATAGCGTGAGTTTTTCGCATTCGACTTATATGACCGGCATTATAAATTACTGGAAATTCTACAGTAAAATCAAGCACCGACTTACCCGCGAGAGAACTTACGTGTATATACGGTATACACCAAAAAATTAAATTAGTTTCACCTAAAGGCCATACAAATTACTATAGGAGAAGCCTAAAATGATTTCTCCTGTCTTTGTGCAGACAAGCACACATTTTTAAGAGTTACCAAAATTGCAGGTTTACTTTCTTCATTATGTAAAATTCATTGCTGTAGTAACTGCTACTTCAGTTCATAAAAATATCACCTATCTGCTCTTATTCCATTTTTTTTTCAAGAGTAACCACTGCACAGTGATAAGTGTATTCAGACAGACTTGCTAAGGGGGAAACTCTAGAGCGGTGATTCTCAACGTGGGGAGCACGCAGACTGGGGGGCAATTTGATTTTTTAGGGGGGCAATTCGAGAATTTAGGTATGTTAAACAATTTATAAAATGAAAAAACAGAAGTTCATTGTTAAAATGATAGAAAAAAAATAAATAATTTTTATTTTTATTTTTTACAGAGACATTTATATATTTATATAAACATAGAAGGGATGGTGAAGAACCCTTTAATTTATGATTTTACAACTGGCTTGGGTTTTTCTACTTCGAAATTATTTTTATCATTAAAATAATATGGATTGTAACAATGATTATAAAATTTTACAATATAACAAAAATATAAAATGATCAAAATATTACAGAAAAAGCTGTCATTAAAGTTATTTTATATTTATGACTATCACGTCTCTTATTATATGTTTTCAAAACTGTATTTGCTGTATTTTCATATTACTTCATATTATTATAATTATTTTTTTAACAATTTCTTAGTGATTTCTTTGTCAGTACTTCAACTATCCTTTCCCTCTTTTGTTTCCATGATCTTTGGAAGCTTGTTTAGATCAAATTAGCGGCCAGGCTTTCCTCACTGAATCTGCAAGTCTTTATGTGTAATTGTTGGCACTTATATAAGAGATGGCACTAATATGGGTTCTGAAAAGAAGCAGTAGTTAAATACTGCAGTTTCAGAGTTAAATGAGGTCACTGTACATGTTTTAATTTTAATTTATCTGATTCTGAGGTAAAAGGTTGCCAGACGAGTAAAAAATAACAACAAAAAATATAGCTGGGTCTCATTGCTCATTTCACAAAAATGCAAGTCGGCATAAAGTTCAACTGTTAATAAATGCCTCTTGCATATTTGTGAAGGACTTCATGTCACAACATGACAAATCAAAAGAGGTAAGGACATTTATGACACATTGCCAATGTTAAATATTAACCAAGTGCTAATAACTTGGGCTTGAACTATCATCCAGTGTAAAAACAAAAATCAGAAGCAATGGAAACTGCCACCACGAGATCTTCAAGATGGGCTTCACACACTTTTAATATGTATATCCTCCATAATAGTCCAAACATTTGGAGAATAAGACACAACTAATATAATATTATGATATTTGCAAAAAAAGCAAACTTAAAACAAATGCAAAAGTAGACTGTTTAGAGTTTAGGTCCTTCAGAAAAGTCATCTGATAACAGACCAACATGCAAAACAATGACAATAAAATATACAGCTGAAACGTATTCATTGAAAGTTATAAGTACCGTGTCACTTTAGAAGAGGAAGTGTTTTAAAAATGTATGTGCTTGGAAGTTGTAGCTCTTGGCAATGAACCAAGTTATTGTATGTCATGGTAAGAGCATAGTTAGAGAGTGGTGAACCTCCCATCCTCCCAAAACAATTTATATTAATGAATTAATTTGAAATGACAAACTTTTAAAAGTAAAAGCCCAAAACCCAAAGCTGCACCAAAATGGCCCTTTTTAAATAATCAACAAGTCAGGCCCGTTTTCTTTACAGAAATGCCAACAGATTCCTATTCTGGACATTCAAAAACTATTAAACTGCAATATAAAATATTTTACATTACAGTGTAATGCCCTCTGGAGCTGCTGAAAAGTCCAAAGACAAGTAGCGCTAAAATCTAGAGTTTGTATTGACTAAATAAAGCATATTATTATTATTATTATTTTTGTGCATGTATAGAATGTGTTTGCAAAACACAATGAGCAGACTCATTTTATACACCCTTAGCAAACACAGTGAGAGTAATCTGCAGATAACTACTATTAATAAAAGACATTTCTGTTCCTAACTGTAACAGGTCATTGCTGAAGAATGAATTGACAGTGGCTGTCTTTTAATGGCTCTGTTGTGTGCAGCAACAGAGTTAGTCAGATAAGAAGCTATTATCGTCGTTTTAATGTTTGATGTTTACTTACTCTGCTATACATAAACATCACTTGCACATGCATATTAAAAAGTAAATCAAATGAAATTATTTTAGTGACTATCTTGGCTAAAACGAGATGGGGAAGACTAAAGATTATACTATGACTCTATGCATCTGGAATACAATGGACACTTTTGTTTCTGGATTCAATTTTAAGCAACAGATACATTTTAAAAATACTTTCAAACTATTCACTTAGCTAATGCTCACTGCCACTTACAAAACCTTTACAGGCTCAAATAAGGACTCATCCTAATCAAAAAAGGATCTTGTGCAAGACACCAGTCCATCATATTCATGCAAACACCCAAACTGACATATCGAGTTAATTAAACTAGCATACATGTTCCTTTGAAATTATGGTACTTGGAGAAAAAACATAAAAAAATAAGGGGAGAACATACAAAATTCACACTACTGGGGACCAGTCAAGGAGCGGAGCCCAGGCTACCAGCCAGTGTTCCCTTGCCATATCATTTATACACTTGATATCTCTAGGCCATGTATTTCTATCAAAAGCTGCCATCAGGCATTATGTAGTGAGCAGCGTACATAACACATGCTGAAAGGTCACTTATTAACATTGTAAACTTTACCGCAGTAAACTTTATTACTCCTCTTTTCCATTATGTTGTAGGTGTTGCTAAAGTCACTTGGCCTTGAAATATATCATACTGTATGAGTTTCTGCGTGCAGTGCATATGCAGACATTCACTGTTGTACAGTACATCATTAATGTTTACAAACAGTTTCATATTGTCACGCTTGGGTCACAAAGTTGCACAGGTTCATTCAGGGTTTTCAAGAAACAGAAACTTTATTCGAATACAGCAGAATAAAGCATAAAGAATAAAGCAGAGGATTCTGGGGAAAGAGAGACAAGGCAGTTAGACACTAAGACAGCCACAGTGCGGTCTTTTAAATGTTGGAAACCGCGCGCGACATGCAGAACACGCAGCACGGCAGCAAGATCAATCACTGTTTAAGAGGGGGTTTCGGAGGAACGGCCATATCTTCTTGCGGCTGCGCTCACTGTGTTCACAATATACATGACACGAGGTCTAATAAAATGCAAAAAAAGGATATTGTAAACCACCTCCCTACTTCCCTGGTTGTATCTATTTGAATAGTCTTACAAGACACTGCATCCAAAGTACTTGAAACTAACAATTTGTGAAAAATGCACGTTATTATCGGCAGCACTGAATATTGTTGGTCCTCGACAGGGCTTGGACACGGTTTCAATTCCTAGCTGGGTTTCCCTCCATGAGGATTCTGTACATCTCTCCTGTGTTCTGGTTACTTTCCTGAAAGGACTCTCATTTCTCTGAGAATACAAACATACCGTTATAGTAATTTGTGACTTTGTGACATGCCCTGTAAAAGCACCATCTTAGCTAGGCCCCTGGCTTGTTGTGCTCCTTTGTGCCAGGGTAGGTATGAAGCAACCCAGTACTGCATAAAGCAGGTTGAAAAAATTAGCTCTGTGTGATTAAATATACAGTATCATTAATTTGTAAGGTAAAATCATTAGTTACTGTAATAATATGTTACTCATCAGTAGCATGAATTCCTAGTGTACACTGCAGCAGCTCAAGTTGTTGAATGGAGAATTTGAAAATATTTTACTATACAAACCTGTCTTTCATGATTACATGTCACTTAATTGACTACATTATCTGTAAAATAAGTAAACATTTGGCAAACACATGGATGTTCCCCACTCTAAAGAACTTTGTGGATAAGAAACTCACAAAACCACTCATGAAAAAGCCCATCTAAGACCATACAAATAAAATACCTTGTGTACAGCTAATGACCCCAAAGATTCTTTACAGAACACGTTCTTGAAGTGAATCTTTAAAGAAGATATTAATACGAGCTGTTCTTTAATGTCAATGTATTTCGATGACAAATTGAGCAGCGTAATTAAGTATTGATAAGTTTACAGCTGTCACATGAGTACTCATTTATTATTAATTTAAGTGCTGTAATCTGACAGGTGGCAAAACAAGGATCTTTTTCCCTTAGGTAAATAACACATCACTGAATTACCTATCATTTTGAGATTGTTGTGGCATGTCACAGAAAAAATTTCCCACGTTCACAGGAAACTGTGTGGGAGTACTGAAACTTTTGTTTTGCTAATTTGTAGGCATTATTTCAGTATTTTTTTTTAAGTTGTCAGCCTTTCTCTTTCAACAGAAAAAAAAAGAAAAGCGTAATCACAACATCACAAGCCAAATTGGTATTCAAAATACAGTGCAACATGTGGATGGATGGATGGTTTAGAGGTTAACATTATTCACAAATGTACTCTTAAGTATAAGATACACAAATGCATTCTGGTATTTCTTTTATTGTAACAACACCTTATTAATGTGCATATTACCATGTTTGGTCCTAAGGGTTTAGAGTGTAGTGCAAGGCAAGAAACTAGTACTAGTTAAACTATAAATATATATCTCTCTATTATAAAAAAAAATCTTAGGCGGGAGACAAGACGTGATCTTCTCGGAAGACATTTTAACGTCCCGCGAGACAAGGCAGTGAGACAAAATGACAGCTGCTGTCCAGGCTTTTAAATGATCAACATGTAGCATGACAAGCAGATCACACACCTCGGCAGCAGCAGCACAAAGCCAGCAGCTGATCCAGCCACATCTCCTTAGCATGCGTTCAGCTCCCCCCACCTTCACAATGCGAGCGGCTGAGATGCGAAGTGGCTACAGCATAGCGCACCCCTGGGGGAAATGAGGGGCGAGTAAAGTGAATGAGACTTGATCATCTAACCTAGCAGTTGTTGGAATGCTTTTGGCAGACACACTTCACGTGCTCCCAGCTCTTAAAACAACGGCGATCAGAACATGCAGCTCTCCAGCAGCAGCAGCAAGACAGCAGCTGCTCTGACCGCATCTCCTTAGCGTGCATTCATCCCACCACAACCTGAGCAGCGTTATACATCCCACGAGAGACAGATTTAATCACACCCGGGGCTAGGAAATAAAGGACAAATATTGTTTTTACAAATGTTTTAAAGTAAAACTGAAAATAATGCATATGTAACAATTCCCATGAAAATAATATCTTTAAATTGTATATCCGGTAAACCAAACCCAGGGGTGGGCGAGTGAAGCAAGCAGGGGGCAGAGCCCCCTAGTCTAAAATAAGTTAATTTTAAGTAATTAACTAATTAACAGTCAATAGATGCTGAATACAGTTCAATTACAAACTACAGAAATGAAAAAGGATGAAATATGAAAGGAGGCAATACAGTTTAATAATAAATTTAAATAACACACTGTGAGAAAAATTAAGTTGCACCCACTTGCAGTCCACCAATGTGCACAAAAGAGAGAGAGAGAGGAGGTTAGGAGCAGGCGCTGATACAGGGCATTGTTGCACCCACCACATGACAAACCAACTCAGGATCCCAGATTAGGACCCGAGTGCAGCCATGCAATGAGTTAGGGGTAGGGTTAGGATTAGGCTACGGGTAGGGTCAGCACCACACTAGTTCAGATGGAGTGGGACAGTGTGAGTTTTTTTATGGTGGCTGGAATGTCTGCCACCAACCCCTAGGTTTTTCCCTGCAGGTTGGAGGGTCTACATGCAGGGCTGGATGCAGATTAACGTCATACCCAGGATGGAGCAATTGCAGGTTAAGGGCTTTCCTCAAGGGCCCAACGAAGTAGAGTCAGTTTTGGCATGCATAAAAAACATCATAAAAATTGTAATATATGAGTAAGAAATGATTCCTGCTCTGTAAATGTGACAATAATGATTATATAAAACTATAAACCATACTTGAAAGTATGCAGTGGTGTGTGCGTGCCATTAATACTGATTAAAAACACATAGGTGGTAACACGGGCAGCTGTTTGCAATAGTATGGATTCACACAAGGACCAAATGGGGTCCAAGCATTGCCAGGGAGGAAATGAACCAGACTGTGGTTGCCTTCTTAGAATGTCATAAACATGCACTGGAAAAGAAAGAGAGAGACTCTGGAAATTGTATAAGCTTTCCTAAGAAATATCAGCTGTGTGTGGTTAAGAAATGACCTGTTCAAAAAAGGCACCAGAGAAGCCTGTCATGAAAGGCTGCACCAGAATTTTAAAGATCTCCTCAGTATATCATGTCACTCCATGGTCAAACCAACTTCAGTAAGTAAACGAAGTGAAGATCAATTTTAGACGGCTCCAGATTACATGATAACTGGCTGTTTCACAAGGCTGTCATTATTGCACCTTTGTACAAGTCATTCCAACGTGCAAATATGGTGGTCAGTGGCTCCAAGAAAAAGATGAAAGACTTGATAATAAAAACACCCTGATGCCAGCATATGGTCATCTAAGTTGCTTCAGCACAGCTCAAATGATGCATTTGGCAGACATTGTAACAGTTACTGTGAATAAAATCCAATCTCTGAGAGTAGACTGTACATCGTCGTGATCCATGTGGGCGCAACATCTTTGTAAACGGAGTAGGCACTGTGATGACTAATCCAGTATTATTATCAGCAGAAGACCTTCCAGTGGTAGATGTGAGCATGGTGGACTAAAAAAGTCATAATACTCCTGGGTTTAATGGTAATGTAATATATAATAGTTGGCCTTACAGTATTTTCTTTCTGATAAACAGTCAGGCTGAGTTCATCATGTAAAGAGTGTTTCCATTTTACCAACTCTTAAATTATTCATTTAACATTCAATTACTTTGTTGCAGAAAAATTAGGCAGTCTGTTAAACATATATTCTAAGAAGAGGAAAGAATCTGGAAGCCACATGAAGTGAAACTGTAAAATAGGTTATCTAATGGGAGATATAGAAATTGAACAGCAGCACCATCCTTAGAACAACATAAATGTAACGTTCACAAACGTGCTTTATCCAAATATCTTTCTAAACTCTACATATATGGGTTTTCAAAATTTTGGAGGATCACAAAGCACATTAACTGCTAATATTTGACGAAAACCATCTCTTCAAGAAGTGAGTGGAAAGGTACAGTAAACACAGTAGTCCTGGACCACATACGGGCACTTGGCATTAGGCATGCAGATTAGAACACCATCCTCTTTTCATGCCTTGTTAGCAGCATTCTCTGCTAACCACTCTCCTGTCCCAAGAGTTGGCTGGCAGCATGTTCATGACTGGGTGTATTTAACATGAAAGGTTCTGACCATTCAACCATTTTCTCCTCCAAATCTCAGCCGCGCAACACTTGCTAATACAATAAAATTCCCATTTTTGAGAAGAACTTTTCAGGCTTCTTTCTAGTGTCCCTAATGTGGGTATTTGAAATTCTTTGGCTTAATCTACTGTGAAACATTGAACAACAGAAAAAGACTCTTTAGGGCTTGTTTATACTTCATGCTCAGAACGAGTATGCGCCCACATCATGGCTGCCACATGTTCCCAGTGTTCATTTGACCCGTCCTTTCAGCAGGTCCTCAGAAATTAACGACTTGCAGTACCAGCAAAACTGGGGACGCAGTGTGCTAAAAGTTGGAATGTGACGTCGGAGTCTCTGGTTACTATCTATGTGACAGAAAGCCACTTTGCGGATCCTACGAGATTGATGTGCGCGCTTCGATGTTTGATAAATGGTTCAAAGTGGTGAAGCAAAATGGCGACATACATGTATTCGTGGTGCTTTTATATTCAAGTGTCTCATATTCCCGATCGTAATGACACGATACATTTTAAAAGTCTCACATACTGTCTTCTGTGCCGTCTTTTTTTCCTAGGGCTTCCTTCCGGTACTGACAGCAGCGGCAAACAGCAATAGATCACCACACAGGACACATTAAATGTATGATACTCCAACTCTCTTCACATTTAGAATCCTTAGATTTATACTTGATATCACTTTCATGATGAAATGCATTGAAGTATGTATGTTACATTTTACAGATAAATCGGTAATTTCATTTAAATAATGAATACTGTTAATAATTACACATATGGGGGTGACACAGTGGCAGAGCGGTAGCACTGCTGCCTTGCAGGGAGTCACATCGCTGGTATTCTCTGCCTGGAGTTTACATGTTTTCCTGCTGGGTTTCCTCAGTGTGCTCCGGTTTCCTTCCAAAGATATGCAGATTTGGTTAAACTAAAATGATGCCAGCATGTATGAGTGTGCTTGTATTCACCTTGCGATAAGCTGATGCCTCGTCCAGGGATTATTTCTGCCTCGTGCCCAATGCAAGCTGAAATGGACAAATCCCTGGACTGATGGATTTAATCATTAAACATCCTTTTCAGAGATATTGCAGTAAGGTGTAATCGGAATTTAATGGGTGTTCCAGGCAATTCACAACACAGTGAATCCGAACCTGTTCTCACCGTGATAATATCTCGCACTGCCACCTGGTGGATTCCTCCAGATTTATGTAAAGTACGTATGCAAGTATAAACAGTACAACGCGTCCGCTGCAGCATGCATCGCGTCACGTGAAGTATAAACCCGGCATTAATGTCAACATGAAAACATGTCTCTGCAAAGTAGTCTAAATTAATTACAAATATAAAACACCACATAATTGATAAGTATTCACAATCATATTTGGTAGCCATTACAGCCTCAAGTCTCAATGCCCATGTCTCTATCAGCTTTGACACCTGGACACTGCCATTTTTTTTCCTCATTCTTCTTTACAAAGCTGCTCAAGCTCTACCGGGTCAAACAGGAACCGTGAGTAAGCAGCCATTGTCAAGTTTAGCCACATATTCTCAATTGAATTAAAATCTCAACTTTGATTTGGCCACTCTAAGACATTATCATTGTCTGGCTTTGGCTTTCGGCCTGGGGTCATTGTCTTCCTGGAAAAAAATTCTTTCCCCAAGGTGCTGGTTTCTTGCAGATCGTCAGGTTTTTCTCCAGGATTCCCATGTATTTTGCTGCATTAATTTCACCCTCTACCCTCACAAGCTTTTCAGGGCCTGCAGCAGGGAGTCATCCCACCATTATATGTTTTTGATAACGTGCACTGTTTGGATTATGCCAAATATGTCATTTAATTTGATGGCAAAAGGCTCACTTTTGGTCATATCAGACCACAGAACCTTCCTCCAGCTGACTTCACAATCTACCATGTGCCTTCTGCAAACACTGGTCCAAAAATCAAGTGTGTTGTTTAAGCAGTGGCTTTCTCACTTACCCTCTCCCATTAAGCTACAACTGGTGGGCAACAGCTGATGTCTGAACAGTCTACAGATTTGGACTACTGTAGCTTGTAACTCCTTTAGAGTTATCACAGGTCTCTTGGTGACCACCCTTGCTTGTCTTTTTCTTGCTCAGGTTTTGTGGCTGCCCTACTCTAGACAGACTTACAGCTGTGCCATACGCCTTCCATTTCATAATGGCTGGTTTAGCTGCACTCCAAGGGATACTCAGTGACTTGGATATGTTCTTGTCAATATCCCCTGACTTGTGTTTTTAGTCACCTTTTTACAGATTTGCTTGGAATGTTCTTTTGTCCTCATTGTATTGGTTTGGCCACCATACTGACTCGCCAAAAACTGGACCACCTATTTGCAGGAGCATTTTGCTACAATGAATTAAAAGCTTGTGACTAAAGATACAGTAGGTGATCTCAATTTAGCTAATGATGTGTCTTCTAAACCAGGTGGCTGCACCACTGATGATTTAGGTGTGTCATACTTATGCAAAAAAATAATTTGGGTTTCTTTACTTTTGTAATTATTTTCGGCAAGCTTGTAATGAATTGTGTTCAGTTTGACATTAAAGAGTCTTTTTTTGTTGATCAGAAAAAGCCAGATTAAATCCTCTATGATTCAACATTGTATAACAATAAAATGTGGACATTTCCAAGTGGATAAATACTTTTTATAGGCTTTGTAAGACAGTGAGAGGGAGAGATGGGAGGATGTGCTGATAGGGCGTTGATGCACCCACCACATAATGAACCACCTGGATTGAGACCCGAGTCCAGTGGGCGACACCTCAGCACCACACCGGAACAGTGTGAGGTTTTTTTTTTACGGTGGCTGGATTGCCAATCCTGCCACCAGCTCCCAAGATTTCCCTGTAAGTTGGAGGACCAGCTTGCAGGGCTCACATGCATGAACATCATACCCAGGATGAAGCAATTGCAGGTTATAGCCACTGTAACTCCATGTTTAATTAAAATTTGTCTACTTTGCACTCATTGTATTATTCTGCTAGAAGACGACCAGGAGATGAAACCAGAAATGAGTCAAAACCTTAAAGACAAAACTTTTTTGCACCAAAGCCTAATCCCTAACTAGAAATCAAAGTCAGGGAGAAAACAATAAGACTGGAAGCCAAAAATTTCGAGAAGGAAATAGACACCACGTTTGATAGTGTTTTTACCCAAAACAAATTGGAGTTAAAGGATCGTGCTGATGAAGCAAGGCGTGGTGACATCCAAAACAATGCTCCATCGCAAACCAGGAGCTGCGTTCCAGAAACGGGAATCATAACACGGTGGTGCCCAAACGCAAAATATAATAATGTTGCAGCACTGTGAATTAATTAATCATTATGCTCAGGAAACATCATAATACTAGGAAACTTGCACAGAAAGGTTCTAGTCAAAAAGCATCCCACATTCCCAAGTATGTTTTTGTTCTAAAAAATATATTTTAAGAGAAAAAAATCTCAAAGTGAACAAACTCTAGCAATATAATACTCACTAAGCAAATTATAGGAACACCTGCACAACCTTCTTATCCAAGCAATTATCTAATTAGCCAATCACAAGGCAGCAGTTAATGTTCACATCACCACCAGAATGGGAAAAAAATGTGAGCTCAGTGATTTTGACCGTGACTTGATAGGCTGGTTTGAGTGTTACTGGTACTGTTGGTCTACTGGGATTTCCAAACACAAAGGTCAGTAGAGTTTATTTAGAATGGTGCAAACAACAAAAAACAGTTCTGTGGATGGAAACATCTTGTTGATGTGCGAGATCAGAAGAGAATGGCCAGACTGTATCTCAGATACCCTGTCTTTACAACTGTGGTGAGCAGAAAAGCACCTCAGAATGCACGACACATCGAACACTGAGGTGGATGGGCTACAAAAGCAGAAGACCACGTCGGGTTCCAAGAATGAGAGGTGCTCTGGCCCCAGGCTGACTAAAACTGAACACATGGAGACAGGAAACACTTCACGTGCAGCCAACAGGTCTAAATCCAGTAGGACATCTTTGGCATGTGGTAGAAACTGAGTGATGCAATCATGTCAAGATGGACCAGAAACTCAAAGGAGTGTTTACAACATCCATGCCACAAAGAACTGAGGTTGTTCATTGAGCAAAAAGAAACACCACTCAATTTTAAAATAGTGGTCCTAATAATTTGCTCAGTGGGTGTATATTCATATGAACCGGCAAGGTAAAATACTGTGCATAGTGGATTTGAGGTTTGGTGCACAACCATGCTTTCGTCCTTTCACTGTTGTTCTCTACTTTTTAAATGTCCTATAAAGCCATTTAGTCTGCAGAATGAGTCACAATCGTGAATGAAAGCACAGCAGTCTCAGGTGTGAAACTTACTTTACAAAAACAATTGCAAAAGACAAGCCATTGAGACACAGTACACTACCTGTAATGCCAAAAATCAGAATCATATAAGTGTGCCAAAACAAGCCAAACGCTTAGAGGAAGTGGGCATCAAACTGAATTAAAGTCAGGAAGCAGCCTTTGATCAAACAAACTGGCTATAATAAAAGTCTTTTAACCCGAGTAGTAGCCAAGGTGTAGGACTTGCAGTATGTCTGTCCTAGTGGGTCTGTAAGCACCTGTAATCTGCTAAGTGCATTGTATTAATGAGTCAGATACACAGCTCAACTGTACTGCCATGGACTAGAATCTTACAGTATCTTAGATCTGTAATCCTGCCCTGCACCAAATGCTGCCAGGACATGCTACTTCAACTCATATTCATCCTATTTTTTCCCCTGCCCGACACCAGGTGTAGCTGACTAAATGAATGAATGAAACACAGCATGTTATGTTGAATCCTCGTGTCTCACATCCAGCCGCCTCCTGCCAGTCTGCCAATCATAACGGTGACGTAAACCCGGTCACGCCCCCGTTACTCGGAGTCACAAGCGGTCTTCTCCTGCGAGAGCCCCGGCTTGTAATCTTCTTTCTCCAGGATTTATTAAGAGTACACACCCAGTTACAACTTTCACTAAATTGAATTATTTGAGCTGTATAAAATAAAAAATAAAAAAACTGTAGAGTTACTTTTACGTGTTAAGAAATATGAAATAAGAAAAATGTTACGTCCAATATTGAACTCATGAACTTGATATATATGTATATACACGGTATAAAGTACCCTAAAATATTGCATAATGCGGACTTTCTCCTAAGTTGAAAACACGTTGATGTCTTTCAGAAAGGCACGGTGGCAAAGTAAGTCTGATACAACTTTTTTAGTAATTTATTGAGGCTGAATAAGAACTCTCCAGTAAAGAATGTACTTTCTAAACATTCCGCCGTCATGCTATTTAAGAAAGAGTAAAATTAAACAGGTATGAAAGCTGAGAATCCTTCGCACTTAAAACCATTCATATTTAGGGAATAGCTTTATACAAGGCGTCAAAAGAAGAAGTCTTACTTCGCCAGAGAGTAATTAAATGTCCTGGCTGTCCGACACGATTGGTAGTGTGAAAAGGCAGATACTTGGCATTTACCCCTAGCCTGGGCAGCGACATTCAAAACACTGACGCTCGGCGCGTCTCACATCGGCCGCTCTTTTGTGAGAAACTATTCGGTCTCTGCTGTACCGAGTGGCTACTAACAACTGTAGAATAAGCCGGCGAACTCACCTGCTTGAAGTCCCGTTGTTTGACAGTAAGAAACGCCGGTGCGCAAGGGACTGTCACGGGGAAGCCCAAAAGTTACGCCCATTCGACCCCTCCCATCCCTATTATATTGAACACTAAGGCATCTGTCGCCCATGATTGGCTCCACTTGAAATGATTGACGGGGGCTCCTCTCACATTCCATGTTCCAGCACCGCAAGCTCTCTGTCTTGACCTGTAGGTGGTTACTGGTGCCGGCGTGTCTCAGCAGCAGCAGCAGGGGGAGCAAGGTGCATATCATTTGTTAAATTAAATAAATGAATAAAACATATAAGTAAAACCAGATGATGAAGACAGGGCAAGACCGGACATGTCTACACGGATAAAAATGATTTTTTGGTCCTGTAAATGTAACCAAATTTCACTTATTAATTTCTACTCAAAACTGTTATTTTCCTACTTCCAAACTACTTTCAAATATTATTTAAACACGTTACTTAATGATGTGAAGGTAAAAAAATTACAAATAAACAACAAGTATCCTTTATCTAATAATATCCAATAATTTTACAATTTTCTAATTTTAGACAATGGCTTTGAAGTACTTCAATAAAGTAAGTAAAATAAAAATTTCAAGTCCAGGACGGAACGCACATGCGTGCTATATTTATACATCACGCAACAAAACGGAGAAATCCGACATATTAGAAGAATTCACGCATTTTGTTCAGTTTAACAGTTTTGCTAATTTCAAAAAGTCCGACTTTAATTTGTAAAGGACACGTACCCAATACTCAAGAAATTGAAAGTTTGAAAGGCCTAAAGCTCCCTTTGACCGTAGAAGAAGAACACTAATTTACGTTAGTGAAGGGAAGTGTTAATTCTTCAGTGATTACACAGCTAGCGAACAGCAGGTTATAGAATAGTTTATCAGCAATGGGGAACAGGAATATTAACAGGGTCGTGGGTTAGAAGGGGCAGATGTTGTAGTGTAAATAGTATCAAATTAAAACATCGTCCACAGACAGGAAAGTCCAAGACGAGAATCCATTCATGCAGTGTGCAGAGCAGCCCAACTTTCTGCGAGGAGCTCAACTATCTCCGTTGCACCCCAATTGTCCGTTTTGAATCCCGGGCGATGCTGCAGTATAACCAGATTGCAATTCGACCAAACAGTGCGCAGTCTGTTCCCAAGGGAAAGCTTTCCTTTGCTAAAATGTGACCTCGTTCAAGTGAAGGCGGATTGCAACTATTTGCTCAAGTGGCAACTCGCGTCACTGTGACAGCAGCCATCTTATCTTAAATGACTCCTTCAATTCAAAAATCAGAATCAGATTTATTGGCCAAGTATGCATGCATACAAGGAATTAAGACTCTGGTTTTGGTGACTCTCCAGATATGTTACATAATCGACATACATACAACAATTAATCACACACCTGAGAGGTTAAAAAAAACGATATATATATATATATATAGAGAGAGAGAGAGAGAGAGAGAGAGAGAGAGGTACAAACTCCACCTACTCTTTAGCTATATTTTATTTACCGTTTGAAATCACTATCGTTTCTACAAAGGGGTACTGAGACCACAAACGTACCGCGCTAAATTACACATAATAGCTAAAAGTTGTTAGTACAGTATCTTCAGAGCATTTGCGGTTTGATTAAACTACTGACAGTTTTTATGCTAACGCCTTGCTTTGCGCTTTTTCGCGACTCAACTAGGTTAGTTTATCAGGCTCTTGTTCAGAAAGCAGACACCACTTGGTTGTTTCACAATAATTAAGTCATTTCAAGTTGGGGAGCATGCACTGGTACAGTGCATTGCCGCACCCACTACACGATAAAACTACTCGGGATTCCGGTTTGAAACCCCCCAGGCAGACACGCGGTCCAGTCCCACCCTCCGGAAATGACCCTCTATCTGCCTCAGCCAGGTGTTACGTGGGCAACCCCTTGGCCTGGTCCAGCCACTCAGGTCCCCAACAATGAGGATCTTACGAGCTGGATCACCCTCGGGGAAACACACCACATGGCCATAGTGGTGTAACTGACGCTCCCTCACAATGCAGGTAATGTGCCTCGTTCGGGACACCATGAGCAACCGCTCATTCGATACAAAGTCAAACCAATGGTACCCAAGGATTTTCTGGAGAGACACAGTACCAAAGGAGTCCAGTCTTCATGTCAGGTCACTGGATAGCGTCCATGTCTCGCAACCATATAGCAAGACAGGAAGCACCAGGACTCTAAAGACTTGGACCTTCATCCTTTGCATAGATATCAGGAGCGCCACACAACCATTTCCAACGACCTCATGACCCCCCATGCTCTCCCAATCCATCAACTGACTTCATAGGAAGAGTCACCAGAGACATGAATGTCACTGCCAAGGTAAGTAAACCTCTCAACAAGGTTGACACTCTCTCCACCATCAGACACACTGCTGATGGCTGTGCCCAAGAGGTCATTAATGGCCTGGATTTTGTTTTTTATCCAGGACACTCACAAGCCCAGACACTCAGACTCCTCACTCAGTCTCTCGAGCACCTGATCAGAGCCTCCATTGACTCCGCGAAGATCACAGTATCATCAGCAAAATCAAGATTCGTGAATCTTTTTTCACCAACTTTCCAACTTCACCAACTTTCTTCACCACAGCCGCTGGACCCCTCAGGATGTCCCACAGGGCAGCTCAATCAACTGAGTCAAATGCTTTGCAAAAATCGACAAAGGCTGCAAAGAAACGTTGTCAATATTCATGTTTGCGCTCCATGAGAACCCTCAGTTCTAGGATGCGGTCGATGGTAGACTTCTTAGGCGTAAAACCAGACTGTTCCAGTCGCTGGTAGGTGAGCAAGTGATCATGGATCCTATTGGAGACGACCCTAGCAAGGACCTTACCCAGCACAGAGGGCTGCGTTATCTCCCTGTAGTTGCTGCAATTCAGGCGATCACTCTTCTCTTTCCAGATAGGGACGACAAGTCCCGTTTTCCAGTCAGTTGGGATGATGCCAGCCTCCCAAATGGAAGCAAAGATTGCTTGCAATGCCAGGAGGACAGCGTTACCACCAGCCTGGAGAAGTTCACCGGATACCACAGATCCCTGAAGCCTTCTCCCCACCTCAGCTGGTTCACCACCACATCAGCTTTGAACAACTGCTTAAAGTAGCCAGGCCAGCGGGTCACAACTGCAGTGTCATCCGTAAGGACCGTTCCTTCAGCTGCCCTGACTGCGACTCTCTGAGGAACAGATTCAGATGTGCATAATGCTTAAGTTCCTCTGTAAGCAGTACGTAGTTTGCTAGACCACTGATGGTGTGTCACTTACTCACAGACTCCTCTAACAAATGCCTGTTTTTCTGCCCTCAGTGCCCTCGCAGCCGTCCTTCTCAGTTCCCGGTACAGACCAGAGTTGCCATTGAGCCGTGCGCTGCGACTCCTCTCGATGATATCCAGGATGCCATACGAGATGAAACACCTCCTTCTGGGAACAGCGGTAACACCAACAAAACCCTCAGCAACCTTCAGGATCTTGTCACAAAAGGTCTCCCACATCACATTAGGATCGGCAGTCGTACCCAAATCTGCAAGTTCCTGACACAAACTGCATGCAAACTCATTAGAAACATCCTGGTCTTGGAGTCTGGCCAAGTCCAGGCTCATTTTCCTCGTAGGTGGTAACTGGACCTAATTGGATCCTAAGAGTGGCAACAACAAGTCTGTGGTCAGAATTCACAAATTGGCCACTTCTGTAGACCATGTAGTTTTGCAAGAGCCTCCAGCGTCTGCCCACGAGAATGTGATTGATCTCCTTCACCGCACCACCAGTATTGGGGTACCAAGTCCAATGATGCGCATCAGGGCGCTGGAACCAGGATCCAGCTATTCGCAGCCCCTGACCTTTTGCAAAGTCAAGGACCATGGAGTCACTTTAAAAAGTTGCCAGACCCATTGGGACCGAGACAATCCTCATAGCCAGCCCTGTCAGTGCCAGTGGCTTCATTGAAGTCACCCATGACCAGAGGAGTGTCACCTCGCGGGCACCCATCAACCACCAAGCGAAGCTGCGAATAAAATGTCTCCCTCGACGAGATATCACTCACCACGGTCGGAGCATACACTGAGGCAACAGACGAGGCACCCAGGGAGTGCAGTAATCTGAGTCCCATAATATGCTTGTTGAAAGGAGTGGCATCGGACGCCATTAGAAGAAGCCAATCCACTACAGCAACAGCTGCTCCCCGAGTATGACAGCCATCAGACCGACCAGACCAATAAAAGATGTATCAACCTACAGAGATCTGGCCAGACCCCTGTCTGCACACCTCAGGGAGTGCCGCCACTGAAATGCGGAGTTTAAGCAGCTCCTCCAACAGCAGAGGAAGATGATCATCTTGCCAGAGAGACAAGACTTTCAATGCACCCACCTGTATGGACCACTTCAAATTGGGACCTGAGTGCTGCCGTGCAGCAGGTGACACCTCAGCACCACACCAGTTCTGATCCCCAACAGACCTGACCCTACTGGCTCTCTAACAGTTTCGACTCTTCCGGGGATGGGGCTCCCAAGGGCTTTCCCCCATCCCCTTCATGATGCGAGCGGCCTTCCTATGGGTGGCTGCAGCAGAGCTACTCCTGCGGAGAGCAAAAAAGGAGTCCTTTCTGTAGTCTCGGAGCTTTGTGAAGTTTTTTTATGGTGGCTGGAGTGCCAATCCAGCCACCAACCCCCATGATTTCCCTGCAAGTTGGTGGACCGCTTGCAGGGCCGGATGCAGTTTAACGTCATACCCAATAATTAAAATTAGATATATAAGTAGGTTTCACATTTCTGTTATCATTTTAGCCCTAAAATAGTGACTTAACATCAGGGACCTATTTTATTGACCTTAAGGTTAGTGTTTGGGCGAGGGGAACGCCATCTCAAGTGGCGTCTGCCTTCTGAACAAGACCCACTTTATCGATACAGTCAGAGACCCACACTGAATAACACTGGGCCACTTTAAAGTTGTTAATTAACTGACACTCTGGCCCGGACTTTTCCCGTAATTCTCGCAAAGATGCCGGGATAAAAACTGAGTCCCCACAAGCCCAAACGATAAGAAGCCTGAAAAGGGATAGATGGAATTAGTTTTATATGTTCATCATTATTATGTAGCAGCGAAACCCACAAAGTGCGACGTTGCCTCCAGCATTTGAAAGACAAACATTTGTATACATTTACACCCTTTATTAGAATAAAGGATCTATCGGATTTAAAACCAGCATTTTGAAACTGTAATGGCAGCGCCAATCACTGAACTACACATGTCACAATTGTTGATTGCTTAATAGTCTTTTTATACTTGTACCAATGTTTAAATATATAGGACAGTAGCTGGGCCTGAACTCGATGGCAAAGTAAATGAGCAGTTAATGATTTTGCAACATATACAGTTGTATATAGCCCAGTTATTTGGTGATGGTGACAATAGTTATTTTATAAACTTTAGAGTTTTTTTGTCATAAAATTCTTCATTTTGTTATTTTTCTTATATACTGTTGAAGGCACTGCTTGAATTGTGTTAACATCAAATGTAGAAGAAATATTTGTGATTAAATGCATATATTGTGCATTTCAACTGGCACATTTGTATCATATACAGTGCATCTTTGTTGTTATAGTAATATCTTACATTATTAATTGTTTACACATGTCTGTTCTCACATAGCACTGACATTTACTCATTTGCAGTGCTATCGCTTGATATCTCTGCAGCACAGTGCCTTGAACAGTAAACAGCCCCTGTATGTCACTGGGTAGGTTCACGCATTGCAAGCACAACCAGCGACAAGGTCAGAATTAGGTTTAAGTTCCTCAAGATCCAGCCATCTTCTAAAGCTGCTTATCCAAAGCAAGGGTGTCAGAAAACTGGAGCCTATCCCAGAAATTATTGTGCAAGGCAGGAACAATCCCTGGATGGGGTGCTAGTCCACTGCAGGGTAAACACAAAAACACACAGCAGGGCTAATTTAACATCTGCAATTCACCTAACCTTGGAGTATTCTGGGGAAACCCAAATGGACACAGGGAGCACCCAGGTCACAAACCTTGGTCTCCTTACTGTGAGGAAGAAGGACTACCTCTGCACCACTGATGTTTCTAAAAAGTGTCTGCTCCATGAGGTCGCCGTATTTCTAAATGTTATTACTAATAAAGCATTAAAGCTGAACTGATACTTTATGTATAGTAATGGTAATGAGGGGAAATTGTGTATTTCTTCCTGGGGACTTTACTGGGATGGATAGATAGATAGATAGATAGATAGATAGATAGATAGATAGATAGATAGATAGATAGATAGATAGATAGATACTTTATTAATCCCAAGGGGAAATTTACATACTCCAGTATAATAGTAATAGTAATAGTTGTTACCCACAACACCCATGATGAAGTTTTTGCTTGTATGTGTGTGATTGTACATTGCAATGGCACTTCATCCATAGGGTTTGCTTCCTACTGTATTTTGCTATTAGTGCTGCTGAGATCATTACTGGCCCATTGAAACTTTATAGTTTTTGAATGTAGTAATAGGAAGGTAGGAATAACTGTATTTTGGCAATTGAGAGAAATTAATAACATATTTTCAGTATTCTTGTTTATTTTTAATAAATACAGTATGTTATACAATACTATGTATAGCTGTGTAGTTCTATTCTTGTTAAAATGGCAAGAGTAGATACCCAAAATTATCTGGATGTTATCATTTAGACCAGCGATTCTCGACATTTTTCTCCTTGTGAACCCCTTCAAAAAACCGGAATAAATTGGCGAGTAGTCATTACGATAGGTTTATCCTTGTACATTGGATGTTTTGTTTCAATGTGTCTACGAAGAAGTGATGGTTTTAAACTGCTGTTGGCCAGGACTTCATTACAAATTACACAAAGCAGTTTAGGTTCTGACTCATCCCCGGTAAAATAAAAACCCATTCGTAAATAGTCGCTGTCATATTTTCGTTTCTTCTCTTTTGTCTTACTACAGTATGTTCGTCCATTTTTTCCTTGTTTTCAGTCTGGAGAGACGTTAGCTCACTACAACTTTCCGTATCGTCACCCTTTGTTTGGTACCAAATCAGGGACTGAAGTAGAAGAAGTAATTGATTGCTCGTCCAGGTTTTTGTCAGACTTGATAAAACTACCCGTTTTTAACCATCGATCCATAATACAATTACGGAGTAATAATTATTCACTTTCACGTTCGACGTGCGCACATTTAAGTAAAGTCTTTATCGTAATTTATTTACACACACTATGCACTACCAATTTCTCTTATTAAAATCACTTGTGGTTCTTAAGCACCTCGTACGATTCAATTCGACTCTACTCTCCCTTGTCTGATCGCGGTGTTTTTATATCGCAGACGTTATTCTCGTTTTTTCGAGAGCATTCGGGGTTCTCGGTTCGCTGAATTGGAAGTTTCCAGCTTATGCGATAATGTACACGTATCGCCAGCGGCGTAGCGTCTCATCTCGTTACAGATTGTTACCTGTTGCGACTCTACAATTTTACAGAATCTTCTGTCACAATGCGTAAGTGACTAAGGTAATATTCATGAATTTGACGTTTAATTAATTTGTTGACCCATTTTTATTATTGCATTATTAATAGTACTATGAATATATTTGCCTACATTTAATATTTCGGTATATTTTTTACCTTTGGGATTTACAATACCATTACAATTTTTTTTTCGCGAACCCCTAACCACCGGTTGGGAATCACTGATTTAGACCATTTCGCTCAGTGACAAAGGGAAATTTGGATCTGAGCACTGTGTTCTCTTTAGTGTCTTCTAATCTGGATATTAGGATAAAGTGTTTTTGGCAAACATTTAATTTATTATTTTGTTCAACTCTCCTAATCCAATGAAACAGTGGTAGGACTTGTTGCAGCACTGGCTTAATGTAGGAACCAACTCTGGATGGGTTTCCAGTCCACTGCAAGGTACATCAATACACTCAATCAGATTTACTGAAATCTGAAGACTTAAAGGACCGAAATAAGCTTTGCTATGTTCTGTATTAATCATATAAGGGATGACATTTTTCTTTATTTTTACATTTGGTTATTAAAAGCAACTTTTATTAATCAGCTTTACACAGACATTTTAACTTTAAGACTTGCAAATTAGATTTGGAACAATTTACAACACAGAAGTAAAGCATGCTTCACCTCTTCAGATTCTGTGGGTTTGTAGTTTGTGTGAGTAAACTTTTGCATTGCGTTAGCTGTTTCTTCTAGCGGAGTACACCCCTAAAACATCCATCTGAATGCCTTAGGCAGGCAAAACAACTTGGCAGGTGGGCTGTGGCACCAAGTTGGTAGAATATGGTCTAAAGGTTATGTGGACCATGGTATACCTGTCAGACTTTCACAAGCATTTGTCTTTGCCTGTATTCAGGGAATTGATGCAGTGGATGAAAGCCTATTGATGTCATCCTTTCTAAAATACTTGTCTTCTGCAGAGCAAGAATGCGTTGAGAAGGCATTACAGGGCAGCATGGACCGAAATGAATAAGGAAGACTTAATTGACCTCGTCATAAGAATGGGATCTCACATCCTGCCTCCACAAGATAATATACAGTCTGCCATTTTGACAATGGCGCACAAAGTTTTATTGCAAGAGCCAAAATTCATCATTGATTGCTTCATATCTGTTAGAACAGTCATGCACTGTAATCTGATAAATAAAGAAAGCACACTGAAGCTGTATGGGTCACAAAGAAGGCAACAAACAGGAAAGTAGCACAAATTTTAAAACCTTCAAAAGAATTCTTGAGCCAGCATGAGCAAGTTGTCTTAAATCATTTACTGCGCTATGTGCGAAGTGTAAACCAGAGAAGACTTGAGACCTTCTTGAGGTTTTGCAGTAGCATTCAATAATTTGTCTGGTCTTAGTCGAAGGCCTGTAGCTCAGACTCGTGGAGCAGTTCTTGAGTTGCCATGCACCTATAATTCATATCCCGAGTTTCATACAGAATTTGATAATATTCTGTCTCGCAATTGCTTTGCAATGTATATAATGTAGGCATACACAATGCATGAAATGTGGAATTTCAGGTGTTCTTTTTTTCTCTTTTAGGTCACTATTCCAAGGTTTGGCAGTGTGGAGCCAAGTACAGGGGGTCCTCGGGTTACAACATTTCGAGTTTACAACACTCACTCCCATAAAGACTTAAAAAAAATTGAAGCATGAGAAGGATTAAAGGTAAACATTTTTTTACACTCATTCTTTCTGTTACTACAGTACAGTGTACAGTACAGTATATTTATGTCCTTTTCTTTTTTCTCAGGCTTAGATTTTGTGTTTTTATGTTCTAGATTATGATTTTGCAAATGTGTTAAGATAGGTACAGTAAGTGACTTAGGCTAGAGTGTGTTTCGACACTAAAATTCGGGTTACATCACTGTTGTAGGAACGGAACTGTGCCGTAACCTGAGGACCCCCTGTACTATGGAACATTAGGTAATATGGGACAGTATTTAGATTATATAGCAGAGACCCTTAGTGATAAAACCCATTCATTGATTCAACAAATAAATTGCCTACTTAGAGTGTCTTTGGTATTTTATTTTACTCAACTAAAAGAAGTACATTAGTAAGAATCCGCTGAAAATACTGTAGAAAGGAAATAGCTACCTATTGCGTAATGTCCCATTATTGCAGAATCTATCCTACCTCTGGAGATGTATAATAGCACCACACGTGACCTTTAAATTCAGTTTTGGAATTATACCACACAAGCAGGTTTTTGACTTATCTACAGTTGTGCTTGAAAGTTTGTGAACCCTTTAGAATTGTCTATATTTCTGCATAAATATAACCTAAAACATCATCAGATTTCTGGGATGTTGGTGGGTTTCCTCACATGAACTGCTCGCTTCAGGTCCTTCCACAACATTTTGATTGGATTAAGGTCAGAACTTTGACTTGGCCATTCCAAAACATTAACTTTACTCTTCTTTAACCATTCTTTGGTAGAACGACTTGCTGCATTACCCACCTTCTCTTGAGATTCAGTTCATGGACAGATGTCCTGACATTTTCCTTTAGAATTCTCTGATATAGTTCAGAATTCATTGTTCCATCAATGTTCAATGAGAAAAAGAAGCTGGAATCAAACAGAAAAATATGAATTGTGCTTTTAGTCATGTGGTGTAAATGTAGTTTGTGAAAAAACAATAAAGCTCCAAGGAACAAAATATTGCAAGAAGTTGTTAATCATAGGCAATGCATAAAAGCCAAAATAAGTTTTGCTTGTAAGGAAATCGAATGCACTGTGAGCCATTTACTTTGGACTTAGGTGTGAAGGCCATAAGGAGCCCCAGATCACAAACAAATACAAGGACAGCAATCCAGAAGGCGGCCTCATTACTGACTCTACTATCAGCACACGACTCTTGACAAGTGTAGTCAGTAGTCTAGTGGCTGAACTCATCGGCCAAAGTTCACAGCAAGCCACAGCTGTGATTCTTTATGGAGGCTTTTCCAAGTCTTGTGTAACCCATTTATGCTTACTGTTCTGCCTTTTCATGTGATTTTTACAGTGTAAAGGTTTATTATTATTATTATTATTTCAATAAACTCATTTATAGTGCACTTTAAAAGCAAACAAATGCATTTCAGCACCTAACTTGGTAAACAAAATTTAACTCATTTAATCATTTTTCATTAAAAATTAACAGAGATGAATGTTTTTCAAATGTGCATGGTGTATATACTTATGCTCTATAATATTAGAACAGGTCAGCACCATACAATTATATCCATCATAGAATAATTCATAGAATAGTCCAAGGTTATCATAAACTATGATTTGTATTAATCTAAAAATTATGCTAAGGACATAATTATACAAAGAAATAAAAAATATCAAAGGAAAAGTTGGTTCTACTTTTATCCCTGTATTACTTCTGATTCTAATAGAGTGGCTCTCCCACTTTTCCACCCCCAAATAAAACAAAACCTTTCCTTGTCACCCTGTCATGTTTCAGCAAATGTGTGTTGCATGGCATGTTTATTCTCTTTTTTTTGTTTTATTTTTATTATATTTTTCTATTTTTGTAACCACTGTTTAATTTAATTATTATTTACTATCTACAGTATGTATTACTTGTTCTCCTTTGTCCTGTCACACATGTGTGATTGGAAGGCAGCTAAAGGGGCCTGAATAATGAATAGTAATTCCACATCAGACCAGGAGGTGGGGAGGTGCACTGACTTTCTACCTCAATCCCTTGCAGACCATCCACAGGGAATCCTGCACGGCTCCAGCGCCTCTGATGACGCCACTTCCGGATTCAGGCCCTCTAATGACTTCACTTCTGGTTTTGGGTCCTCTGACAACATCACTTCCTGTCTCAGCAAATAAAACCATCATCTTTGACAACCTGCCTCAGTTATGTTTTGGGCTCGAACCTGTAAACAACTCCTGAGAATTACCCATTTGCAGCCAGGGAATATTAGACAGGTGGCTGCCCCAAATCTTTCTTGATGTCTTTGGCTTGTTCTTGTGAAAGTCCCTTATGTTATGTGGATGGAACCTCCAGAGTGTGGGGCCACCCTGATGTCACAGGGGACAATTAATCTTTTGCACCTCACACAAAAATAAAATGCCAACTATAAGAAGAACTGGAGATACCTCGTAAATTGATCAGGAAAATCTCACAAGGTTGCTCACTACTGAACTCTTTAAAAAAAGATTGGTGCTGCCAACAGAATTTAGTCTTTTTGATCAAAAGAGAAAGCCTTACTATCATTCTTATTATGAACATAGAGAAAAGACAAACAAGAAGGTAGATAAAGAAATACATACAAAGGAAGTCTGGAATGCTGTCCTAGAAATTATTAATGCAATTAGAATCAAAGTCATTGAAAATAGAAAAATAGGTTAACAAATGTACATTAGGAACACTAAAAGATGCTCTATAAATGAGAATGCAAATAAGTGTGGAGTTAACTAGGGATTTCTCTGATAAAGTTGGAATACCACAGGTACAGGAACCAGGGATACATGACTGCATAGACCTTTAGATGTCGTGAAGTCTCTATAAAGCAGACCAAATGCAGGTTCAGATGGGTATCTCTACACATTAGGCCCTTTAATGTTGGCTATGTTCATGTAAGCTAGAGAAAACAACCTTCTACCTACAAAACTGCGCAAGGTGTCAATTACCATTTTTTCCCCATGGGAAAGAAAATCCTTTTCATAATGCTTAGCCAACAGGGTATTGTCTTTATTTAACAAACTGTTACGGATCTTACCAAGAATGAGATCAAGGAGGATTTGCCAGAGACAGACATTTACTATCAAATATGCAATGCACAATTACCATAAAATATACCAGAGCAGCAACAGAGGCTGTTGAAATCACACTATCTGTGAATGCAGAAAAAGATGG
The DNA here is from genome assembly GCA_026402145.1 of Polypterus bichir lapradei. Lineage (NCBI taxonomy): Eukaryota > Metazoa > Chordata > Cladistia > Polypteriformes > Polypteridae > Polypterus > Polypterus bichir. The sequence continues at coordinate 52,734,869 of JANRMT010062841.1, read as the reverse complement.
ACAGAGTTGAATGGGGTCAGTTATTTGTTACAAATTTAGAACTATAAGTGCATAGATGAAATTATTATACTCTAGCCCAGAAGCAGATGAAATCTGTAATTTTAGAAATACCATTGACTAAATTACGACTGAAACCATTGACATCTATTTATGTAAAAAATAAGTGAATCAGAGAATTATAAAGGAAGATGCAGATATGATGCCACACACTACCGATCCATATTCATCATTTGCTTCTGTACTCAATACAATAAAGAGCTTATTATTTCTGGTGAACAGCCATGCATATCGTCAAATTAGTTCTCTTGAAGTTTCTTACAACATTTCACATACTTAGGAATTACAATTGCATAACGATTTAAAGAATTTTAGCAACCTAATGGAAATTATTAGCTGCTTAGGTCTTCCTTTTATATTAGCCAGAACTGACATTGTTAGAATAAATAAACTGAAAAAAGTTATATATTTTTTCAGCACATCCATACATATAGTATATTAAAAAACTTTTCCTTAAAAACTGGACACAATTACAACTTTCTTTATCTGGAACACAAAGAGGGCATAGATTAAAAAGAAGGAGGTATGATGTTTGGTAATTTCCAACTCTATTACTGTGTTGTAAATAAACATATCATGAGACCACAGAAAGAATCAGAAAATAAATAATCCCTAACAGCTTGGTTAGCAATGGAGAGGAAATTAATTAACTTCTTCCTGAATGCTTTACCATGTGCACCTCCTGCCTTGTAATTACTGTCAATTATATAGAAGTCTGGCAGATCAGTAGCGGAAAAATACACTTTTAGGCTTAGTTATTACTATCAATTGAACTCTTACAAGGTAATTATTGATTCCCTTCATCATCACGCCACACAATTTATAAGCAATACTTGGTATTAGTACTTTTAGGGATTTTTAGATTGACAATATATTTGCAGGCTTTGAACTGCATTGCAAATACATATAACCTTAAATCAATAATTGTTTTTAGTACAGTACATCCAGGTTTGAGACTTTGCTCCAACAAACCTGACTTTCCTAACCTTCCTTTCTTATCTGCTATGGACACTTTCCAGCAATAAGAAGTTATCTCCAAACTTCACCAGTTTCTTCAAAAGAGTGGACTTCTTGATAAAGTGAGGCACAGTTGGACTATTTAATTAGAATGTCAGATGATGAAAAGAAATCATACAATTGGTAAAATACAGTATATTCCTCATCAATCTGTGTGAAACATGGTGTAATTTGCCCACAATATGCCCGGGTCAGGACACTAACAATATTGCCGGTTGGTAGCTGTCTCTTATGTTTTAGGAATGTCCTATGCTGAAGCACCACCGAAAAAAAAATGGATAAATATTTCAGAAAATTTTTTGTTCATAATAATTCCTAATCCTGGAAAGAGCACTATTTGTAATAATATCCAAGGGGATTCCACTGCTTAATAAACATTCTGTCATGGCATCGTGGTAACTTACACTACACTGCTAGAAGGACCCTTATGTTGCTCAGCTGGAAGACTCCATGCCAATCTACCATAACCCACTGTAAAAGAAAATACTGATTGTTATAAATTTGAAAAAACAAATCAAACTCATTTTATAAGGAAATGTTTTCATAGAATGCGGCAAACATTTATTATAGTTGTCTTTAACTAATCTGTTACGGTAAACCTGCCAATAAAAACAGATTTGAATTGACAATTTCGAAATTCATGAGTAAGGTATACAGTATGCAACACTGTATGACTGATAATTCCAAAAAGGCTACAAGTGGCTCAGTTAACCTACCTACTATGAAGAGCTGCTCACCACCTCAAAGCTCAAATTATTTTGACAACTGCTGCTTATCTACAAAGATGTTTTAGAACGCACAGTTGCTGCTTTCTTTAACATTCTGGTTTATACATTAAGTATAAGTCATCTGATGTCACTCGCTAGCTAATGTTACAAAAATTCCATAATAATTAAGTGATACCTTAATGCAGTTTATCAAGCAGTTTTCTGATGATTGGTCACTGTACTGTAGAAAATGAATGTAAAATGTCATTCATGCAGAGTAAAAAAATTAGCTTTCTGTTATTAAGAGAATTGCTGCTAATGAATGGAAGGCACAATTTATTCCTAAAGAACATGTCACTGAACACTACAAGCATTTTTTTTAGAATTCAGGCAAACAAGAAATAATAGCACACACCTTTGAAATTACCATTCACTGTGCCCTTTGCTGCTGAAAGATGGAACAATGCTTTCAACCTAAGCATTTAATTATTTAAATGCAAGATGAGCAAATGTCACATTGTTGACTTTATTCTTGATGTTTTAGTTCACCTTAATAACTTTAAAACTAAACGTGATAAACATTTTCTCAAAATGAAAGTATTTCCATTGTAAAAAAAGTTTATTACATAGAATAAAAGAAATAGTCTGCATTTAGTTACTGGTCCTAACAGAAAAATCCCATAAAATTAAATTAAGGAGTTCAAGATTTATTTAAATTATCAGATGACTCTATTGAATTTAAAGATATGACATGTGACATTTTAATTAACTATCTACTGCTTAAGAATATGTGAACTTTATATATATATATTATATATATATAAAAACACACACACATATATATATATATATTTTTATACATAACAGATACACACACATATACTGTATTATAGTATGTATTACAATTCTGGTATAGTCCAACTTAAGCTTTATAGAAAGACAAAGATGATAAACATGATACTATAAGTAAGGCAGCTGGCAAGATGTCCATTTCATTTATGCTCATTTCTTTTAGAGGTAGAAGTAAACATATTAACAGAGAATTTTATATAATAACCCTTTTAAAAAATATTGCAAATTGCACCAAAAGCAGCTCACATTTATGCTGCTTATAGAAAGAAGTGAAACACAATTAAGGAAGCATAGTGAGTACTCTGAGGTACAGTTAATCTAAATGTGCAAAATTCAAAATGTTGGAGTACACAATACAGGATAGAGAACAAATTTGCATATTTTTATACATTCAAAATCTACATATTTTTTGAAAGACAGGAAATTATACATAGTTTTACCAGAAGTAGTCAATTTTAAGGCATTATATTTCTATTTAAATACAACAAGAAACAAAACTATAAAAATTATGTTACCATTTTATAGTAATGTTACAATATCGTCATGTATTTGTGATGTTACAGTGCTACGTGTTACAGTAGTTGTCTTCTTTTCAGTGTTACCAAAGTACTGGGTTGTCAAGTTTAGCAAAGCCAGGGTCTTTGCGTAGATTCCAATAGGTCCCATTACTAACCCAAGTATCTTCACTTGATTTTCTGAAATTAAAAGATAGAGCCAAAATAAAATATATTTCTAACATTTCTTAAATCCTAATATAATACAGAAAAATGCCTAAATACTCATATGGTTTACATAAAAGCTTGGGACTTTTTGTTGATAATGCTGCAGATCCAATGATTACCATATAACCTGGTCAGCCAGAAACACAATTTTTGTGGTTGAATTGCAATTGGAGCTAAGTGATATAAGTTTAATATGTTTAGTTTGTTCTTTATTTACATGAAAAAAGTACAGGTTATTTTAATTCCTTTTTTTCATGCAAGTACCAACTCAACAGTGACCTCATGATTCCCTAAATAGCTGAACTGAAAACTTTTACATAATGTAAGAAGGAGTTCCAAAAACTCAGATAGCATGTGAACACAGCACTAGTTTTACCTCTCTACAACAGTATTTACACATTTATCCCATGTAAGGCTGCCAGTAGATGAAAGTGGAAATAATTTTAAACAATTAACAGTGTGACTTTGGCACAATATGAAAATGTGTGGGTTTACCACTAAATGGACTTGATAGGTCACATAATGATGACAACATGAATTGTCGTTGAATACTGACACACTCATCATATTTTCCACTCTTTATATAAAATAATTTCTCTCACTGTGCTATGCTCAAATTTCTGAATTTAGTAACTGTCAAAGTTTGTCCTTGTTAAATATGGTATTAGAAATGGCATGGGAAGTTATTTCTCATGTGTATTTTTCTGGCCAGTTAGCCAGCACCTCCAGGGTTTCAGAAGGTTTTAAGTTTTCATGTTTCTAATGTCCCCCGTGCACAGTACAAACATAATGGCAACTCCCTATAAAGTTTTTCCACACACCACATCTAAGAAAACTTCTATAAAGCTGTGTATGAAAAACATGCAACCATTGCTGTGTATGAAGAAAAATAAAACACTTTATAGAAAAGTTAAATTTATAATTAGGTTAGTATAAAACAAAAACAAATTGTACGTTCAATTTATGGGCTTCATAAAACATAATGAAGTCCTTGACAAAACAAATGAACATGTAATATTTTGATTTTATTATCTGTATATTTCCTTTAGGCAAACAGAGACTAATCAAATCAAGGGATTGCTTTAAACAAATATACTAAAAATACTTCTACATAATTTAAATAGCTACTTCACCTGAAAAATCTTGGTTGGTGCATCATATTATTTTCTTCCAAAACTTTTCTTCTGTCTCTTTGGAGCTGTTCAATTCTTTGTTTTTGCACTTCAGCAGCATCAATATTCCCTTCCTCAAGTAACCTTTTGAAGAAGAATTTATAAATAACCATCCCCTTGTCATAGCCATCTATCCAAAGCATAATTTAAATATGAAATGAAATAAACTGATGTTTAACTAATTTTAAATTAAAGGAACATCAGTTTAAAAATGAGTTAATCACATAATAGTAAAAAAGAAATCATATGAATTATGATTGATGAACATTTAAAATTCATAATGGTGGTAACGAGTAGTGGTGCTAGATATACATCCATCTTTTTCTGATCTGCTTGCCTAATGCAGATTTGTGAAGCACACCACTTATCCTTGAACTAAGTGTAAGGCAGGAAACCACTCCAATCCAATTCAGATCTTATATAAATACACAATATATACACGTGCCTTGAGGAATAAAATCAGTGCTACTCGGTGGACATATTCTAGTCTATTCTACCCCCTAACTGATAATAACTGATTTTTTTTCACCATAGATAAGCTATATATCTAAATGAGTTATTGTTAACTTGCAAACTATAATTCAGCACATTCATTATCTCTTCTCTTGCAGGTAAATGTAACATGAAACATGCAAAGATAAACATTCAAGATGGAATATGTCAAAGTAAACTAATTTTTAAAGGTTTTAAGTAACAATTCTATTTCCTTTATATTTTATTAAACTAGAGTATATGAATATATAAAATCGTGTTTAGATAACATAACATTCTTATCTTCAAAGCCATAAAAAGCTAACTAAAATTTTAAGTTTAAGTGTAAAAACCTGAATATTGTTCAAGGAATGTTATGCTTAAACAATTTAATGTAATAGAGAATCACAAGTGCCATGTGATATTCTGGTCACTGTGATACTAAAAAGACACAGCCACACTAGAAATTGTACACAGATATGTAAACAAGTCCATCCTTGGACTATGGGGCATGTCCTACTAAAGTTTAAGTGAACTACACTTCTTCTGTCAAGAACTGTGACGGTTATATGGGAACCTATTCCAAGTCTTCAAAATTCTCAGAGAGTCAATAAAACTGATCCAACAACATTAATTCAGTCAAACAATCATCTGTGACCTTAGGGACACTGGTGAAAATTAAAAGGTAGCGTATTTAAAACAGAAACCAGAAAGCACTTTACAATTCAAAGGGTCATAGGAGCCTGGAACAAGCTATTGAGCCATGCATGTATTGGTTGCTAAGACCCAGGTAACTTTTTTTTTTCTTTTGCAGTGAAATTTGTATTGAAATGAGAAAACAACAGCCATTAAAACTGAGTCCAAAATTAATAATTGATATAAGTAGTAAAACAACATCTCCATGGCACCTACCACCGCAACCATCCCACCAAACCCTCCTGTAAAAGAGGTTGCTATGAGTATTTGAAATATTAAGTAGATGAGACACTAGATAATTTTGTCCATAATATTCCTTCAAAAGCAACATGAAAAATGGCTTGAATTTTAAACTATCACATATAATCATAAAAGCTCAGAAGGCAGGCTCTAGCAAGTGCTGAGTTTTAATTGTTGAATTGTTGATACACCAGACTTAAACCTTTTGTCATTAAATGGCACATCTACATCAGACACTTCAGATGCAGGCTCCTATTCAGATTGTAGAATTAAAGTAGCCACTTTGCACAGTAATTCTTAGATTTTTCTTGCACTCATAGTCAACCTGCACAACCACAACTTTGCAAATTCAAGCAAAGCATGTATGTCCATTCTGTAAACTAGAGTACATACATCCACTCTGTAAACAATCCACCAAGTAAAAAACAGCACCTCCTCGAGATCATTCTCTCCCAGTTTTGACAAGTGAAAGTGACAGTTTTAAATTTCAGCTGTATTTCATGTCATTTCTGGAGGAATATTATGGACAAAATTAAATTAATAAGCAACAAAAAATATTACGTGACACATGTATTTATTTATGCTCACATTTCATGCTTTATTTCTTTATTGTCACTTTCACAGTTGTTTTATTCATTTCAATATTTATTGACCTATTTATTTTTCTCCAAAATAGTCCTCCGTATTTTTGTTGTTACCTTATGGAATTTGAACTCAGGGAAAACTAACAGAATAAACCCTGATGACCAGCATCTACTCTAGAGCCACAATGGCTAAGGAAAGTACAGGTAACTTATTAAGGAAATATTATAGTGTTTTGTTGAAGAGTGAACTTTGAGCTGGGATATATTTGGTGTTGATAAAATAATGTAGAATTACTGCACACCTGTTATTTTGGCTTCCAGTGAACTGCGAAGTGTGTGACGTTTTGATATCTATGAGCTATTCCATTTTTAGTTCTGTACGTGATTCAAGAAAGAGCAACAGAATGAACTCATGTCCAGAGCATTCCTCAGTTGAACATTCAGTTGAGCCACTTGGGAGCCGAGAAGACCTTTGAGTGGATAGAGTGCAATGTCCCCACAATACCTATAGTGCCACCTTCCTGGATGACGTTGTCATCTATTCTGGTACCTGGGAGAAACACGTATGGCAGGCGCGCATCATGCCATACGGTTTTCAGATCAATCCAAAAAATCTTTCTTTGGGCTGTCTGAAGCAAAATATTTAGGCTATTTAGCAGGCAGGGTATGGTACAACCATAACATACAAAAGTTGATGCCATCCTGAAATGGCTTCATGCAAAAACTAAGCAGCAGGTCTAAGCCTTCCGGGGTTTACCAGGATACTAACACTGGTTTTTTCCCCATTTCTCCGAGAGGGCAACGACCTTGACAAACCTTACAATGAAGCAGTTTCTTAATACAGTGGTATGGGATGCTAAAACAGAAGGTGCATTCCGCTACTTAAAACAGGTTCTTATATCAGCCACTGTACTGATGTCTCCTGACTTTGGGCACACGAAAAGGAATAGGCACAAGATATTTCCTGATACAGATAAACAAAAGAAATTGTAGCATTAATATTTAATGTATTACTTGCCCTTTTAATATCCATCTTTACTTCAGTGAAATATAATAAATCCAATCTATGTAGAATTTCACTTGTTTTTATATACTTTATCTATTCCATTGATAAGGTTGTGATATGTTCACTTAATTTCTATCTAATATTTATATACTTTATTTCATTCTTCTTCTCTCCAGTGTAAAGGTGCCTCATCTACTGCTGACAGGTATCCCAGAAGGGGAGGCACAGTGTAAGTCCTATGAATATCCATTAGTACCACACACTGTGACACTGACTAGTTATGTAGTGATCAAAGGAATTATTGCATTTGAATGATATGTTTCTCTGTAGTGCAGTTCTGTAGCAAATAAGATATTTATTTTACTTTTACTGAAGTATTTTTAACTGGAATACATTTTATTTTAAAAGTAAAAATTTGATGAAGTACTTCTGCTGTTACTCAGGTGTCATTTCTGAGTTCCTAATTACTTTTTACAACTCTGATAATAATAATTAGGAAGATCAGCACAACAGTACCTGGTGAACAAGATGAGAAACAAAATAAAGAGGAAAATATAAACTGCACATTTAATTTTAACAGAGTCTTGAAGATACAGTACTTCAAATATTTTAGTTTGTGTGTGAGTTAGTGAGCATGCTGCATACATTTGCAAAGGAAAAAGGGTAAAGATTTCCATGCTGAAAAAAATGAAAAAATAGATTTGAGACAAAACGTTTCGGCTGTATAGCCTTCATCAATGTGATCAGTCATAATATTGTGCCTCTAATCATTTATATTTTCAATGTGGATATAACCTTTACCTCTTTTATCATACTGCATTTTTCCCTTTCCTGTCTGTTTTTGTGAGAAAAGAATCAACAATTAGTGCATATTTAAATGCAAATATTGCGGAGTAAATATTTAGATGCAATTTCATCTATGACTTTAAATTTGTTTCAGAATAAACTGTAAGTAAATGCTAACTCACTTACACATTTGTGGATACTAATGAGCAAAATATTAAATAATTAAGTATACCATGCAAATTTAGATACATCCATCCATTATCTAACCCGCTATATCCTAACTACAGGGTCACAGGGGTCTGCTGGATTCAGTCCCAGCCAGCACAGAGCGCAAGGCACGAAACAAGCCCCAGGCAGGGTGCCAGCCCACCACAGGGCGTGGACATACACACACGCCCACACTAGGGACAATTTAGAATCGCCAATGCACCTAACCTGCATGTCTTTGGATTGTGGGAGGAAACCAGAGCACCCAGAGGAAACCCACGCAGAACATGCAAACTCCACGCAGGGAGGACCCGAGAAGTGAACCTGGGTCTCCTAACTGTAAGGCAGCAACGCTACCCACTGCACCACCGTGCCGCCATTTAGATACATATATTTGAAATTTCTACCACATTATATTTACAGTGTAACTATAGACTATGAATTACTTCATAAAATCATTCAGTCCTTAAGAGATTTAAGTGATTGTAATACTAAAATATTTTTGCTATGTAGTGTCGTTTTTGCCTAACGGCATTATAGTCCTTTGTTGTTTATTTCAGTCTATGCTGGCCTTGTTATACCAGAAAGATATTACATGGATTCAGAATTCCACATTTTTATTTTGAATAGTATTTTGCAAATATGCTCATCGACTTTTTTTTATATTAAAATGAAAAAACAGCAAAAATGAAAAACAACAAATTATTTTTTTGGTATCAGACTGGCTATGCAGAACCATGAAAGACGATAGACTCTCCATTCCATACCTTTGGTCTATTCTGTATCTGGTGTCAGTAGGTGGCAGCAGAAGCTTCATAGCTACATCCATTTCATTTAATTCTAGAGCAAACTTTGTGAATCCATAGTACTGTTCAAAATCTCTAGGCATTGGATCTGCAAAAGGAATACAATTCAAAAGTAACAAAAATACATGTTAAGAAAAAGGTGCAGCTCTACTATACAAGTAGAAAAATCTGTTTAGTTACCTATAGAGATTCATCATTTTTAAATTGAAATTCAAATACTAAATGCAAATTACCATTCTGGTGAAGGTGCCAGGAAGGTCAAGTGGCACATTTATTATACTTCTTACATTAATTGCAGAGATACCAATCTGACCTCATGACCTCATCTTAAAAATACCTACAATATACTGCACCAATGAAGATGCTAATTAATGTAAGTCACATGTGAGTTCACACTCATGACTGGAATAGTTGCATGTTATCTATTAAAACTGATGGGAATCACTGATGTCCAGGTATCAATCCCAATTATTTGGACCAAACACTCAGGAGCTAGTCAATGCACGTAGGCCACAAATGTGCATATAACTTTTACTCAGTATGGCAAATATCACATTGTCATGACTGGTGTAATGTCCACAGATACTGCAGGCCTTAATTTTAATGATACAATAAAAGGTGTTTAAATATGGTTCTTGTCCTGAGGTGTCCTGCGTTATGTTTAGTGTTTCTTAATTGAAGGGTTAAATGGATATCTGCAACATTAAAGTTAAAAGAAAAATTATTAACATAACATTGTCAAACCCACTTAATCTAATCCAGGGTAATGGATGACCAGAGTATATCATGGCAGCACTTGGCACAAGGCAAGAATCAGCTCTGGGCAGGGCAACAGTACATGAAAGGGTTTAGTAATGCACAACCACAGGGCCAAATTTGAATCACCAATCATCGTAACCAGAACGCTGCTGGTCCTACCATAGGAAAGCCCTAACAGACACAGACAGAATTAAAGTTTTCATGGTAAAGTATTTGCAATTTGAATACGGAAGAGCAAGATAAAATTTGATTCAAATCATTACTATAAAGTACTTATAACTCCAGAATATTAGGCACTGATTACAAATACAATTTAAAGTGTAACACAAAATGACAACAAAAACAATAAGTATTAGACTGAAACAGATTCTGTCTGAGACATTAATAGGCAGTGTTGCCAACTTGGTGACTTTGTCGCTATATCTACTAACTTTTCAGACCCCTTTGTCGACTTTATTTTAAAAAAGAGCAAAGTGAGAAATCTAGTCAAATTTTCAGCTGACATAAGCAACTTTTCTTTCCTTAAGACATTGACAACAGTTCATGTAACAACTTATTGTGATGCAGATCAATGGAGAGCAGTAGACATTGCCCGTAGACATGTTAAACCTTGTTTTAATGGGCAGTGCCTGGAAAATTTAGAGATCCAATTGGTGAAGAAAAAGTAGGTCATTTTGATTTTCAAATTGGCAGACCTTGACACATTCATATTCAAATTGCCTTATATCACAATCCACATGACATGGGAAATAATAATCTTATTTGAAGTTTACACTCCCATGGTGGGGGGGTAGGTGCTTCAGACTGTGACACTTAAGAACAACCATTGTTGCTTGCAGGCAAATAGAAAGTCTAGTGTACAGATCCATGTAATACATAATTTTAAAGGCAAACGCCTGCACTTCAAAAATAGCACTTGGTAAACAATGATCTCCAGTATTTTTTTGAAAAATGAGCTTGTTGTCAGTCCGTACTGACGGCTATGCTGAATAGAGGCAGAATTTAAAGAGTTAATATGGACATGCAAATGAAGTAATTGCATCATCTAGTAACTTCCGCCAACTTTTTGAGCACCTGTTAGCAACTTTCCATTGAAAATAGTTGGCAACAGTGTTAATAGGGAGCTCTCTTTCCAAGCTTTGCCAGAGACAATAGAGCCGTATACCATGACATTAATTGATAAAAGTCTCAGAATACTGCTGATATTCAACCCATTACTAGCAAAATAAATTCAGCTGAGGGTTCTGATGGAAGACAGAATAGGTAGGCAGGTTACTGACTTGTAAACAGAAAAGGAATTCTAAATTTATGGCACAATTAATCAAAGTGTGCAAACACCTTGTCAGTATAAAGATTTCTAAAGGTCAAGGTATATAATGACTTCCATAACATAAGAACTGCTTAAATTATGAAGGGCTGTAATATGCAATTAACCTGCATGAAAGTGCAAGAGACAAGTGGCTCAGCCTTAAATTGTTTCTTAAACTGACTCCATGTTTTTAGTGAACGATACACAACCAAATCACCAGTATATCCATAATAATTATAGATGATTGAAGCACAAAGCAAGGTGGGATTCAAGATTTCAAGAAGATTTTCTTTCTAAGGCTAACCAAAATGGGTGAATTTCCATTATCTGTTACTTCCTTCCACTATCACAAAGCACAAACAGTCACAACTCAGTAGTAAATGTGAGGATCAGGTATATCCACACTACCCAGTCTTTTCAGACTTCACAGTGTTGTTCTCTTAATGTGTGCTCTTCTTGATTTCCACATAAATGAGCTTACTTATAATTGAGTAAAAATCTTTGCATAAAGATCTATTAATATATATGTAAATACTCTGAAAGAGAAATAACATATTCAAAAGAATATAGAATTTAACAATATTAATTTTCACAGCTAAAAAAAGCTAAAAATGTTTACTACCAGTTTACATTTTTAAAGATATTTTCTTATCTGTCAACCAGTGTTGGATTTAAATTATTCCTAAACTTCAATTTGCACTGTTCAGAAAAACATCAGATGGGATTAGATTATGCAATGATAAACTCACAATGGCTTTCTACCCTACACTGTTAGCTCATCAACTGACTTTATTTAATAGGCAGAATCCTAATGCACTCTCTGTAATTCAAAGGGAAAGGGGTTTCTTATATTATCTAAAACAAGAAAAAAAATCACATTTTTTGTATGGAACTGGGCAGAGTTTTTTCAGTATTTACTAATGTTATCCTAAAATAAATCTGACTAGCTACTGGCTATGTTTATGTTTTTACTTCCTGTGTTTTAATTTATATGAAGGCACATTTTATAATGGGACTTTTTTGAAATAGCTCTCAAAAACTGAGTATGGGTGGTGTTTAAAGGGTTGAGTATAACTTAATGTATATTAACTTTCTTTCAAAAGTTGCAATAATTGTATTTTAAATTACACTGTACATACTGAATGTTATAGTACTGTGCATCTGATTGCTTAGTTATAACACTTTTATAGTTTGAAACTGTATTCCCTTATGTCAGGCTGCTTTATTATTTCCGTGTAAAACACATTAATACCTCCTTGAAGAACATCAAATTTTTACACTAAATAGGCCTTTCAAATTAATTTAACCATCTTTCTTTTGCAGTTCATAACGAGAATATCCCAAAATCTTTTGGAATCAGCGGATGGAATTTAACACACAATATTTTGAAATATTGCTTAGAATGTTTGGACAGACTGCAAATAAAATAAAAGGAATTTGAAATAAATGTAGATGAGAACTTGAAGGCTTGGCTCACATTTCAGCAAAGCATGCTGCATATGATTTGGATAAAAAAAGTAAATGAGAAAAGATAAAATGGTATTAGACATCTATGGAAGCACTATGATAAACCTGCAACTTTTAATCAAATTACTAAAACCAATCATTAATTTGACATGGTGGGGAAATTGCTCACCTTAAGCAACACAAAGTAAACTAGTTCATTTTGATGGTTTTCGATCTGTTTTGAAATATGTGTGGGCTGCACAGTGGTGCAGCGGTAGTGCTGCTGCCTCACAATAAGGAAACTGAGATTCACATGCTGGATGCTCCCTGCATGGAGTCTGCATGTTCACCCTGTGGTATTCTTCTGGATACTCCGGCAGATTAGGTGAATTAATTATTTTAACACAGTGTGTGTTTGTGTGTGTTCACCCTGTGATGGGCTAGCACCTTCTTCAGGGATTGTTCTTGACTTGTGCCTGATGCATGCTGGGATAGACTTCAAATTCCCTGCAAGATGCACTGTGTAAATGAGTTAGGAAACAGATGGATGGATGTTTCTGTTGTCTGAAAAGAACACTGTCAGTTTTCATTCCTCTTTTTTTTGTTGTAGCACATAAATAATTTTAAGAAAATAACAAATATTATACTATTAATATAAAGTACACAATGTTTACAATGGCAATATACACTTAACAGAACAGAATGACAAAGCAAACATCATGAGAAGTAATTAACACTTTGGACTGATTCTTTATTTTTCCATTTTAACTATTCAACAAGTTATAATATAAATACACATCATGAAATTAAGAAATTCCCGGGTCCTCCCTGCGTGGAGTTTGCATGTTCTCCCTGTGTCTGTGTGGGTTTCCCCTGGGTACTCCAGTTTCCTCCCACAGTCTAAAGACATGCAGGTTAGGTCCATTGGCGATTCTAAATTGTCCCTAATGTGTGCTTGGTGTGTGGGTCTGTGTGTGCGCCCTGCAGTGGGCTGGCGCCTTGCCCCGGGTTTGTTTCCTGCCTTGCGCCCCGAGTTGGCTGGAATTGGCTCCAGCAGACCCCCGTGACCCTGTAGTTAGGATATAGCGGGTTGGATAATGGATGGATGGATGGAAACTAAGAAATGTCTGTACAGTGAGGCAATGTTTAGTGATGTTGCACAAATGTCTCAGACATTTACATTCTCCCTTATTGTACAAAGGTTGTAGTCTGCTTTTTCAGTCACATGCTAAAGATGTGAAGTTTATGCAAACTGGTGACTTTAAGATGTGTATAAATAAATGATTATGGTGGTTCTTTGATAGACTGTCAGTTTTACATCTAGTGCTGCTAAATAGGCTCTGACTGCCTGTGACCCTAAATTTAATTAAGCAAGCTCTGGAAATGGTTGGATGAGATGAAATTAGGAGAAGGAATAAACAATTTAGGAAAATCAATCAGTCTATGAGGCACTGCAAGGAAAAAAGAAGGCCCAGAAAATAACTGGATGAGTTGGCACTTTACCATTGTTCATAAAAATAGATTTTAACAGCATTATTCTATTAATCAAACGCACCATTTTTATTTTGAAATAAATGAAGCCAATTAAATACTTGTATCGGCTATAATATAAATACATTTCAAAATATCTTGCAATCTGAAAGGAATGTAGTTGTTTTACCAATGTTATCAAGACTGTGAAGCACAGAGTAAGAAACCATTCAATAATTATTTTGTAATTGTATTAGAATATTGCAGTGCAGAAAAAAGATTACATCTACTAACTGAAAGTTGAAAGCATATTTGAATGGGGGCTGCATGGAAATACACAATACAAACATATGTACATAATGGATGAAGCACAAGCACCGCATTCACATTAAGGAATGACAGAAAGAATGCTCTATGGAGAACAATCTACTACTCCTATTTGACAAAAAAAACATAATCCCACTTCCCAGCTTTAACTAACTAAATGCACAATGTTAATGAAATGTCACAAGCCTAAATCTATTGTGGGATCCAGCCCATGAAACTCTGAATTTTTTGCTTCTGCACTTACTTGCTCTCCAAATGCACTTGGATGAAGGTGGCACTCCACAGTATATACTTTCATGCCATTTTCCAAACAGCTGATGAACTGCCTTACCATTACAATCTGTTACAGTTCCTTCAATCTCATTGACACTTGAATTCCAGTATTTAGCCTTTAAACATAATGTGAAAGACAGTATAAATGAACAAATCAATACTCTTATTCAATACTATTAATTACTTTTTATTGCTTTTTTTCCAAAAAGTAATGATTAATAACTTTTAAAAATATGTTTTTGGTCTGAGTGAATTGTCATTAATAAAAAAAACCATATATTTAATTGTTTCATAACTGCAAAACAATTTAAAAATCGGTTCTCTGAAAATGTGTCTTCCCCTTAGAAACAGAGCAATATTTATTGATTTATTTTTGTATTTTTATAATGTAAAATATATCAATATGTATATGCAAGCATTTATTTATTCAACCATTACCAGGTATGTTCATTTCAAAAATATATTTTGGTTGATATAAAAACAACAATTCAATGATTATGACTAATGACAAATGATTATTAGATTATCACAATGTAACATTTACTGCTTTTGTCTCTCAGTTTTATTCAATATATTGATCAAACTTTTTTTTTGGAAAATATAGGATGCATACAAGAAAATGTTACTGATTACCACTGTTTGCTCAACTTACAGTATGTGAAGAGTTTAAACCAAATAATCTTACCTATTATTCTACTAATTTAAATTTGCATTTGAAATTGTGATTTTCCTTCATCACTACAATACCTGAAAATGTTGGTCATTTAAATATATACTTGAGGACACAATTTATACTGCATATCACATTGTTCGACATCAAGAAACAGAACACAGGCTTTTAACAAAAATTGTTTGGAAGTATGGAATCACTTTGAGCAGAAGGGTGACAAGGTTTGTTGCAAATTGTGTAATGGTTTGCTGAAACACAAAAGGACCACACCTATGATGCATTAAAACAAGCATGTTGTTTTTGAGGCTGGCATGAATCAACCAACAAAACCAGTAAAATTGTAATTACCAATGGTTAGAGGGAAAATTACAGCACTCACCACCAATGACAGATTTAACATGTATCTTAAATATGGCAGAAGCCTACCTGAGCATACTTCTAAAGTGCTATCACTGATGTTGTGAACACAAGTGACATCTGAGGTACCCCTATCCCTAATGCAATATGCAAAAGCAATTTAATGGTCATTAATTGACCAGAGGTCAAACTTTGCCTTCCTAATGCAATCCTTTACGTTTGCTAATTAAATAGGGGTGACTTTTACCAATTGTTTCCGTTGCTTGATAAGTAATGTTTCCAATTCACAGTACTGCTTAATTCAATTTAAGTCACTGGAAATCCTATGGCATCAGTTAATTATTTCTCCCAGTATAGATGAAAAAGAGACATGGTGGCCTATGTTCAGGTCAGGTCATGGCTGTCCATCCATTTTTCCATCTCTGTCACCCAACTCCTTTGTGTACACTGGTGTGAGATCAGGCCTGTTTGAGAAAGGCAGACCCAAGGGCACAATGAGCAAGGTAATTACTCCCAGTGCGCAGTGTGTTGGTTTCAATGATATTGTCTTGCTATTATCATCTCCTCTTGTTGACGGGTCCGTTGTTGTTCAAAGTGATGGACTCCTTCAGTTATTTTCTGTTTCCAAAGTGTGCTGTCCTCAGCATGTGTCTCAAGCTGCATATGTGGAATGGAGCAGGCTTTGAGAGAATGCTTAAAGTAGTCCTTCAAGCATTTCTTTGGCCCACCTTGAGGTCGGGATCTTTCAGCAAGTTCACCATACAGGACCATCCCGGGAATCTGAGACATATTCATATGCATAACTTGCCCAGTCCAGTGTAGGACACAGCTGAGCAGCATGGCCTCAATGCTAATTGATGAGCCGCATTCCATAATTTTAATGTGTGGAACACTCTCCTCCCAAGTGATGACCAGTATCTTCTGGTGGCTCTTGTTTGATGATTTGCTTGCGGTAGAGAGTCTAGGATTCACATCCATTAAGGAGTGCTGATATACATATTGCGTGATATACCACAACCTTGGTTGCGATGCAGAGATTTCAGTTACAGAAGACAAGCTTGCATAGGTGTCTGAATGCAGAGGAGGCTAGTTGGACGCAGTTCGCAGTCTCTTCGGTCACAAAGGCATCACTAGATATTATGCTTCTGAGGCAGGGGAAAGATTGTGTGTTCAACAGTGTTGTTTTGTTGCCAGTCTTGATGTTCACTGGAGGATCTATATGCTGGAAGGCAGTCTGTAGGGTCAGTGTCTTGGAGGTGGTAATTTCCTGGCCCCTCCAAGAATAGGCCGAGTGTAAGAACTCAACAGTCCTCTGAAGGCTTTCTGGGTGAAGAGCTATGTCAGCAACAACGTTAGCACACTGAAGCTCATAGATGATTGTCAAGGAGGGGCCCCGGAGACAGGACACAGCCTTGCTTGACACCGACAGTGATTTCAAAGGGAACAGATATTTTCCTGTCAAAAAGGACCTTTGCCCTCATTACATTGTGGAAAAGATGGAGCACAGCAAAGAATTTCAGGAGACATCCAAACTTATGGAGTACTTCAGAAATCATCTCATTTAAGCAAATTAAGAACCATACAGAGAATAAAAACTTAATACATCCTGTACTGCTTTTCTAGACTAAACATAGAATAGGTTTCTGTTGTTCTGTTATTTTAAGCCTCAACTGCATTTTCCCCCTAATCTGACTTCTGCACTGCCTTTCAGACTTTGTCTTATCTAGTAATAACAATGATTTATATTTAAGAGAAAAATTGCTCTTATTTAGCTGTCTCATGCTTTCTATTTTGTTCACCTTTTTATTTAATTAGAATATCATCAAGTAATTATTTTTCATAATATATATTATTCCTTTATTTCCTGCTTTCAGATAAACAGAATCCCTTTGATTTTCCGATTAAATTATAATAGAACAAATACTTCCAGAATGAACAAACTCTACTTCCTGATTCCACCTATTTAATAAGAGTAAATACTTATTATTCCTACCTTCACAAATGTCACTTTACACTGGCAATTGTTGTTTGTATTTTTGATAGCAATTTCTCCATAGTGTTCAATCCACCTCTGTCCACTCAAAATATTATGTATGCAGGATGTCACCTTATTCCATTCATAGTGGTCACCAGAACTGTAATGAACAGGCAAATTATGAACATATAACAATGACAATGTTTACAACTCTTTTATATATTGATCTCTACAAATGATAAGACAAAAATCACAAATTAAACACTGCAAAATAAATGTCCCTACAGGTTTACTGTTGTCAGATTGCATTCACCCAAACCTAATGATGTTTATATGGGCACATTTTAAAATCAAGTACCATGAATTATTATTACCTGCCAAAATACATTAGCAAGTAGCAAATAGCACTGGCTTTATATACTTAAAAAATTCAATAAAAATATACATAAAAACAATTTTACACTTTTAGCCAAGTCTGGAATAACTTAAATACAGTAAAATGGGGTGGGGGTCTAAGTATTTCGGTGACAAAAAAGTTTTACAGTTTGTTAAATAAGACTTTTACTATTTGATTTGTGTGAATATTAGGATCATGATAGGATTATTTAGATAAAATGACTCTCCAAAGTACAATCCCAGCCATTTTTGGCTAATCCCTTTAAAATCAAAATTTCAAATTTAACAAGCAAGCTGCCTGCTTCTTTCAAGCATAAGAAATGGAATGATGATTTTCTTCAATTTTGCAAGAAATACTGTACAGTGTTCTTGGTAAATGGCCAAAGCACCATCAACTTCACGCCACCCAGGCAGTATTTCATAATGAATAACAACTTACTATACACTGGAGATCGAACTTCTATTACCCCGGCATTACTGCTAAGTAGTCTGTGAACTTGCTCATGCCCACCCAATTGGGTTTGAATAAGAGTCTAGAATGCATCAAGATGTGCTTCTCTTGATTAAAAACAAGCAAGCAGGTGTGCCATTTCTGCGTGTCAAGTTTCTAATGCCAAATTACCCAAGTATCCCGCAGACAGCATGCATCCCCTGAACACCTCCCACTTATTGATGTCCCTTTTTCAAGAGTCAGGGACCCCTGCAGCAAACCTCCACCACATCCCAAAGGTTCTCTATTGGATTGAGATCTGCTGACTGTGGAGGCCATTTGAGTACAGTGAACTCATTGGCATGTTCAAGAAACCAGTTTGAGATGATCTGAGCTTTGTGACATGGAACATTATCCTGCTGGAAGTAGCCATCAGGAGATGGGTACATTGTGGTCATAAATGGATGGACATGGTCAGCAACAATACTCAGGTAGGCTATGGCATTTAAATGTTGCTCATTTGTTACTAAGCGGCTCAAAGTGTACCTTATCTCCCACACCATTACACCATCACCACCAGTCTGAACCTTTGACACATGACAGGATGGATCTATGCCTTCAAACCAGGGAATGTATTTCCAATTTTCTGTGCAAATTATAGCCTTAGCTACCAATTCTAAGCTGAGAGGAGTGGCACGTGGTGTGGTCCCCTGCTATTGTAGCCTATCGGCTCCAAGGTTTGACATGATGTACGTTCAGAGATGCACTTCTGCATTCCTCAGCTGTAATGACCGGTTATTGGAGTCATTGTTGCCTTTCTATCGGCTCAAAACAGGCTGGCTATTCTCCTCTGACCTCTGGCATTAACAAGGCACTTTTGCTCAGAGAACTGCCTTTCACTGGATATTTTCCCTTTTTCAGAAAATTCTCTATAAACCTTAGAGATGGTTGTGCGTGAACACCCCAGAGACGGTTGTGCGTGAATATATCCTGTATATTGTGTGGGATGAACCAGCATCCCAGCTGGTGTGGAATCCACTCCATTGCCTTATGCTAAAATCATTTCATCAACACTCAATATACCAAATTGTTGAAGATCCATCCATCCATTTTCCAACCCGCTGAATCTGAACACAGGGTCACAGGGGTCTGCTGGAGCCAATCCCAGCCAACACAGGGCACAAGGCAGGAACCAATCCCAGGCAGGGTGCCAACTCACCACAGTTGTTGAAGATTTATTACAAATAAAAAATGAAAATGTTATATTGACTCAAGTATTCAGACACTTTATTCATGAGTTGAATCCTCTTTGACAGCAATTCTAGCCTAGACTCTTCTTGGGTTTGACGTGACAAGCTCTGCACATTTGGATTTGGGGATTTTCTACCATTCTTTTCTTCAAATCCTCTGAATCTTTGGATGGATGAAGAATGTTGGTGGACTGCTATTATCAGGTCTTTCTAAAGATGTTCAGTTGGGTTCAAGTCAGACTCTAGCTGGGCCACTCAAGAACATTCACAGTCTTCTCCCTAAGCCACTACTGGTGTTGTCTTTGCTTTGTGTGTAGGGCCATTGTCATTTGACCCAGTTTGAAGTCCTGAGCACTCTGGAGATGGTTTCCATTAAGGATATCTCCATACTTTGCTCTGTGCAGCATGACTGCTCAACCCGGCTCAGCCCTGACTAGTCTCCTTATCCTTGCCATTAAAAAACAACCCCACAGCACGATAGAGTGACCACCATGCTTCACTGAGGGAACGGTATTGAACAGATGGTGAGTGATGCCTGCTTTCCTCCAGACATTACACTAATTTTGGTTTCATCAGACCAGAGTATCTTGTTTCTTACAATCTGAGAGTCCTTTAGGTGCCCTGATGCAAACTCCAAGCAGGCTTTCATATGTTTTTTTTATGAGAAGTAGCTTATCTCTGGTCATTCTATCATAAAGCTCAGATTAATGGAATGTTGCAGTGGTGGTTTTCTTTCGGGAAGTTTCTCCCTTCTCCACACAGGTTCTCTGGAGCTCGTAAAGTTTGATCAGGTTTTAGGACACTGTGGTAAGAGTACAGAGAAATCTTTCTCTGTACAATCTGGCTTGATGGATCACAGTATCAAAACCCACGACCACCACAAAACTAATAATTAGTTCTTAATGCAAGCAATACATGTCATGACATATTAAAGCACCATAACTGTGTAACTGTTATGCTTTATATCTGTAATTGGTATAAAAATAAGTGAAATAATCAATACATTTTAAATAAAGTCTGTTTCCTTTTTTAGATCAAATATACAAAAATACAAATTTGCCAATACTATACTACAATCAGCTGAAACATAGTTAACTTCTCATTTTTCATCTGAGTGACAAAAATAATCATGATATTCACTGTTTTTGGTATCTTAACTTCTTAGGTTCTAAGGTTTTGAAGGTGCTCACTAGAACATACAAATAGAGCACATTAAACTACAGAGCGACGTATATAGGAGAAAATATTTTTTTAGGAAGTAACAAATAAGACCAGGTAACTCAGTATGTATTTAAATATTACATTGAAATCCTTCTGTAATCCAAAATATTTCCGTAAAATTCTTTCATAGTTAAGATGCAATAAAGCCATGACTGCATCAAAGTCAAAGTAGACTTTACTGTCATCTCAATCATATAAAAGTATACAGGAATACAAAATGGTGAAGCTCATGCTTTATGGTGTACACATAGTGCACGTAAGACAATAGAGATTGCAGAAAAAGACAAAACCATGTACCGTAACATGCCTTTTAAAAAAGCAATATGACAATACAACAAAATAACTGCCACAATTTCACAGAGACTTATTTAAATGCAAGTTCCACAGATTGGTGTAGTGGCTGATCTTTTACAATGATAGTGATGTGTGCATTAACTTGAGTGAGAGATCATGATCTAAGATGTTAGGGCAGAAAGGAAAATCATGAGGGGGCTGCATTATGTTGAGGTGTCTGACAGCCCTAGGGAAAAAGCTATCACATAACCTGACAGCTCTGGCAAAGATGGCAAAAGAATGAAGAATCCATGAGAGGAGTGAGAAGGGTTCTACACAATGCAGCAGACCTTGTGGACACAGCATTTGGAGAACATGTCTTCCACAGAAAGGGGAGGCATTCTTATAATATTCTCCGCTGTCCTCACTATTCCTAGAAGTCTCTTGCTATTGATGGTGCCTGTGTAGAACTTGGCAAGACAGGGAGACAGAAGGCTTGCTCACTTAGATTCAAAAATTGCAGTCTTGCCTGAGCATTTTTAGTTAAAAGAGTGGTATTGTGAGGTCCTTAGTTATGTGCACATTATGGTACTTGGAACATTTTGCAGTCTCTGCAGAGGAGCTATTGATTCAGAGTGGGATGTGATCATGGGCACTCTATAATGCTGACCCTTCATCCCAGCTTATTAAACCTAGCATAGTTATGTCATCAGCGAACTTGATAGAATTAGAGCTGTGTATGGTTATGCAGTCATGAGTCAGCAGGGTGAATATCAAAGGATCGAGCTCCAGGGCTTAGCATGAAGATGTTTGAAGTATTGTGGCCAATCTAGAGCCTATCTGTCAGGAAATCAGAAAACCACTTACCAAGGGAGGTGTTCAGCCCTAACCCACTCAAATTCACAATCAGGCTCTGGGTAGCATATTCCCTTAAATGCTGAAGTAAAGTCTACAACAGCATTCAGACACATGCTATCTCTTTTACCCAGGTGTGTTAGGGAGAGGTGGAGAGCAGACGATTTAACTCCTCAGTGGACATGATTAGTCCAATATGCAAACTGCAAAGAATCCAGAGAGCTTAGAAGACTGGACTTTATGTGTGCCCTTACTAGCCTTTCAAAGCACTTTATGATAATAGAAGTAATGGCTACTGGACGGTTGTCACTCAGACCTGATGCTGATGTTTTCCTAGGTACCAGAATGATTGTGGTGGATTTAAAGCACACTGGAGAGGTCAATTGGCTTAAATATGTATTAAACATATTTATTTTTTTATATTTATTTATTTTTATTTATTTATCTGTTCTCATCCTCTTAGATCTGAGTGCTGCATTTGACACCATTGATCACAATATTCTTAGAAATCGCCTTAGTCAATGGATGGGCCTCTCTGGCAGTGTCTTAAATTGGTTTGAATCCTACCTGGCAGGTAGAAAATTCTTTGTGAGTTGTGGTAATCAAATCTCAAAGACACATGATATCCGATATGGTGTTCCACAAGGCTCTACCCTGGGTCCGCTGCTTTTCTCAATCTATATGCTTCCGTTAGGCCAGATTATCTCAGGTTACAATGTGAGTTACCACAGCTATGCTGATGACACACAGCTGTACTTATCAATAGCACCTGATGACTCTGACTCTTTCGATACACTAACACAATGTCTTACTGGTATTTCTGAATGGATGAATAGTAATTTTCTCAAACTAAATAAAGAGAAAACTGAAATTTTGGTAATTGGCAATAATGGATTCAATGAGGTTATCAGAAATAAACTTGATGCACTAGGATTAAAAGTTAAGACGGAAGTAAAAAACTTAGGGGTAACCGTTGACTGTAATCTGATTTTTAAATCGCATATTCATCAGACCACTAGGACAGCATTTTTTCACTTAAGAAACATAGCAAAAGTTAGACCTCTTATATCATTGAAAGATGCTGAGAAATTAATTCACGCTTTTGTTTTCAGTAGATTAGATTACTGTAACGCACTCCTCTCAGGACTACCCAAGAAAGACATAAATCACTTGCAATGAGTACAGAATGCAGCTGCTAGAATCCTAACTAGAAAAAGAAAATCCGAACACATTTCTCCAGTTTTGATGTCACTACACTGGTTACCTGTGTCATTCAGAATTGACTTTAAAATACTGCTTATGGTTTATAAAGCTTTAAATAATCTCGCTCCATCTTATATATCGGAATGCCTGACACGTTATATTCCAAATCGTAACCTTAGATCTTCAAATGAGTGTCTCCTTATAATTCCAAAAGCTAAACTTAAAAGAAGTGGTGAGGCGGCCTTCTGCTGTTATGCACCTAAAATCTGGAATAGCCTGCCAATAGGAATTCGCCAGGCTAATACAGTGGAGCACTTTAAAACACTGCTGAAAACACATTACTTTAACATGGCCTTTTATAACTTCACTTTAACGTAATATTGATACTCTGTGTGTTCAATTCTTCATAATAACTATTCACAGTGGCTCCAAAATCCATACTGACCCCTACTCTCTCTTCTGCTTCTTTTTCCGGTTTCTTTGTGGTGGCGGCCTGCGCCACCACCACCTACCCAAAGCATCATGATGCACCAACATTGATGGACTGAAAGCCAGAAGTCTACATGACCATCATCATCAAGTCCTTCCATGAGTACCCTAAATACAAAGAGGAGTGTTTGATTTATGTTAGGTAGATTGCCCAGAGGGGACTGGGCGGTCTCTTGGTCTGGAACCCCTACAGATTTTATTTTTTTTTCTCCAGCTTTTGGAGTTTTTTTTTTGTTTTTTCTGTCCACCCTGGCCATCGGACCTTACTTATTCTATGTTAATTAATGTTGACTTATGTTTATTTTTTTATTGTGTCTTTTATTTTTCTATTCATTTTGTAAAGCACTTTGAGCTACATTTTTTGTATGAAAATGTGCTATATAAATAAATGTTGATTGATTGATTGATTAAAGATGTCTGTGAGAACATCAGACAGTTGTCAGAGCATTCACTCAGCACATGACCAGATATGCTGCCTGAACTGGCGGCCTTCTGTGGACTGAGAAGGGACAAAGTCCTCCTCTCATCTGCTGTGGTCAGACAAAGTACTTGTTCATTGGAGGGAGGTAGAATGTTTTTCACAGAATTCTTGTTCTGTACATTAAAACGAGCAAAAAACTCATTTAGTTTGTATGGAAGGGAGGTATCATCATTGCCGCTGTGTGGAGTGTGCTTGTAGTTCATAACAGCCTTTATACTTTGCCACATATGCTATGTGTCTCTGGTGTTTTGAAAACATTCATTGATTCTCTGATCATATGCCTGCTTTGCTTTACTTATGGCATGGGAAAGGTTACTTCTGGCCGCCCTAATGGCCATTTTGTCTTCTTATCTAAAGGTTGTGTTCTTGGGGCCTCATATATAAACATTGCATACGCCCGTTTCCATGCTCACTTTGAGATGTATAAAAACTAACCTAGCGTAGAGCCACACAATTTTCATGGTAGCCCATGCATATACACTTTTCTGCTTGGTTTTGCAAAAGTGTGGCACCCAGTGTCAAAGTAGTGCTACTGGTTCTGTGTGGTCTCCCTTTCTTTTTTAGATTCACATCCATGATGTGGACTTTATTAAATACACTGAAATTAAATGCTCATCGTTTACAAATTTAAGGCACTTGATTGTAATTATTCTGTAACAATACAATACTGCACAGAGTGGCCAAACTATTCCAACTTCCATGGCTGCTTTAGTGTTGTTACTCTCAGTGTAGTACTAAGAGTATTTTAACCCAATGTATTTGTGTGTGGTATCACAGCTGCACAACAGCTGATCAGAAAGCTCTACAGCAGGTTGTGTCGAGAGCATAGAGGATTATCAGGATATACCTTCCAGCGCTGGAGGACATTTATAGTACACACTGCCTCAGGAAAGCCACCAGCATCTGCATGAATTACACTCACACATGCCAAAGTCTATTTCAACTTCTCCCATCCAGTAAACTCTTCAGAGCTTTTCCTGCATGGACCTCGAGGACTGGAAACAGTTTCATCCCAAGAGCTATAAACACACTCAATCAATCCATCAAGTGTGGTAGAAGTATTTGTACTTATAATTACAATTATCTCACTGTAAACTTGCATAACAACTTTAATATTGCACTACCTGAGCCACTTTATGAACCATTTGCACAGTCTGCACTATATGTACATGTATATTGTATTTATGCTTTCATATTATATCTTTTTCATTTTTTTTATCATATTATTATTATATTTTTTAGCATTTTATAGGAAAATAGGTTAATGGAGGAGTTGCATACTGATTCTCCATACAATAACAATAAAGGAATTCAATTCAATTCAATAGAAGATTGTGTGTATTTGCAGGTGATTATTACTGGCTTCTAAGTCGATTTAGATTTCCAATAGCTATCCTCTTGGAGCTGTTTGCTGTCAGAATACTAGGATGTATAGTTGATGTCATTTTTATGATATAATGCATTAAAGTCTGCATATTACATTTTACAGATAAATTAATAACTTCATTTAAATAATGTATACTGTTAATAATTAAACATGTAGGGGCACGGTGGTTCAGCAGTAGCGATGAGCTGGCACCCTATCCAGGGACTGTTCCTGCCTTGTGCTCTGTGCTTGCTGGGACTGGCATGATCCTGGAAGGATGAATGGAATAATTAAACATGTATGACAAAGATTTTCCAGTGTTCCTTAAAAGTTTTGAAGAATCAGTATTCTAAGCTTACAGCTGGTTTTACATTTATTACAGATGCTTATTGTGTGGTAATTAGTTACATGGAGAAAGAAAACAGAATGACAGGAGTTAGGGATTGGTATGTTTGACCGAGACAGTACTGCTGCGTTAAATTATTCCATTATCACTCACTGATTATGGCTACCATTGCACCACTGTGCCCACACATGCATAATAATGCATTTTATCATGAAAATGATACCAAGCATACATCTTAGTATTCTAAAATGTTCAGAGAGCTATAATATCATAAATGTAATGTATTCTGTGTGGAGATCACTGCCTGTGCACTCCTGTCAATGTAAGAGGAAGACCGTTTAAGAAGCACGTAGCGATTAACAACTGGGTCAGGGAACACATAGACTACAAAGCATTTAATGTGCTACTTCAGTTACGATTGGATTTGAGAAACCCTAGTAAATTAAACATCGATATTAATATGAAGTTTACAACATTCTACTTTAATGACAAAATAAACTATGAGATTGAAGTGGAAATTTCAAGATTAAAGTCAACATTTTGACTTTAATCTTGACATAGACTTTTTTTTTTCCTTTGTGGGTCTAATATGCTTTCGTATGAGATTCAGACACTTGCATTTTCATGTCGACTTTGACATTTGATCACTTCTTTTTTCTTTTTTGGACACTGTGCGACTTTCTGAACTTGAACTTTTGAATGCCACTCCATTAAATTCATTTTGTTGCTCATACCACTGCCAAAGCCACCAAATAGTATGTTTTTCCTTGCCTCTACTACACTGAGTAGGACCTCCACTTCGCATTCAATTAAATTTTTGTTTACATGTGCTATTACCATTGTTTTTTAACAAAACAGTGAATGGAAGAGTCAATTTATATTGTTTTGCATATTTAAATATGAAAAATTTTGGGAGGAGTCAGGGTGGAGCTGTAGGCACATGCATGTGTGTTAAAATTCACGTTGATTGGGATTACGCACAGTTTTATGCATCTGATTTTTTTTGTGTGTATGCACATTTCAGTTTTTGTCCGTATGCTATGTTTTAGTGTGAATTCTACGCATGGTGTTATACATGAGGCCCTAGGTCTTTAACAACACCCATACCTCAGATGTCACCCAGGGATTTTGGTCTGGCTCTTAAGATCACATTCTTGGACACACTAATGTGCTCTATATGTTTGTTGATATAACCACTCACAGTTTCTATATACTTCTCCAGGTTAATGGAAGCACCATACATAGTAGCCTTTCTAAAAATGGCCCAGTCTGTCAGTCCTTTAGAGATAAAGTAGCACTATTCAGCCACACTCTGATCTTCTTCCAAATTGGGTTGGTATGGTTATACAGGAATAATAAGTAAGTAAATGTGGTCTGAGCCTCCAAGATAAGGATGGGATGCAGATATAAAGGCCTCACTAACAGTTGTATAGACTCTGTCTATCATTATTGATTAGAATTAGATAGTTTAAATGTGAAAATAAATTTTAGTGTACTTATTGAATTTAACTTTTGTAGTCATTTTCAATAAAAGCTTGATAAAAATTGATCTGCACTTTAAGATAGGCTTAAAATAATGTGGAGAAAGAGACAGCTTTAAATGATAAGCTTTTCCTCCTGTTTAAAGATGCATATCACTAGTTTACACTTCATCAACAAACTTTAATTATTAAAAAATATTTTGTTTTACTTATATTTACATCTTTACAATATTACAATTCAAATGTCTCTTTACATAATTAATCCAGTCATATACAAGCAAGCTCACACTCAGAAATATCAGCCACAAGCAACATGCTTCTCCTCTGAATAATTTATGAAAGGGCTGGAAGGACTACAAAAAGGCTTAAAATTTGTTGTGCTAGGTAGACGGGGGAGGGGTAAAACAGAACATTGATGTCATGTAAAATTTCTATGTTTTCAGTTTTCCTTTTGAAAAAAATGAATAACTGAAATAATTTTGTATTGTTTATTTAATATACAGTATAAAGTCAGTTAGTCACTGTCTAACCCACTACATTCTAACACAAGGTCACGGGGGTCTGCTGGAGCCAATCCCAGCCAACACAGGGCGCGAGGCAGGAAATAAACCCCAGGCAGGGCGCCAGCCCACTGCAGGGCACACACCCACACACCAAGCACACACACTAGGGACAATATAGGATCGCCAATGCACCTAACCTGCATGTCTTTGGACTGTGGGAGGAAACCGGAGCATCCGGAGGAAACCCACACAGACACGGGGAGAACATGCAAACTCCACGCAGGGAGGACCTGGGAAGTGAACCCAGGTCTCCTTACTGCGAGGCAGCAGCGCTCGGTACCACTGCGCCACTGTGCCGCCGACACAGTATAAAGTATATTTATTTTTTAAATTTTCATATGATAAATTATGGGTGAAGTTTTTTTCCACTGAAATACAGTATTCATTATAATAAGAACGAACACTATCTTACTCTGGTAGAGTCACATGTGTAGTGCCCACAGGGACAATCTCCATGGATTTTCCCCAGAACTTATTTTTCCATCTGATATCTGAAATAGAACAATATAGTTAAATGCAGTTATATATGAATACTGTACATATAGTTAAAATAAACATTCCTTGATATATGTTATTATTACTGTACAGAAAAGGCAACAAATGACACATTCAATTACCATTTTTTGCAAAGTATATTTATATAATATTCATCAGTTGCTCTAATCACATGCTTCCTATGATTCACAATGTCACTAACAGTGTTCTTTACATAGCAGCATTTTCTCTCTAGTCTGTCCTGCAGGCACTGACCGTATGAATCACCTTGTATACTTAATTCTTTATAGAAATCTTGGAGAAGAACTGACCATTCATTGTAACACTGTTTATCAATACTTGTTCAAGCACCATTTGCAAAATATTATCATATAAAAATATATTATAAGTCAGTACTGTTAACTAAACTACTTGGTAACTTATAACATTTACATATGGCTCTATCTGTGAAGAAATAACTTTCTTTAATGAGTTTGCATCTCTCTTTCCTAAATTCTTGCTGAAGAACTAGTTTCAAAGCAGCAGGTAGCACATACCCTTATTGTCTCCCTTTATTACTTTAAATAATTCTATTTACATTCTTTATTCTTCTTCTTTCGGCTGCTCCCATTAGTGGTCACCACAGTGGATCATCTTCTTCATTATCTTTCTGTCCTCTGCCTCTTGTTCTGTTACACCCATCACCTGCATGTCTTCTCTCACCACATCCATAAACCTTCTCTTAGGCCTTCCTCTTTTTCTCTTGCCTGGCAGCTTTATGCTTAGCATCCTTCTCCCAATATACTCAGCATTTCTCCTCTGCAATGTCCAAACCAGCACAATCTCACCTCTCTGACTTTGTCTCCCAACTGTCCAACTTGAGCTGACCCTCTAATGTACTCATTTCTAATCATATCCATTCTTGTCACACTCAATGCAAATCTTAGCATCTTTAACTCTGATACATCCAGCTCTGTCTCCTGCTTTCTGGTCAGTGCCATCGTCTACAACCCATATAACATAGCTGGTCTCACTACCATCGTGTAGAACTTCCCTTTCACTCTTGCTAATATCTGTCTGTCACAAATCACTCCTGACACTCTTCTCCACCCATTCCACCCTGCCTACACTCTATTTTTCACCTCTCTTCCACAATCCCTATTACTCTGCACTGTTGATCCCAAGTATTTAAACTCATCCACCTTCGCCAACTCTGCTCCTTGCATCCTCACCATTCCACTGACCTCTCTCTCATTTACACACATGTATTCTGTCTTGTTCCTACTGACCTTCATTCATCTTTTCTCTAGGGCATGTCTCCACCTCTCCAGGGTCTCCTCAACCTGCTCCCCACTATCGCTACAAATCACAATGTCATCAGCAAACATCATAGTCCAGGGAGACTCCTGTCTAATCTCGTCTGTCAACCTGTCCATCACCATTGCAAATAAGAAAGGGCTCAAAGCCGATCCTCCTATCACAGACCTCACCACGGTCACACTTCCCTCGTACATATCTTGTACAACTCTTACATACTTCTCTGCCACTCCCGACTTCCTCATACAATACCACAACTCCTCTCGAGGCATCCTGTCATATGCTTTCTCCAGATCCACAAAGACGCAATGCAACTTCTTCTGACCTTCTCTATACTTCTCTATCAACACCCTTAGAAAAAAAACATTGCATCTGTGGTGCTCTTTTTTGGCATGAAACCATATTGCTGCTCACTAATCATCATCTCAATTCTTAACTTAGCTTCCACTATTCTTTCCCATAATTTTATGCTGTGGCTCATCAATTTTATCCCCCTGTAGTTCTGCAGTCCTGCACATCCCCCTTATTCTTAAATATCGGCACCAGTACACTTCTTCTCCACTCCTCAGGCATCCTCTTACTTTCCAAGATTCCATTAAACAATCTGGTTAAAAACTCCACTGCCATCTCTCCTAAACACCTCCATGCTTCCAAAGGTATGTCATCTGGACCAACAGCTTTTCCATTCTTCATCCTCTTCATAGCTGTCCTTACTTCCTCCTTGCTAATCCATTGCACTTCCTGATTCACTATCTCCACATCATCCAACTTCTTCTCTCTCTCGTTCTTTTCATTCATCAGCCTCTCAAAGTACTCTTTTCATCTGCTCAACACACACTCCTCGCTTGTGAGTACATTTCCATCTTTATCCTTTATTACCTTAACCTGCTGCACATCTTTCCCAGCTCGGTCCCTCTGTCTAGCCAATCAGTTCAGGTCCTTTTCTCCCTCCTTAGTGTCCAACCTCTCATACAACTCATCATACGCCTTTTCTTTAGCATTCGCCACCTCTCTCTTCACCTTTTGCCTTATCTCCTTGTACTCCTAAAATCAGTCTGGTACCTCTTATCTTGACATCAATTATTGCTGTTATGATATTTTAGTAATAAGCAGAATGAAACAGTGAAGAATAATTATATACTTTGTAAAATGTTATTTTAAGCACAACCGCCCTTCATTTGTACTTCAAGCAACATTCTCTGCCTGCTATTTTCTTTTCTGCTTAGATCATTTGTACAAATTTAAAAAAGAAAGCAGCTCCAGCCCTGAACCCCAAGGGATCCACTTTTAACACTGTTTTCTGTGCCTATGTCAATTTTGTACAGCTCAGCAAAGTGCACTATTAATCTCTGACACTACTTGTTTCATCACTAGACTCTGATTAAAGATTAATAATGGCATACTGTATGTACCACTATAATCAGATGCTTTTGCACTGTAACTATATTAGAGAACACCATCTCCATATTTTGCTAATAACCATGATATGTTAGCCATGGTAAACAGTAACCTAAATAACTCATGTTTACTAATAAATTTATACTTTAAGTTTGCTCAAACTTATCTTTAATTTTTGTTTCTATTATTTTATCCATTACCCAAATTAGTATTAATGGCCAGTAATTACTTGAATCAGTCCAATCAATATATAACGGTGCAATGTTTACTAACTTCAGGTTTCCAAGAATGTCCTCAGTATGAAATGGTTTCCAAAAAAATACACATCAGATACTGTCAAGGATGTGACTATCCTGCTGGATTTATGTGAAGAAAATTGATGAAACACAGGAAGTGGTTGTGCATGAAGCAGGAAATGTGTCTCTATGTTATCTAGCCTGAAAAACCCCTTGTGTTTTCAAAGGAAGTCAGACAAAAGATACTAAAGAGATACTAACCAGCTTCAGGTGAGATTAATATTTTTTTATGGATTTAATTTTTAGTGAATATAAATTAGACAAAGGAAAATGAAAATACATAAGAAAAATTAAAATAATGAACCAGAAACATATTCATCCTCCACTGATATAGTTGCAGGTCAGGTAGAGAGAAAGAGAGACAGAACACATGTGATGTCTAGTGGCCTGAGTAAGAGCACTTTGTTATCTTGGGTCTCTTTCCACATCAGATTTTGAAATAAGTGAAGGCACTGATAGAACTAAAATGAGGGAACATGCTTATTATGACTATTTCAAAGCTAAATTGAAAGAATAAAATCAAATGTGATCATGAGAAGGAAGCTTTCTTCACATTGTTGTAAGTTTAATTTAAGTCACCTATCAAATTTATAGAATAGCAAATGTAGATTTCCAGATACTTGATGCTATCAGAAATAAGAATCTGTTACATAATCATCTTCTTCTTTAAGAAAGATGAATAACATTCTTAGTACTATTCTAAATCTGAACAAATAAGAAAAGATGAAAAAGAAATACAGAAGTGTGTGATACCGTGATACATCAGAAAAACCTTACAAAATATTTTTCAGCTTTAGTATTTCATGTGGCAAATGGTAGAAATCATTGCTGTTTTTTCTGAAATTTCTACATTTCTTTTTCTCAAAAGTTTTTCTTTTCTTTCTTTTTTTCTTTTTTTTCCAATTATTTTTAACAAATAATGAACACATTCAATTTTAGGCCAGTCAGAAAACAAGATCAGGAAAAGTCCTGCACTGAGAGCACAATGTCTGATTGTACTGCATTCAGAATTCCACCCAGCATCTTAAGAACCACAAGATTATGTTATTCTGGTAAAAAAAAAAAAAAGTTCATATTCTGCGAGCTTTCACTGTTCATATCAAATACAATTAAAATTTGTAATAAACTACACTAAGCCGAAAATTCATTTATGCTTATGTAATAGATATGATGAAGTATTTTTTTCTGTAATGGGATGATCTTCAAAAATTCCAAAAATGGAGACTATAATATTGTTGAATACTCAGTTTTCATTCTTTTCTTTTGCACACACATCACACCAGCTTTCAGTCTTTTATAACAACTAGAAGCTAAACGTTTTTCATATAATATCACAAGTCCAATGGGGTTGACGATTTTAATTATGTAACATCATTCACTAATATGTTTTGGTTAAGATGAATCAAAGCCACCTCTCAAAGAGGCAGACTTCCTGACAGAAATTAAAAAAAAATAAATAGTATAAATATATACTGTACTGTATACACTATATACTTTTTAAACATTTTACTCAACAATTACAGACTTATCAAAATCTTTTATATATGTTTCTTAGATCTGAACACATATATTGACATTTTTTGAAAAATAATTAGTGTTTAAAAAAGATATGCTTACCTTGCCAAAACACAAAATGTTTTGATTCAGCATGACAAGCTGATATAGGTGGGTGATGACTAACCTAAAATACATTTTATAAACAAAAATTACCAGAGAGGAATCAGCACTTTATGCTTTTAAGACAACACAAAAACAGGTATCCAAACTATAATTTAATTATAATTTTCACAATTAACAGAAAAAAGAAGGCATATGAACAACATTACTATGTGTGACATGAAATGCATTAAATGTGCAGCAAACCATCCACTACAGACACAACTAGCCTTTTCAAATTGTTCACTATAATTTTCTTAATATATTTATTTAAAATATTCATTAATTAAAATTAAACTACCAAAGAATTCCATCCATCCAATATCCAACCTGCTATATCCTAACTACAGGGTCACGGGGGTCTGCTGGAGCCAATCCCAGCCAACACAGGGCGCAAGGCAGGAAACAAATCCCGGACAGGGTGCCAGCCCACCGCAGGGCATGCACATACACACACACCCACACACCAAACACACACTAGGGACAATTTAGAATTGCCATTGCACCTAACCAGCATATTTTTGGACTGCGGGAGGAAACCGGAGCATCCGGAGGAAACCCACACAGACACGGGGAGAACATGCAAACTCTACGCTGGGAAGCAAACCTAGGTCTCCTAACTGTGAGGCAACTGAGGCAACCGTGCTGCCAACTGAGGAATTGTATATTTCAATTACACTTTTACCACATGAATTATTTTTCTTTTATGAATTATTTAAAATTATGAAATGCAGCACATTATTACTCATATTGTAACAAAAACAATAATCAAACTGAAGGTTGTTCTTTGTTTCTAATTAGTATAAACTTTGTAGTGTAAATCTAAACAGAGTTAATTTCAGCCATTCTTGCAGTAGTACTTGAAATAATTATAATTTTCATTGAAATAATACATTTTATATTTTTAAACTAAAAAATTTGTAAAGGAATTTTGAAGCATTTGGATACAACAAGGAATGGTGTAGTGGTAGCACTGCTGCCTCAAAGTAAGGAGACTAGTTTCGAGTCCCAGATGTTCCTCGCGTGGAGTTTGTATGTTCTCTCTGTGGTTGCATGGATTTCCTTCAGGTGCTCCAGTTGCCTCAAACAGTCCAAAGACATGAAAGTTAGGTGAACTGGCATTGCTAAAGTGCCCCTAGTGTATGTGGGTATGTGTGTGTTCAACCTGTGATGAACTGGCGCCCTGTTCAGGTTTTGTTCCTTCCCTTAACTTGCCCTGAATAAGTGGGTTAAGTGATGCATAAATGGATGGAAAGTTACAGCAATAAAAATCTCAACAATACAATACTACAACATGGAATAGAACAGTGCTTTGTAAATTCTTTATTCAGAGCTGAAATAGTTTACATACAGTGTACATATGTATGTATTTAAGTGACTCTGCATTAAGCAAAAAGAACTGCACATTAGTTAATGTTCCTGCCTCTCAGCTCTAGAAGACTGGATTAGAATCCAAGCCTAGACACCAAATGTTACAACTGCCCATGAATATGCTGAAGTTTGGAAGTACTGATGATTAATGTTAGAATTAAGAAAGCAACTTAAAAAATACCTGAATAAATGAGCGATGAAGAAAATGATTTGACCTATAACCTAGTATTGTATGCACAACAAAGAGAGGCCACATTATTGTTTTAGACAGATTGAAAAGAAATATATGACACTGTGTATTACTGTTCATGCATAGGTTTCTTTAATTTTTTAAACAAACAAAAAAGTGGCTATAGTATTCACGGATGTATTGAAGTTACTTAAAACGTCCTGTATATTCATCTACTTTATATTTATTCACAGAAATTTCAGTTTTCATTTATGGACAGTTCAGTTAGCACTTGAACATATACATCAAGCATCAAAAACAAGTAATCTTCTACTGTAACTGCATTCAAACCTTGATACACTGGGACCAAGTCCTAAGAATTCTCATAAAAACACAAATGTCTCAAAATATTTTTTTCTTTAAATCATTGCTTCAAAATATTCTTTAGTGATTAAATCAATGCAACCTCAATAATCTATCCATCCTTTTTTGAATGGCCTCATACATCTACAGGATCAGATTTACAATTTACCTGCAAAATTTGATTGCAGTGTCAATTCCCCCTTATGTAAACCATCCTCATGATTATTCCCAACTTAAATATCTAATTTTAAAATGTGCAACCTATATATCATGAATTGGTAATAAGTTAGCATAGTATACACTTTAACCCTTGAAAATATTTGGGCTTCAAGGCTAAAGTCATTGCCTGAACTCTTGTTTATTTTCAGAACCTGTGTATTCCACTGAAGGCACAAGGAATGAGACAATTCTACAGTATGCAGATGCAACTTGCACCTCTCACACAAAAGGTTAAAGAGCTCTAGATCTGAGTCCAGTCTTCTTGAGAAATGAGATAGAAATGATAATAAATTGCTTTTTTGCTTTTCAATCAAGTAATTATGACCACACTCTTATTTATTGTGAAGTTGGCAGTAACAGGCCTATTCATTCAAGCATATGTTTTGACACCTTGACATACTCCTCTGCACAGGTGACAATTATGTTAAATAGTAAGGATTTATTAACTGTGATTTACCAAATCATTGAAACTCTACATGCATCTCTCTGGAATCTTTCAATGTATACCATAGTATGTAAGTAAATGAACAGGAGAAGATTTTCAGCTGAAAGATCTAATTTCAGCATATGATGAGATGGATGAGTGATCACCCAGACTCTGTTCATTACAAGAAATGGTTTCCATGCCAGAATGAGAATTTTTGTCCATAAAGAAGTCTAAACTGTTTAAATCATTTTAGGCTACAGATATAGAGAGACACCAAATAAGATCTTAGAATGCCATATAAACAGTAAGTAAGACTCTAATTACATTATAAAGTCTCTAGGTTGCACATTAGTTTGTAGTGCTATAAAATGGAAATCATGTGGTTTAGATGACTACACGGATGAACAACTTTACATTGAATGCATCTCCAGTCAATGGTGTAAATATTCTGAAAAGCTTTCAGGAATGAATTTCTGCCAAACTGTTGTTTTGACTCTCAGCCTTGCTAATATCTCGCAGAACCTTCATGTTTACTTTGCTGCTGGATATTTTAGTTACGGTATTTAACATACTATCTCTATGGAGTCTTCTGGATACCACCTCTTTTCTCAATTTTCAGTCCACACTCAAATTTGCTGCATTATTAGCTCATCACCTAAGTTTCTAAACTATTTTGCACTAATTTAGGAAATAGTCGTACCAGATTAGAATAGAATAAAAGAAATATGAATCTATTCAACTTTTTACAATGTATGGCAGCATTTTATGGATACTCTCTTTTATAAGGCTTGCCTTTGTCTTACTATTTTTACTGAAAGATGGAGGACAAAAAGTTACTGGGAGACATGTTACCTAAGCAATATAATTAAAAAGAACATAACTGTATTCCACCAGAGTAAATATAAAAAAAAGTGTATCATAGTTTGCGCTGTCATTGTCACTATTAAAAATGAAAAGATAACGCCAGTTATCTCTTGAGAATATCTTAATAATGAATATTTTTCTACTCATTCAATTACTATTAGCAAGGATATAATCATTACAAAAGCCTTGCCAGTATTTAGAGATCGTTGCTACTTACATGACCAGCTTGTCATGTTTATGTAAAAGGCATAATAAAAAATGAACTGCTTCCAGTCAGAGCACTTTTTTCACAGCAAACATTGAGATAATTACAAATTCAAAAGTAAATAGTTTCTAGCTGTATTGTTTCACTAAATTAATAGCAGCTATTTAGTTAGATTTCATGAAAAGAAACTCAATTCACATTTAATGTTAAAACTGTTATTAAATACATGCATCTTAACAACATTATAAAAACTTGCTGTAAAATGATTGGTTCACAGCAGACCTTTATTACTGAAATGTATTGCAAACAGGTTAGAAAGAAAGCCCAATCAATTCTGTCACCCTGTCAATTTAGCCATCCTCTTTTCTCTAAATTCCAGCTTTGCAAATCCAGGTTGCAAATTTAGGTTTCCAAAGGTAAAGAGCAACAGGTTAAAGAACTCTTTTATTCCTAGACCTATAAGCATTTTCAATTATGTTATTTGCAGGAATGCTGCTAGATGTTAAATTCTGCAATAATATTTTGTGTACTGTTGAAAGTAATTACACTTCTTTGTAATGATCTTGAGTGTGTGTTTATGCAATAACATTGGTTGTCAAATGTTGTGTCTTTCTTTATCTAGTGGCTATCTATAAAAATGTCTTCTGTTTTTTCACTTTCCTGCTACAAACAAATTTCCCTCTGGGATAATAAATCTACCTAACCTAACCTACTTTGAGATGAAATTTAACTTCTGTTTAAAAACATTAGGTTTTATTAATGTGTCAAACTATATATAAAAACATACTACCTTAGGTGAAAATATTATTAGGGGTCAATGTGTCATGTGCTGCTGTGGCTTTTGAAAGAGAAACTTAATGAAGGTTACATTTTGTATGTGACACTGAAAATAATTTACATTTTACATTATATACTGGCCACTAACTCTTAAGTATATGCATCTTATCAGTTCTTTTAAAAATATGGTCAATGAATCATGTAAACTAAAGACAGTATGACAACTTTTACCTCACATTCACTTAGAATGATAGACTAACTATAAGAGAGGAAAAGACAATTCACCTGCTCTGCTATAAACCTGAAACCTTTGTCTTTTCTTTCACATTCATAGGTTTCTCCAAGCACAGGGTTAAATGGTTTGCTTCCTGCACGGTAATAACTGGATGCATATCCGGATATTGCAAATGTAGCAATGTATATCTGTAGGGGAAAAAGAAGTTGATATATAGTACAACAATAATTGCACAAAAAATAGACAAATCTACAATGAAGGATGATTGTGATTAAGAAATGACTATGCAACAGGTGTACAGTCAACATAGGTTTAGTCAGCGGAGATAGTGTTTTACTAATGTGCACAAATTGTGCTGTTTTTATATTGTTATTATGTTGCTTTTCATTTTACAAAAGCTTTGGATAAAGTATAATATATGAGACTTGTGAGAAAACTAGAATAAGTGAGAGTTCAAGGTGCACCATGTAAATTTGTGTAAAACTGGCTCAAACACAAAATGCAAAGGATAATTGTGAGATAAACATTTTCTTAATTAAGTGATGTTAAAGTGGGGATACACAGGGATGAGTGCTGAGGCCAATACTCTTTTCATTTACACAAATGCCCTAGATAAAAATGTAACAAGCTGGCTAAATTTGCTGATTAAGCAAACTACATAACATAATGAATACCTTACAGTCAGTAGAATCGTTTTGGGTGGACCTGGACAGAATTCAGAGTTGGGCAAACTTGTGGAAGATTAAATTTAATTCAAGTAACTGTAAAGCAGTATAAGCAGGGAATAAAAAATATTAGATTTGAATTTGGGATGCTAGATAAATTGGTATGGTTTTGTGTGGCCATGTGCTTCTTATGTGCTACCTCTGCAGTCTTGCACTCACACTTTCTGGGAAGGTTCCCTACTACACCTTCATAATAACTCTCAGTCTCAGTCTCATCCTCACACTCTTGGAGTATTAATGTGACTGTGTTTTACAGATGTACAGTATCTGTGAGTTTGGTTTAGATCTGCATTTCAGCTGTTTACAAAATGTGTCAAATGGCACCTCTATATGATATACTCAATGCCTCCTTCCAGCAGACGTATGTGGTCAATCTACATTGAAACGGGTTTTTATTGCCAATGGCAAATTAAAGTATTAGTGTCAACTCTTTCTATCTAAAAATCTTAAAACTCAAAACAAAATTAATACCTCACTGCAACATAATTTAAGAAATTGATCTCTGAGATACAGTTATACAGGAAGACTTCAATATTCAAGCAGATATAAAAATGCAGGAGATTGTAAAATTAAAAAGAAAATCATTTGTGATTTTTTCTTGGTGTAAAAGGTGTAGACAGTAAAAAATGAACTGCTATAAAACCAATTACTTTCCAAATGCCCATTTTGACATTCTGTGTCAAATTTACTTGGACTATAATTACTGTTATGTAACTTTTGTGGATAAACTATAAATATGATTTTTATCAAATGTCAAATTCTTAATAATGCAAAATAATAAAATGAAAAACAATTCTAATATGCTTAAAATAAACAACATCAATAAACACTATTTATGATAGTTATAATGAGTAGTCTAAGTAATGCTTACCATTCGCTCAAAAGGATCAGGTGTCTCAGCAGCTTTATCTAGCAACTCACTGTATTCAAGTTCCTCACAAAGATGTTGAAGAGTGTTAAGTGGCTCGTTTAACTGTACAGGCATAGCAACCTTAGAAAGGTCCTTTCCAATATTATTTCTCAAAATGTTCCATAAGCTAATATTGCTGGTGTTCGGACTAGGTGAAGGCAAACATGACCGCCTTCTACATTCTAGAATGGCTCCATTATGAACTGTACCTTGAGCAGAAGGAAAAAAAAATATGTTTCAATTTCACTGGTGAATGTAACTATACTTCCACTTACTATACCTGTAGTTACAAATGACAAATACAAACTGAGAATGCAGAACATAGTATAAATTCAGATTAAAATTAATCATTGCTAAGTTATTCAGTTATTACTTTTTAATTTATTGAAATATACTGCTTATTTTAGGAGTTAAGTGTGATGACAAACTAGCCTTTAAATTTACCCTATTTTTCCATAGTTAATGAAGTATAGGAAAATAAATATATGATAAGAAAGTACAAATAAGCTTAACTTGTAAAATAATTAGATGTAAACACATTTTTTGATATTTCATCATTTCTGTTTGCTGATGTTTTTTACTTTTTCAACTACATTCTCAATAAACACCCTACAACTGGTTTACCTGTGGCACAACTATGTGATTGGTCTCCTATGATCCCTCTTCATGTTTCAGTGTATGGAAGAGAGAGAGAGAGAGATTTGCAGCCTAAGCATAAACACATAATGTTAGCATACCTGAGTACTGGTGAATCAGCAAGGCTTGGAAAAGCCCGACCTTAAAGACGGAGTGAGTGAGGTTGTGGAAAGATGACATTCGTATGTGTTCAGGTAAGGAGAAGTAAGTGTAGCCCTTTTAAAGGTAGAGACTGGCAGGGCAAAAGTAGTTAACCTGCAAGTCCTTAGGTAGAAGCACATAGTATCTGAATAAATGTAGTGGGCCTGCGCTGCCTCCTTAAAGCATGTAGCTCAGAATGTGCTTAAGAGACTTAAGTTTTATTGGCACAGGAACACCAGGTGATGGGAGAAGTAGTTTTAGCCTAGTGTTCATGTAGAAAAAGAAGGGCCACCCTTAACACTATAATGTGACCTACCACAGAAGGAGGCTTAATGCTGTCACTGCCATTGTGTGATCTGGAAGAGAGTCTGAGGTGACAGCTTCTGATGGAAGAAAGAAGCCATGGCTAAAAGAGAGGGAGAGACACCAAGGTAGTTGACAATGGCAGTGGTTGCTGGGTACTTTGGAGGCAGGCAAATTGGAGAACCACCACATCTGGTAGAAGGCAGGGTCTAAGATCTATTGTATGTGAGTAGTTCTAGAGACAGAGTGGGGTTTTGCTTTGATTCTGCTTATTTGTACTTTTGTGTTCTCTTTTGCTTATTCCTGCTTGTGTACTTTATTTTCCATAATGAGATGATTTTGATATTTATGACCTCCTTGGCATTTTTTAGGTTGGGAGGAACACTGCAAGCAAACTCAGTCCTCTCATAAAATACTGCATACTCAGGTTAATTGTTAACTACTTGATGTAGTAAATTATTTATTGCATAGCAGAACATCCTTTTTAGAATAAGACAGTCTCCATCATTAAAAGCTATTTCCACTCCTTTCTGTGAATTGGAACTTCAAATGGAGTAATATTATCCTGTGTTTGTCTATAAAAAGAGGAAAGTGAATTTTGATTATTTTCAATTAAAACATTTCATACAAGAAAGACTGATATTGGAGGAGGCCTACTGGTTTTGCACAACTACACCTAAAACTAGGACTCTCTGTATGAAAAAACATTACTCTTTAGCTTAGGCCATCAGCACAACTTTTCCTGACTAGCAAATGAGAGTAACAAGATGTCACTTGGAACAGGTGACACTCTGTCACCTAACAAAGACAGCAAGCTGGTGGGAAACTGCCTTATAGGTCCAGTCCATTTTCAGATAGCTAATGCCAGGTGTGTTTCTACCAGGGTTTGTCAGGCAGCAGTGTAAGATAGCTGCACCTTGACACTGAATTGATTCCTGCACTTCTTTCAGAATAACTGGCGTAAAGAGTTTAAAGTGAAACACAGAGCCTATGGTATTACAGTAAGTCAGACAAAGACTCCCCTGTGCGTTAGTATGTGGTTAGTTTAATAATTCATTTTGATAGCTTTTGGGTTCTTTTTAGCTCCTTATTGCACTTGATATCTCAATTTTAATAGTGTGTTCACTCAGTGGAAATCAGTTTAGTGTATCTAATGTATTTTTATATGCATTGTTAGTGAGCAAGATTCATTCGCGAGAGCAGACAATTTTTCATTACATTAAATCCTATTTATTTTACCACAAACATTATTATTAAAGGGCACCACAGAGTTAATGTAGTTAGAGCTACTTTCTAAAGCTCCAGGACATTATTAGTGCAATTGTTAATACCATAGGAATTAAGTAGTAGATATGTATTGAGCTTAAAAGGTTTATTAGACAAAATAACTGGTAAGAGTACTCATGCACAGTAAAAGCAATTAAACGTTTACGAAATCGTAAAAGATAGCACTGCAACTGTTATTACTGTTATTAGATTGAAATACACAATGGTATAATTTCAGAGAAATTTTAACCAAGCCTACTTAACAAATTTTAAAAATGTTGCACATTAAATAAAGACATGCTTGTGAAAATTTGAAAAACAAACCTTGCCTTTGTTTAAAAGGCAGTTTCATGCCTAGGATATAAAGCACTGACTCACTGTGTAAAATTGAGCAAGTCATTTAACCTGTGAACATTGCAGTTGTCAAATTAATAGAAAGGTTTGCATTGTGGAAAGATGCCATATAAAATAATGATTGATTTCATGAAAATATTAAGTCAGTCATAGCAATTTTTGTATATTATCCTTTGACTGAGATATGTTATGATATATTGTAACAATATGGACTAACATTAACCCAAGACTAATCTTGAACACTTTTGGAAATACATCAGATTTAAGCAAGGCATGTTTTAAATAAAACAAATGGCTGCTTTTTTATTTGTTGGTTGTAGAAATGCTACTAATTTGCGAAATGAACAGAGTTTCAGTACATACATGACAAAGAAAATGAACCTCTTTCTGTTATGGCGGATGTATAGTGTTAACATTCATTATGTTGTTGTTCAAAAAAAACTCTGAGAACTAAGTATTAAGCTACCAACCTATTCATATGAAACTGATAAATAATAATGTTTGTAATAACAATAATACACTAATGACTGAGCGAAATGAACAGGAGCAAATTGGCAGATTTTCATTCTGGGCATATTTATGTGCTTTCTGTTAATGTAATAAAATGTTTGTATAAGAAATATTTCAAAAGATTGAAAACATAAATCATCATATAAAGTTGTGAAATTAATCAACCCTTTAATACAGGAAACAACAAGATTTCCACATTTGATTACAAACTTTTGGAGATTATACCAATGACAACAATATTAAGAAATTACTTTTTTTTAGGAATGTGCATTACTATAATGTGAGCAGTGACATCTTTTATGTGTTCTACAACTCTGTGATAAACAGTACAATTTACTAAGTTATAGTCAAGATGGTTAAGATCACATACTTCAAATAAGCCAAATAAATCATCAAATTAATTAAGAAGCCAGTCTCAGTTTAGGGACACACTTTCGACCCAAAGAAGATCATAATGGAAGATCGAATGAAGACAAAACTCATGGCCATTATGAACCACGCTACACATCACTGAGTACTTTGAGCCAATTAATTATTTATCTGAAGTGTGTTCATAAATGATACTGGGGCTCCATTACACCGAATGGCAATATGCTTACATAACGGCTCACTTAACATTAGCTAAGAAGTTTTTTTTCCTTCTTATTTGTAAATCTTGTATGTGTTTGGGGAAGGGTGTTGTTGTTTGTTATGGTATGTTTTGAACTTCTGTAAAAGCTAACTTTCCCCTTGGGACAAACAAAGTACCATCTACTGTATGTATGTATGCATGTATGAATGTATGTATGTACAGTATGTATGTATGTACATATGTATCTATCTGTCTATCTAGAATTTATTAGAAACACATACATACTAATGAGAACATAAAAATTTTGTCTAGCTTTTCTATCAAAAGTGAAATGCATATTGCCTATAATCAGTTATAATAAATAAATAACAAATCTTTAACACATTGTTCAGAAAGTGGTAAATCCATTATTTAATTTAGAACTGACAATATCCCATTATTATAAGAGTCACATTTATTTTTTTTACCATAAG
Organism: Polypterus bichir lapradei; assembly: GCA_026402145.1. Classification (NCBI taxonomy): domain Eukaryota; kingdom Metazoa; phylum Chordata; class Cladistia; order Polypteriformes; family Polypteridae; genus Polypterus; species Polypterus bichir. The sequence continues at coordinate 52,690,946 of JANRMT010062841.1, read as the reverse complement.
AGATTCACTGGGCGGCACAATGGTGCAGCGGTAGCGCTGCTGCCTTGCAGTTAGGAGACCTGGGTTCGCTTCCCTGTGTCTGTGTGGGTTTTCTCCAGGTGGCTCCGGTTTCCTCCCACACTCCAAAGACATGCAGGTTAGGTGCATTGGCGATCCTAAATTGTCCCTAGTGGGTGTGTATGTGTGTGTGCCCTGCGGAGGCTGGCACCCTGCCCGGGGTATGTTTCCTGCCTTGCGCCCTGTGTTGGCTGGGTTTGGCTCCAGCACACCCCTGTTTTAGCATATAGCGGGTTGGATAATGGATGGACGGAAGAGATTCACTTAAGGGATATAGAAAGGAACATTAATATACATTATGCACAGTTATACGAAATAAATTATATACTGTAAACAGGATTAATGACTACACCAGTCTATATTAAATTAATGGCCAGCAGTTACTGTGATTGAGACAACTTAATTCATATCACTCATAAGGTGAATTACCAAACATGGAAGCTGAAAAGAAATACAAAATTTCATCTTCTTTGGTTTTAAAGCACTTTGGATCAAACAAAATTGATTAAAGTTCCAAGCTACTACAGAATAAAAGGCAGTACTTATTGCAAAATGTACAGTCATGCAATAAGGTCATGAAAGGAAACTTTTGCAAACCAAAAAATTCACTGTTATTTCCATTTGTTTAAAGAACAGACTGAAATGGCAACTATCTCTTACTTGGGGTCTCAATTTCACTGCTTAAGCAGTCCACGGAAATATTGTCGCTCACATCACTTATGTATGACTCATCTTCAGAAGCCTGCAAGGGAACAGATTAAACAAAAATAGACCTTAAATAATTTACTGAAACACCCCTAGGCAATAATAAGAAAAAATAATCCTTTAACAAACCAAAAACAATCTATCTAATCATCATTTACCCGTTCCAAATATGGCCCTATATCAGTGTGCGTAGGTTGGTGGAATCAGTAATTGGTGCCTAATCCAGGGCTAAATAAACAATAACAGGGGCCTCAGCAACCAGAAAGTATCACATATTTTGTAAAAAACACCACTTAAATTTAAACACCCATTGATAAAGAAATAATTCATTCATGTATGAATGTATCTATCTTTAAAATAAACAATATAAATAAATTACTATGTCATGTGGGAGCTCAGAAAAACACTTGCCTTAAAATACTCTTCCATCTTTCAGACCTTCAATAATATGATACACGTAATCAAGCTGAATTATGCATGCTGATCCTTTCATGTCACTACTTTCTGATGGTGTAAAAAACAATAAAACCTTGTAGCTTTTTCCTTGTAGTTTTTCTTAAGAAACAGTTTATATTCTCAATGTATGCCTTGTGCTGGTGTGCTGGTGTGCTGGTCTTATTACACTGTACACAATATGATTAATGATACTTCTTAGGTTACTATATTTTTAACGAGCAACAATTAAGATCAACAAGCTACTTTTTATGTTAATTATAATAAGGATGCACTTTAAAGAAACTGCAATGGAGTGGATGGATTGGCGGAGTAATCCACCAATAATTAATTTAATAATAATAATTAATTTAGCAATAAGTAATTTACCAGGACATGAGGGCCATGTCATTTTAGCTTGCAAATGATGTTGGCGCTATACTAAACTCTCATTCCCATTAACTGTTCTAAAAACATTACTACCAGATATAGCTTTCACTGCCTATTGTGGCAAATCTGCTCTTAATTCCACCTATAATGTCTTCAGGATATTATCAAAAACTAAAAATAGTCCAGTTCCAGCTTTATTATATTGCATAAATCATAAAATAGCTAATCTTTAAAATAAGTTTTACTTAGCTAGCAATCATCATTTGGTGTAGTTTATCTTCAAAGATTCTCCTTTAAGTTCAAAAACGTGCCCTTATTAACTATTGGTGATAGTAACAAGTAACTGATTATTAGTAACAAATCCTAAATAATATATGTAATAAACATATTTTGTGCTTTTAAATGAGATTTCTTATAATGAGGCATTCTTATTCTTTTTGATATTACTATTTTTGCTATTCAGGCCAAGCTCTTCCTATCAAAGAGTACAATTTCTCTGACGGGTTCGTGGGGAGGATTTCTAAACTCTAGCCCGAAACCAACTTCTAGGACCTTCCGAAAAGCACTTCTGTAGTTAGCACCACTGCTCAGGAGCCCCTGAAGCCATGACTTTCTGCTTCCTTCAGGAAAATGTTAATCACACTTTACTCATAAAAGTTCCCAATTGTAGCTATGATACAGTATAGTGCTGACAACAATGTATGAAGCTATTGTACACAATCTACAATAATTATTTTTCATAACAATCAATGAAGACAATGGAATTTTTAAAGAATGGCAATACATAACAAAAATAAAAGGTCTTTTTAGCAATTGTGATTAATGATATAACATCTATGTTTACAACAGCTGCAGGTTATATGATATCAATGTGACATAGTGATACTAGAGTAAAGATATGCACAGATTGATCAGTCTGCACCTGACAGTATAGGGGCATTCAAAGGTTCCCATCGTAAATTGATACTTTATAATTGAAGTTCTCAGGGCACAATGAATATTTATGACTAACAACAAGCTTTACATGAAAAACAGGACACATTTTTGAGGAAGGGCCCATCAACAGATACAAAATTATACATTTGTGTGTGAATTTAATAGTTTTGTGAAACAATAGCAAGCATAAAATCCAGAAAATTTAAAAAAGTCTTTCCGATATCACTTAACTACTTGAGGAAATTCGCCAATAATTAATAATTTTTTATATGCAGTTCACCCTAAGAAATTTTCAATCACAAGGAAAACAGTTTTGTTTTACTTTAATTAAAACTGCATTGCTAACATATTTTAAAAGCTTCCATTTCCTAATGAACTGCATTTTATTATCAAGATACATATAGATATAAGGCATTTAAAAATTATTATTAGCTCTGAGAATTTCTCCAGCTACCAATTTTTAATTACTTATTAAATGTATTTTAGTGTAATAATAAAGGAATTGTGTGAGTTTCAAATATGCAGCCTTTTTAGCACATTGTCCATATTTTTATTTACACAGTAAAAACCAAACTAAAAATACAATACATTTGCTATAAATGAAGACAACATCAAATTACATAATATACTAATCACAGTAGGATCAAATTCTGATAATTTTATACTTGCCTCATTTTCTGATGAACTTGCAGACAAAAGAACTTCTTGAGCATCAAAGAACTCGGAAAGAGACTCAGAAACTGATGCTCGACTCTCTGTTGACAACTGGTGAACTAAAGACTTGGTGGCATCAGAGGAATCCTGTTTCTGACAAAATCCCAAAACAGAAGATGTTTTTGTCAAAAGAATAAAAATAAAAACAAACAACAACACTGGAAAACAGCTTATCATAAGATGGTGAATCAGCTAACCTGACATACTTCAGAAACAAGCTAGAATACATACTGTATATTCTGAGCCATCAGATTGGCAACCATGGCACTTAACCAAATACATGTGATAGACTGAACAACCTCCCATTGCTTCTAAATTGTATGTATTCTACTATCTGTCAACTATGGGAACACTCTGTAAGTGGACAGAAAGGCATCCTGGCCAAGAGCAGGAAGGATGTCGCACCTAGACAAGGCTTCCATAATGGATGGACAGACAGAGAAGCCAGAGAAGAAAATGGTTCCTTGCTCAAGCGGAAAGCCGAAAACAAATGAACTTGCACCCTGACCGGACATGTAAATTGCACCTTTCTGTTTCGAGATAAAAGAGGTCAAGGGTGGACTGTCTCTGGGGTGTATTTAATCCCCCTGGTTAGTAGATGGCAGCAGCCCTTGATACCGTCACCCACTCAGGAACTAGCAGGGAATGACAGGAGTTGTAGTCTAGCAGCACAACCCTGCTGGAGTCCGTGGGTGCCGTAAGTGGGCACTGCAGGTACATGTACTCCCTGTTATGTGGGACTTCCAAGTGACCCGGAAGTATTTTCAACGGTCAACAGCCCTGAGACCAGAAGTACTCCCAGGTCCTCAATAAAAGTGACCACACTCCCTTGTCCAGGCGAGTTGGAGCTGGGAGGAAGATGAGCAATACTCGGAAGGATGACAGTGTGGTGGAGAAAGGATAAGTATTTGGAGAAGTAAATTGTGCTTGGTACTTTTTGTGAGTCATTTATATGAAAAACACTCAATTACTTGAACCCAGGACTGTGTTATGTATTCGTGTTGGGGTTTGGGGCTCTATGGCACCCCCCCTTGCCTTCACTATATATATACTGTATATATAGGGTGGTCCAGATCTAATTATGCAATTTTCATTACGCTATAACTTATTAAGTTTATTACATAGAAAATCACCCGAAAAATCCCGGACCATCAAGAAGTGTGCAAACTGACGCCATGAAGAATCGTCTTCGCATAAATCAAAGTCATCCAGACAATCTGGATCTGCATAATTAGATCTGGACCACTCTGTATAATTTATTTCCCATAATTTTCTATGTGCAAAGATAATAGTTACATACTATTGAAAATAAAGTGGTAATCTGAGATTATTTCGTCACTAGTGTCCCCATCTGACCAGCATAATACTTTATATCTGGATGGACTTGCTAGTGATTAATACTACTACTACTACTACTACTACTACTAATAATAATAATAATAACAATAATAATAATAATTATTATTATTACTATTACTATTAGGCTTTTATTAATTTGCAAGGCTGTGTTAACATTTTAAAATATAACTTTTAATACATCTGACTTCATTAGCTAATTTAAGAGGTGATAAGGACTTACAGTAAAACCACGGATAACATTTCCAAGATTACTCTTCTTCCAGTCTATCCATTTTATGAACTTTAAGTTTCCCAGTATAGGGTCCAGAAATCTGGAACTAATTCCAGCAGCAATGGGTACAATTCAGGAACCAATCGTAAATGTGACATCACCCATCACAAAGTACAGTCATTCCTAGATTACAAAGTCAATCAGTCATACTGGGCAAATTTCCATCCAACCAACCATTATCCAACCCGCTATATCCTAACTACAGGGTCATGGGGGTCTGCTGGAGCCAATCCCAGCCAACACAGGGCGCAAGGCAGGAAACAAAGCCCAGGCAGGGTGCCAGCCCACCACAGGTTTTTCACACACATACACACCAAGCACACACTAGGGACAATTTAGAATCGCCAATGCACCTAACCTGCATGTCTTTGGAGTGTGGGAGGAAACCCACGCAGACACGGGGAGAAAATGTAAACTCCACGCTGGGAGGACCCGGGAAGCGAACCCGGGTCTCCTAACTGCGAGGCAGCAGCGCTACCCACTGCGCCACCCCTGGGCAAATTTACAGCTGCCAATTTAACATAAATACAGCTGTAGGATATATTTTAATGAAATATTTTTTTGGGCATGGCATTAAGGTGGCTAAACTGATTACATTTATAAACTGAAATGTTTATTTAAAACTCAAAACAGGCAATTATTATTATCAAGGAAACAATAAATGTGTTTGATGAATTAGGTTTCCTGATTTTGTAATAATTCCATACACCAAAACAATCAGCAAGGACTCTCAATGCAGAATTGATTTCTGAGCTGTAACAAATACAGTGTTATATTCTGAGAACAGAACTGTGAACAAGGCAAGGGCTGACTACAGACAGGATTCCAATTAATCTCAGAGTATACATACTGATACATCAACATTCACAACTGAAAGGCCCATATAAAATTGCCAATTACGCTGATATGTATGTGATTTAGTTTTGCATAGGACAGTTTTTTAAAATTCTACTCCTGACTGCTTCGTAAGGGTTTCGTCTTGCTCAAGCCCAATCTTGCACAGAACCACAATCTCACGTGGTACAAAATATGTAGGTCAAAGTGTCATCCTTTGGGACAAAGTGTGCCAAAGACTGTATATAGTTGAATACCCTGACAATTTAATTCACTTTTTTTTTAATTTATTTTTAAACCACTTTTTACTTTTACAATGGAGCATGATGAGTGATGACTCTGATCTTAAGTGCCTGACTTATTGATACTGTAATGATAACACCTTAGACACACAACTGCCATATGTCAGCAATATCAAACCTTTTTTAACTGTCTCCGTCAATATGCAGTTAGACTCTAAGGCACAGCGTCATGCATGACTGAATCTTGTCCTCCTGTCTACTTCCTCACTGGCTGTGTTGGCATACTACCTAAAACAGTGAGATTATTCAGTAGCTAAATTTAAGAAACGTTTTAAAGACCTAAAATTATATGGGCATCTCATGATATTCTTTTTACTAGTACTGGAATGTAGGTCTCTAGTGTGAGCTTGTTAATTGTTCTGTCTTGGTTTATGATACTTTTTCCTATAATACCCACCTTCTGTTATTTCTTGAATACAATGTTATTTTAGAAAACTGAATTTTTTGGCACTTTTTCTGAATTAGGGCTGTAAACAGAGGAAGCAACCATTACACAAGTGTCTTCATATCAACTACTACTTACAGTATTATCCCTTTAAAGATGTTAAACTGAAAATTCAAGGCTGCCTTTTACTTGGCTCATATACTGTAAATATTTCTTTGACATCATATATAGTACCACAAGAAAACAAAATAAAATGTGAACATTTTTACCAAGGGCAGCACGGTGGTGCAGTGGTAGCGCTGCTGCCTCGCTTTAAGGAGACCTGGGTTTGCTTCCCAAGTCCTCCCTGCGTGGAGTTTGCATGTTCTCTCTGTGTCTGCGTGGGTTTCCTTGCACAGTCCAAAGACATGCAGGTTAGGTGCATTGGCGATCCTAAATTGTCCCTAGTGTGTGCTTGGTGTGTGGGTGTGTATGCCCTGCCCGGGGTTTGTTTCCTGCCTTGTGCCCTGTGTTGGCTGGGATTGGCTCCAGCAGACCCCCATGACCTTGTGTTAGGATATAGTGGGTTGGACAATGACTGACTGACATTTTTACCATCACTGAAATAAACAATACTAAAGTACTAATTATTACATATTTATTAACAAACATTAGCACAATAATGAAATTGCTGTCATTCTGCATTTAATCATAAATAAATGGCAGATAAATCACTGTGTCAAAGGAGAGTTAGTTTTTGTATAATACTGTATTGAAAAACAGGACTGAATCATAGGCAGAATATGCCAGGCAAGTAAACAAACAGCACTGTATAAGATGAGAATTACTGCCAAATGCATAAAAAGTCAAATCAATTAATTTAGAAAATAGAGATTAACAGAACAAAAAACTGGAAAAATGTAGGATTGGCAGTAAGTGAATGCAGCATATCTCTGTGTCAGCGTCAATGCCATAACATAACAGGGGAAGTTTTAAAACCTTGGAGCTGACTTAAATCTGACATTCCCTGATGAATGATCTTCAAGAATACAAAGGAATATATTTTATCAAGTGAGTGCTCTCTCCTGAACTTATTTTGCTTTGTTTGAAGAGAGAAAACTGCTCAAATAAAGAAACAACTTTCAAAAACTTTAAAAAGTAATTAATTGTAATTTAATTACAGGCCACTGTATTTATTAACATGTCTCTAATCTGAAGTGTTTTATAAGCACACTGCCAACCAATATGTACAGAAAATATATATTGTACTCTCTACCAAGTTAAGTGATTTTTCAGAACTAACAGTAACAGTATCATTTTCACCACCGGTGTTGGGAAGAATCCTGAAATTCAGATTTTAACAAATTAAATTCTAAAAAATTAGATTAATAACTTTAAAAAATGACAGGTCAAAAGATGGCCTCCAAATTAGCAATTGACCGGATAATGATACTTAATACATCAGGTTTTCAGTTCAAGATTGTAATACTGAACAATCAGCTAATGTACAATAGACAGCTTACAGATTACCACACCTCACATCAAAGAATCCAACCTGCAGAATCCCATAAATGACATTTTTACTCAATGCAGGTTCTAAAATTCTTGACTCTTCACGAATTCTGAACAGTTGATCTCTTACAGTAGCTGTGGGCTCTAGGCTAATGTCTGAAAAGTAATGATTCAGATATTTACACTGTTATGTATCATTTCTAATAATCTATTTTAAGAAGGTGTTAACAGTATTAAATCAAAGCAAACCACTTTTTAGTACAGGAGCAAAGCATAATGTACATTGTATGATAGCTAACAATTTTGAAACTCTACAGATACAATATGTACAGCACATTAACTATTGTAAAACAGGTCAGTATATGTTGATTTTACCTCAGTGTTTCAACATAGCAAATATTATGCACATTATAAATTTATCTATATATAGATATCCATCCATTATCCAACCCGCTATATCCTAACTACAGGGTCACGGGGGTCTGCTGGAGCCAATCCCAGCCAACACAAGGCGCAAGGCAGGAAACAAACCCTGGGCAGGGCGCTAGCCCACCGCAGGGCTGTATATAGATATGATGAAATGAAAGACAAAAAAGATATTTATAAATGAGTAAATAACTGCAAAACCTTTCATTCATATTGCAGATGTCACACATGTGGACCTGGGGAGTGTCCCATGGGAGGAAGGAAGAGAGTGAAACACTATCATTAATATGGTTTTCATTTTCCCTGGAATAGACAGGAAGCTCATGGAAGACAACTGACCTAAGCCCCAGCCATTCTGGTCTGTCCAGTACTTAAAGACCTATACCACTGGAAGTCTTTGTTCACTCTTTGAGCTGTTTTCAGAAGACGACAGAGCTCTGATACAAAAACATATGCTATGAATACTGTCTGGAGTGAAAAAAGTGATACTTTTTCATTGATCATTTTTTTCTTTTTCTTCAATGCATCACATTAAATGGGGTGCACTAACTGAACCCTAACCCTTCTTCCTTTGTCTTATACCTTTTCCATAGGGTTCTAGATTTACTTCCCTTGACAAAATTAACCAAAACCTTGTTAAAGTGGTTCCTATGTAATAATTTAAATCAATCATGAAACTTTTTAAAAGCTGGATATTGCAAGCAAGTAACATTTACAAAATTCCAGGTTCTTGACAGGACCTCTGGGAACACAGAACAAACCACTGGAAAAGTGTTTAAAAGCTCCAGATGTCTCAAGAGTGTATTTTTCTTTCTCTCTTTAGAAAGCAACCAAGAACACAGTCCTGAAATGTCTTTGGAAGTCTCTAGAGGTTAACTTCACCCAAAAGTGATTAGCGGAGAAACTTAAAGAAGCCCTTTCTGCTTATACAACTGTATTGAAAGCCACATAAATATGGATTCAGGTCAAGGCTGAGTAGTTCATTGTGAACTTTCAAATATAAAAGAGTTCAGCCTAAGAAATATTCCTTGGTTAATCCAGTAAGAGAACACAGATTGTGTGGGAACTGAGTAATGCTGGTTCTGTCAATTAGGCCAAACTAAAATTTACAAAAGAAAAAGATTTTAAAAAATGACTGTAACAGAAAGCTGTTTATAATCATTTAAGTCATTTATAATTTCTTTTTAAAGGAATATTCTGGATTTTTTAAAGTGACACATAATAAAATATATGACAATGAAAAACAATGTACTTTAAAAAAGTCTATTTATGATGCATCGTTTCTTCTGAAGGAGAGAGGCAAATTTAACACCAGAAGGTTCATCTGAGGGTGTGGAGTACTCATTTTTCATGATAAAGAACACCTAGAATGTTATGTGAGCCAGCTCTTGAAAAGTATAGTGCAATAGAAGCAGAAAAAGTGAGCTGGATTTATGGTAGTACAAAATGGCAGGACCGTGTTGGGATTAAGGGCTATAGAGACTAGTGAATTTAGGAACTCAGGCAGTCAAGGCATATGACTTGAACATTCTTGTGAAAAAAACTACTGTACTGTGTATAGAAGACAACAAAAGGAAAAGTCTATGTATTTAGCATCATAATAGATGGAAGACTGCTCAAGCCAATTAAGCAATTTTCTCTGCTTGTTTTATTTCAATTTTATATACATGGAGAATATAAATATGGTTTAAAGACACAAACGAAAAGAGAAGAAGTTAAATTATAAGGCAAAAAAGTAGATTAAGCAAGAAAGATGAATGGTTAGAATTTTTTTGATTTATTTAATTTACGAAAAGAACTGTATCTAACTACTGTATAAGACTAAATTAAACACCCCAGATTAGAAGAATAAATGCTCTGTTAACTAGTGGCCCAATTTTGTGGAGGATGGTGTGCTTACATATAAAGGGCTGAATTATGTTAATTTATTACTGCGCTAGTGCTGACTCACTCTATCTGCCTTGAATGTTGTAATTTCCCAAGTTGTTCAAGGGGTGACCTTCTGACATACTGTTACTCAGAATGAAGCTAAGCAGAAAAATATTGTCAGCAAACTGAGCGAAAATTTTGAAGGACAGCAAAGTATTCCACTTGGTGGATTACCAACACAGCAAAAAAGTGCCAGAAATATGAATATGCATTATCTACTGTGCTTTCCTTTATACAGTGCTTACAAATGACATACCATGTTTAATTGCTGGGTTTAAAATGTGCTCTTCAGAATTCAAACAATTTTGAGATGACCATGAAAATTATCCAAAAAAGAGTGAACAACTGTCTTGTCGCCTTGGATGGTATTTGTCTCTGACATACAGTAAATGTTGTCTTTCTGTTATACGCCAAAATTTCATCAAATGAATAGTTAATCATTTATAGCCCACTTAACAAGCATGTAAAAAAGTTAAACACTTTTAATATCTGTAAGCGTATTTTGAAATTCAAATTGTATCTTACTGTTTTGTACCTGGTTGTTTGCAACAATGTAATAAATAAATAAGAATCAGAAAATCAAAAAGTGATTTCCATCTATCCATTATCCAACCCGCTATATCCTAACACAGGGTCACGGGGGTCTGGTGGAGCCAATCCCAGTCAACACAGGGCGTAAGGCAGGAACAAATCCAGGACAGGGTGCCAGCCCACCACAGGACACACACACAGACCAAGCACACACTAGGGACAATTTAGAATCATCAATGTACCTAACCTGCATGTCTTTGGACTGTGGAAGGAAACCAGAGCACCTGGAGGAAACCCACACAGACACGGGGAGAACATGCAAACTCCATGCAGGCAGGACCGAGGAAGCGAACCCAGGTCTCCTTACTGCGAGGCAGCATCACTACCACTGCGCCACCGTGCCGCCAAAAAGTGATTTCATCCAGCCTAAATAGTAATGATTGTACTTTGTATAGAATGAACGATGACTAGCTCTCTGTCCCAGATATGTGTGAGGTCAAGGGAATTTTCTATTTTTGTCTTTCAATATCATGCAGATTTGTAACAGCATTATCACTGGGTACTTTGTGATAGGTGCTTTGAGAGTATGGGGGCTGTGTACTATTTTTACCTAGTATTTACAGGGTCAAAGCTGGGTTTTTATACTGGCTGTTAAAGAAGTCTGTGTAATGAAGCAGTGGGATTTGGCTAAGGTCACATCTGATTACACCTATTCTTTTCCATTTTCATAATCTTGAAATTAAGCCTTGTCCAGTAAGGGAACAGAGGTATTATGAATATTGTTGTTCTTTTGGTCTCATTAGATGTGATTTCCAAAGTGTACTGGGATGGTATGAAGCTAAATGTACTGTATCACATATAGTAAAGACCCAAGATTAAAGAGAAGCTTTCTCCCTGCAGGATAGGTGTGGTACATACTGTACCAAGTGGGGTCCTGTTCATGATTAAGGGTTGAGTTGATTGTGAGACCATGTCCATGAATAGCAGTGACAGTGTTGCAGTTTGGCTGTAAAGTGAAAAGCTCAGTCCTTGGACAGATCTTTCAATTTACTGCTCAATGTACATCCCCAAAGTCACCTATGATCACAAGCTTGTGGAACTGATATGACACTAATCTGGATAAATGTGTAGAAAGTGAAATGTTTGGATCACTTTTACTTAATACTGCTTATAGTTCCTCTATTAATGAGTCTGTGTTTTAATGAGTGAGTAATATAAACACCTCAACTGGCTAATTTTTAAGAGCTGATTAATCACAAATGATTAATGACTTGGGAAACATTCATAAATCTGGATTCACCATTACTTTTGGACATATTTTGTTACAGCTGCATTGTTACAACTGGTATAAATGATAACAGTTAAAAACACAAAAATAATGAAAATGACAGTCAGAGCCAACAATTAAAGTAGTATAAGGTATGCTTTTTGTGATGGGTTTGAATCTTTAGTAGCATAATACAGTAGTAGGTAAATGCTTATAGTAAAAATTAACTTCACTTTGCAAGAGCAATCTGTGAGGAAAAGGTCAAATTTAGCCACCTGTGTTAGACATTTCTTTCAAACTGGATAAAACCTTTAGCAGTTGCACTTCTTAGCTCTCTGAATCTCACAAAAAATCTAACACAGGAGGCCAGGAACTGCCTCTGAAGCACAAGCTGAAAAGAAAACAGCAGCTTTCCCAATAACATTACAATCTGCTTAGACAAGGCTTGATATGAAAGCAAATAGTAAATGTAAACCTGATTCAAGGCAGAGGTTTATAATGAATCAAAACATCTGGACTGAAGCTAACAGACTTCTAATTAAGGCTTGCAAAGAACAGAATTCTTAATTCTTTTAGAGATCTACAAGAAGTGTTCAACTTCATGTTTATCAATATTCAGCAGAATAAATTTACCATAATTTTAAACTCACAGATGTCAAAGTGTTCTTCATGCCAATAATCTGTGCTGAAGGAGACTGGCAAACTTCATAGTCAAACATCTGCTTGAGTTTTTCTTTTTCTGTGCGCATCAAACTGAATGCTGATTTGAAGGCAGAATACACTGTAAAAATAACAAGGTTATGTCCAGTCATTCAGACAGAAAATTGTGTAGACAATATTTAAAAAGTGTGTATGTTGGTAAATGTCACATTTCTGAATTTTTTGCATTGTGTAGATCAGCATTAATGACCATTCTTTAACCAAACATGTTAAAATAAACATTGCTTTAGCATAGAATTAACACTACTTTGCACAAATTTGCTAACATATCAAAACATCATGGATAGCTACTCATTTTTACACAACAGATACTTGTTTAAGGTGTTCATGTTCAGGTTGAACTGCCAGATCTGTGATTCACAATGCAATGTCTTATCCATTAGGTAACACTGTCTCCTTTATGAATTTCATTATTTTATTTCCATATCACACCAAACATGTAACAATACAATATTGACTGAGGATGACAAAATAGGAAAGTACAGCTTCACATCTTCCGATTCCTGTGATCAAACTTCACCCAGGTCACTACTTGTACAATGTTTACATGTTTGATTGTGAATGTGTTTTCTCAAGACACTCTGGTTTCCTCTCAGATGCACATTTTAAGGTGACTGGTGACTCAAGAGCCCAGTGAGAGTGTGGGTGTAATACTGAGAGAAGATTTGAAATATAAAATAAAAGGAATATGAACACCTGTGACAGAAATCTCAGACTAAAAATGACATGTTAAGAATATTCTGCTAACTCTCTAAAACTGACACTGCAGTTTTTAATATTTTATATCGTAAGGCAGTAGAGCAGGAGCTTGTATAAGGACTATTCATCAGGAAACACAAATAAATAATTTGCAGAATACGTACCTGGGGACAATTAAAGTTTTGACAAACAAGTCAGAAAATGGACTATAGAATTAAAACTGAGCACCTTACATACAAACTTATCTAGACATGGATGATTATGTTTATAAATTAGTTTTCACAAAAAAAAAAAAATTTAAAACTATATTTTAAAATTCTAGTCTTGGAAAAATAACTTCAGAAGTGAAATTAACATATGACAGGAAAAACAAACATCTAAATGCAAAAAGATAATACAAAATCAATAAATTCTATATTTTGAATCAAACAAAGTGCTTTTAAAAGGAGTTACTGTATGTGTCATGATTTTACAGTGTTGAAAAAAGCTAGCATAGAAGAGCAGTCTTTTTATATAATGTACAGTAGACTGAAAAATGGTAAAGAAAAAACAAAAAACCCTCAGGTTCCATATCTTAATTTGTATATTTTGTTTTTTGATCTTAGAAGTGCTCAAATAGTGCATCTTAGCGAGCCTATCTAAAATTTCTGGTTTGTTTCCAATTACTTCAAAATTGCAGAAAAATAGTGTTTAATGTTAAATAGAATACAATATCCTTAAATAAAAAAAAATCAGCATAAATATATTTTTTTAAGAAAACGCTATACATTTCTAAAAAGTTTTGATTAATAAATAATTAATGACCCTTGTTTTTAAGATGAATGATAAGACATACAAAGACATGAAACAAAAATCAAAATTAAATTAAGGGCTTCTTACAGTTGTTGGCAACATGACAGAACTCCTCATGAAGCTTGGAAGCATCTGTTGGTGAATCTGGGCTTTCCGAGTAGCTCTTGTCATTGCCATGTTCTACAGTTGAAAGATTTGGATTAGAAGCATGTAACCTTATTGAGCCAGAGGATATACAGCTGGGAACCTGTAACAAGGAAAAGCATGAATATCTGTCAAATCAGCTCTAATACTTTATTGTGGTAATTAAATTCATAGTTTAAAAAAAAAAAAACAGAAAATTGTCCAAGGCTATAATTGTTTTATTCTTTACCTGCAATGTAGTTTTACCATCTTTTCCATAATTTTTGGCACGCCATCTTTTCTGACTCCTTTTTTCTTTCTTGGGACTTTCAAATGTTGCAGCCTAAAAATAAAATAAAATTTGTATGTTACTTATCAAACAACTTGCATGAGCAGCAATTTTCAGGATACCAATTTGATATCAATAGTACTATTTATCAAGGGCCTTTTGAACCAGAAAAAAGGGCTTTTTAAGGCGGTGATCAGCATGTACTCAAGTGCGTGCAGAAGGAACTCCGAGTCCAGCTCAAGGCGGCAAAGGAGCAGTACAGGAGAAGGCTGGAGCAGAAGCTGCAGAATAACAGTATGAAGGAAGTGTGGGATGGAATGAAGATCATCACTGGCTGCAACTCGAAGCGGGGTGCCACCATCGAGAGAGACGTGGAGAGAGCAAACCAGATGAACAACTTCTTTAACAGGTTTGACCACCCTAACCCACTCTCACCTCGGAGTACTGCACCCTCCACCCATCCTTCTGCTGATACCAGCATAGGAGTGAGTTTCCCCCCACCCACAATTACAGCAGCCCAGGTAAGCAGAGAGCTGAGGAAACTTTGTGCCAGCAAAGCAGTAGGTCCAGATGGAGTATCGTCACGACTGCTGAAGGCCTGTGCGTTGGAGCTGGGGAGTCCTCTACAGCGCATCTTCAACCTGAGCCTGGAACAGGGAAGAGTCCCGAGGCTTTGGAAAACATCTTGCATCACCCCAGTCCCAAAGCTATCACATCCTAGTGAGCTGAATGACTTCCGGCCTGTCGCTCTGACATCACATGTGATGAAGACCATGGAGCGGTTGCTGCTTCACCACCTGAGGCCACAGTTCCGCCACACCCTCAACCCTGTAAGAATTATGTTTCTGGACTACTCTAGTGCCTTCAACACCATCCAACCTCTGCTCCTTAGGCACAAGCTGACAAGAGATGGGAATAGATTCATACCTGCTGGCTTGGATCGTGGACTATGTTACAGACAGACCTCAATATGTGCATCTTGGGAACTGCAGGTCTGACATTGTGGTTAGCAACACAGGAGCACCGCAGGGGACTGTAATTTCTCCGGTCCTGTTTAGCCTATATACATCGGACTTCCAACACAAATCTGAGTCCTGCCACGTGCAAAAGTTTGCTGATGACACTGCTATAGTGGGCTGCATCAGAAGTGGGAAGGAGGAGGAGTATAGGAACCTAATCAAGGACTTTGTTAAATGGTGCGGCTCATACCACTTACACCTGAACACCAGCAAAACCAAGGAGCTGGTGGTGGATTTTAGGAGGATCAAGCCCCTTATGGACCCCGTGATCATCAGAGGTGACTGTGTGCAGAGGGTGAAGACCTATAAATACCTGGGAGTGCAGCTGGATGATAAATTGGACTGGATTGCCAATACTGATGCTCTGTATAAGAAAGGACAGAGCCGACTATACTTCTTTAGAAGGCTGGCGTTTTTCAACATCTGCAATGAGATGCTGCAGATGTTCTATCAGACGGTTGTGGCGAGTGCCCTCTTTTACGCAGTGGTGTGCTAGGGAGGCAGCATAAAGAAGAGGGACGCCTCACGCCTGGACAAACTGGTGAGGAAGGCAGGCTCTATTATAGGCACGGAGCTAGACAGTTTGACATCTGTGGCAGAGCAATGGGCGCTGAACAGGCTCCTGTCAATCATGGAGAATCCACTGCATCCACTGAACAGTGTCATCTCCAGACAGAACAGCAGCTTCAGCGACAGACTGCTGTCACTGTCCTGCTCCACTGACAGAATGAGGAGATCGTTCCTCCCCCACACTATGCGACTTTTCAATTCCACCCGGGGGGGTAAACGTTAACATTATACAAAGTTATTGTCTGTTATACCTGCATTTTTATCACTCTTTAATTTAATATTGTTCTTTATGTATGCTGCTGCTGGGGTATGTGAATTTCCCCTTGGGATTAATAAAGTATCTATCTATCTATCTATCTATCTATCTATCTATCTATCTATCTATTAAACATACTCTCTGTATGTGGGTTGCTAATTCATAATGCACAGATGTTTCCAACATGGTTGTATATAATTTCATAAACTCAATTTCAATATTTTTTGAATGTTGTTATTTTTTGTTTGTGCAGTTTTTAAGCTTAACAGTAAAGTTAAATATTTAAACATTGTGACGTGTTTAAACTAGTGAACTAGCAAACTATAAATCAGATATTTTTAGAATTCAAGAAATGAAAGTCATAAAATTAAAGTACTTCGCCAAGCCACTGTGTACTTTAATATAAAGTGTACTACTGATGGCACGTATGCTAGCCACTACAGAATTTTATTTTGAAGCATACGAGAAGCAATTGATTATTGTGGCATACATTATAATATTTATCTTGATTGGTAATGTTAACACAAAATACATTATAGATTAAATTCAAGGTACAGAGTGCAGATGAAAGCAAAAATTGGTTTAAACACAGAAAACAAGAAGTAATAAATAAGGCCAACTTGATTCTGTCAGACAGTAGCCATTGTCTGCTTTCTGAATTTTATTTGTTGCCTTTAGGCTGTAGATTTATATTTTCAAGAGTAAAAAGTAATACATTTAAGAACTATTTCAACCCAGCGCTATTCTAAGTTCTACTAAGTGTATGGATCCTGATGAAATCTAAATGATTATTGTTTACTTTTAAAGTTCATTATTCTAATTTGTGTAGTGATTATACCAATGGTTGTCTCTTGTTGTCTATTGGCATGTTGTCTTGTATTTCTGTAACATTGTCCTTTATCTGCCTAATCTACTTAACCTAACACATTATGGTACAAAGGTGGGCTGGCGCCCTGCCCGGGGTTCGTTTACAGCTTTGCGCCCTGTGCTGGCTGGCATTGGCTCCAGCTGACCCCCGTGACCCTGTAGTTAGGATATAGCGGGTTGGATAATGGATGGATGGATGGATTTCTTTTTTTCCAAAAACGTTAAAGATAAAGGAATGGTGATTTGTGTACCAACATTAGAACACATTTCTTCTAACAACTGCAGTTACATGAAACATATCACAAAACAGTGAAAGTGAAAATAGCAAAACACTGCAAAAGACTGTAACACAGCTGCATTTTGGAATGTTTGTGTAGTAAGGGATCAACAAGTTTTTTGAGCCTTGTTAATATTTTACAAGTGATGAACAGAAGAAAGCTGCAAAAAAAAATAAATTAGTGTCTTCTGTATCTCAACAAGCATTGCAAAAAAATAAGGAAAGCGAAATATACAAAACTCAAATTGATGGATATTTGCATATAGTGTTAAAAGATGCAGCAATCAAAATTTAACTATTTATTGATTTCAAATATGTCATGGCAGGGCATCAGAAAGTGTGCAAGCATTTTATCAACCTCTTCACATATACAAACTACAATAATTGAAATTTCATCTTTTATTGGTGTATATGCTGAAATCAATAAAAACTGTGTCAGAACATTTTATCTTTAATAAGTAATAATCTTGTAATCAATTATATCTACCCATCCATCCATTTTCTTAACCAGCTTATCTAGGGCAGGGCCATGGGGTAGCTGGAGCCTATTCTAGAGCACAAGACATGAACAACACACAGACAGGGTGACCAATTCAGCAAATTAATTCACCTAACCTGCATGTATTAAGTGAAAAAAAATCATTTTTAGGAAAATTAATTTAAAATAAAAAAATAATCTTTCAAAAACTTGGTTGTGTGTGTACTCCCTTTGACTAATACTTCACAGAGTAGCAACTTTTGCTATGCTTATAGCAGTACTGTATGTAGGGTTAGTCATATATATTTCAGTTCAGCAACCATGTTAAGTCTTCATTGCTGAAGTTTCAAACTTGGTAAAATTGTAAGGGGATGTTCTGTGCAATGGGGAAAATGACCTTAAGATCAATCATTAGAATGCCAGGCTGAATTAAATAAGATGGATGTGCATTTGTCTGTATTTTGAAAAAACACAAGTTACAAAGAATTGTCAACTAAAATTATCCCTCTTAAAAACATAAATGCAAATTGAGTGATTTTATGTAGGCAGAAATCTTTTTGGATTTACTGACTCTTTAACATATTCAGCATTATAACATTGTGAACTCTGAAAATCTAGTCATGTTTACTGTGGCAGTTGGTAATTAATTTTTATCAGTATGCAGACTGAATGTTACAGCAGGTTTCTTAACATTATCTAAAGCACTGCTGTCAATCACTAAAATAAAGATTTGCCATCATGATCTGGCTATGTAAACCTTTGCCTGAAGTAGGCAAAGTCTTCCTCGTTTCTCTTTTTAAGATTGCCTGCAGCACTTGTTACAAATTTGCTCATAAAAATGAAGCCAAATGTGCTCCCCTTTACTGTTATAAATAGGGCCCATGATTTACCGCGGCCCGCAGAATTTAACACCACGCCGCAGAATTTAGAGTTTTGCAGTGGTAAAACGCCACGCCGCGGAATTAACCTAACTGCCGCAGAAAATACCAAATCTAAATGAAATCTCACCATTTGAGGCATATTGATATTAATATGATTAGTTTTGATTACTTCTTTAAGTTCTTTCTTTAGCCTATTGCATCATCTCATTAAAATCTCGTTCATTGCTACTGAAATCGAACACAGTGGAGCTACAGTCCAGTTAAAGAAGCTTTCGGCGTTGCTGCAAAGTACTGATAAACTTAACGAGCTGGGAGCTAAACTTGAATTTGTATCTGTTCACTGCCAGCCAATTATGAACACTTTGACTTCTTTTGAGGCACAGTCATTCATGGCTGTCGATGTCTACAACAAAGTGTCTGACTTACTGTCTTGCCTGAAATCGTCCGGATATCCAAATGCAAACAGCAGCTGTTAAGATGCAAAGCACAATGCTGCTGCTAAAATTGAAGAATATTTTGTGCAAGCCAAACAGCCAGCAATAGACCTATTCAGATCTGTGAGAATATTTGATCCACAACAGTTACCACTCTTATCGAAGAATTTTGCTGATCATGCACAATCAGTGCCAACAATGATGGCTGCAGCAGATGAATGGCAAGCTTATCTGGACATAGCATCTCGTGAAGTAATTCCAGCTGATATCACTACTTTTTGGCGTGCCTTAGAGGACAGACTGCCTCGCTTAGCAGCTCTTGCTAAAGTTTACATTGCGTTGGCGATCTCTTCTGTTGATATGGAACGTATGTTCTCAAAATATGGATCAGTGTTGTCACCACTGTGATATTCTCTGTCACAAGAAAACCTACGAGCGTACAGTGCCATTTTCTTCAACAATAAATAAACAATAACTTTAGAAACATTATTCGATAGTTTGTTGAGAATAATATTATGCCTACATATGTTTCAGCATTGTTTGCCTAAAGCAAATCTGTGGATTAAAATGTATGGATGTGAACACTTTGATATACCAATTTGATTAGTATTACGAATTATGATTGATTATTATTAAGGACTAGCAAAATACCCGCGCATCGCAGCGGAGAAGTAGTGTGTTAAAGAAGTTATGAAAAAGAAAAGGAAACATTTTAAAAATAACGTAACATGATTGTCAATGTAATTGTTTTGTCACTGTTATGAGAGTTGCTGTCATCAAGGATTTGATTATCATTATTTCTTTCAATCATGTTTGTATTTGGAAGATGTGTAATGTGTTCAAGTTATATTCCGTGTTTGTCAACCGTTGTAAAGATAACAGGTTTCTGCGATGTTGCGATGTCCACGGCTTTATTTAATGTTAGCTCAGACCCGGCACTTAAAAGTTTCTCTGGCACTTTTGCTGAGTTTGTGCCAAACATTATTCTATCCCTGACCATCTCATCTTCGTTTGCATAAGCACAGTCCTTCACCAGCAATTTTAACTCAGTTACAAAGTGATGAAAAGTCTCGTTTATACCCTGCGTCCTCTCATTAAACTTGTATCTTGCGAATATTGTATACATCTTAGGCATGACAAACGCCAGCGGCAGCGTGTCTATGAACCTAATTTAAAGTTAAGCTTTACACCTTGCTTTCCTATTCGTTTGCATAAGCACAGTCCTTCACCAGCTATTTTAACTTCATTACAGCAATTTTAACTTTGTTACAAAGTGATCAAAAGTCTCTTTTATACCCTGCGTCTTCTCATTAAACTTGTATCTCACGAATATCATATTCGTCGTAGGCATGACAAACGCCAGCAGCAGCCTGTCTATGAACTTAATTTAAACTTAAGGTTTACACCGTGCTTTGTTTCCACAGAAGCTGCACTTATGAATATGCTTGTATGTGTCACTCGCTTCATATTCTTTTGCTGCCTTCTCATTTGTGTAATGCGTTTTTTGTTCAGCGCTCTTTGGAGCACTTTCTTGTTTTCTGCGTACTGCGTTCACAGTCAGTTCACGTGAGCCGCTCAGAGTACATGCATTGAAGTTCCTCAGCTGTGCTTGTGCTATCTCGTGCGATCTTGCCATGTCCACAGCTTTATTTAATGTTAGCTAAGACCCGGCACTTAAAAGTTTCTCTTGCACTTTCGCTGAGTTTGTGCCAAACACTAGTCTATCCCTGACTATCTCATCTTCATTTGCATAAGCACAGTCCTTCATCCGCGAATATTTAGCGGCAGCGTGTCTATTGGATTGCTGCCGACGGACGGCCTTATATGGGCAGGCACTCAATTACGTGGGAGGCGTGACGATGAGGGACGCAACTCCGCCTCACACGCCGACCAAGCTGCAGGCTATGGCCGTATATATGTACATAAGTAGGTTCCAGTTATGACCGTTACGTGTAGAATTTCGAAAGCTGTAAGGAATGAGCCTGCCAAATTTCAGCCTTCTACCTACACAGGAAGTTGGAGAATTAGTGATCAGTCAGTCAGTCAGTGAAGGCTTTGCCTTTTATTAGTATAGATTAAGAATAAGGAAAATTGCATTTATTTTGCTTGGGTTACGAATTAGTCTTATGGAGTTCTGGTACTGCATTTGCCGCGCTGCAGTACGCCGCGGAATTTAAAAAAACATGCCGCAGAATTTACGATTTCTTGCTGCAGTAAATCGTGGGCCCTAGTGATGAGAGAAGTTGCAAAAAAACTGGAGTGTTGAAGCAAATTCTAGAAAAAAGCCCAATCTAAATTTGTTATGTAGTTCTCTCGTTCGCTAGCTAAGTGGATGTAAAATACTCCCCGAGGCTGGTGTGTGAGCGATGAAAGTATCCATATGGAAAAAGAGTAGATTATTACAATCAATGGATACTATTGGGGTCAGCAACAATGCTTAGGTTTGCTGTGGCATCCGAAAAAAAAAAACAGTTATATTAAGTGGCCTAATGTGTGTCAAAAAAAAAAACACTGGCCAAATATTGTGTGGTGTGAGGAAATCCATTTGCTAAATGTCATTTACAATAATGTGTGCATCGCAGCTGTCAATTTCATTGTCCTTTAGCAATGTGCCTCCTTTCAAAAACTGTGAGGACAACTGGTAGAAAGAGGAATTCCATAACAATATAATAATAACTAAGTAGACTTTAAGAATGAATAAACTGATACACAGTAAAATAATTAAAGAAATATAACAGTGAAATAAAACTTTATAAAAAACACATTTTACTGGTGCACCCTTGTATTAAGAAGAAAAATAAACTTCACAAATTAACAAATTAATAAAGAGAATTTCTTCAGACTGCCTTTACTCAATATATCAATTTACTCTTCTATTTCCCATCCTTGCTATTATGTGGAATACACTTCTATAATAAATGTAAAAATGCAGAATAATACAGTACATGACAAATATTAATCTTACAAGAAAAAATATTAAACATGCTGTCTGTGATTATGGCTTGATAAGACATCTTACTTACAGTATACATATAAAAAGTTTAAAAACATAAAATCTAAAGATTTTCTTAATATTTGTAATAAACATATCCTTGTAATACCTGAAGGGCATTGATAGCAGGTGCAGAATATGTTCTGTGAAGGACTTCCATGTTTTGCAAAAGTTGACTAAGTTCCAGTAAATAAGTCTGGCACAAAGAAAGCTCTAAAACATAAACACAGAAAAATGCTTTAAAAGCAGCATCAAACATATTTTACAACTATTTATATATTATTTATAATAATACATAATGTATTAATTTATCATTTTATAATAAAATAATTTATACTCTAATACTGTAAGCATCACAAGAATGTATGAAATTGTTTCTTTTTTTGGTAAAAAAAAAAATGTGTAATTTGAAGGGTACAGATAAAACTAGAAGCAAGCTATAAGCTCTGAGTTTATTTTAAATAGGCAGGTTGGTCATATTGTTCAAATGTCCATAGGCAAAATCATTGGTTGGAAGAGGGACTTGTTCTAGCTGCATAGAAGTTAATTTAATCTTTTCTTTCTCTTTTTTAACCTGACACAAAGTTTATGTAGGCATTTTTTAATCTTCTCAAATCAACTTTCCATCATTGATAGAAAAATTAAAAGTCACATAAACTGGAACTAGAACTGGAACTCAGATTATCAAACAGCAGTCAGCACAAACAAAGTCAGAGTTAACAATCTGATGGGAAGAATATTGGATAATGAGAGAAAATGTGGTCACAGAGGAAGGTGCAGATTCAGTACAGAAGGAACACCAAGGTACAGCATGGTACTGAACTTTAACAGTGCCAGCTTACTTTAACTTGACAACTCTGAATGATATTATGAGGGTTTAATAGATAGAAGTTAGATTAAGTGCCAACATAGCCAAGTAAGGAGAGACAAAGAGTTCACAGAATGCAGAAACCTGTCACTGATTCCAAGGCTATGCACAATGAGAAATTGTAAACCACCCAGCACCATGAATAGGTGTCAGTGGCATTCCTATGTCTAGCTCTGTCCCTGTCATTATTGCCAGATTTGTTGATTTATTACCTTTGGCGCACTTGTCCATGTCTTCAGAGGATTGTAACCAAGCTGCAACCTTAGCTTGGCTACTGCTAGAGGACACTGGGAAGGCACCTCCATTGTTTATAGATGTTTGCCTTGTGAGAATAGATCTCTGTGTTTACAAAAAGAAAACAAAACAAAAAGAACAATCATAAACAAAAATAACTTACAAAAATAAGATTTAGTGCAAGTATAGAAAGTCAGCTTATTTTAATTATTTAAACTAAGTATAATATATGCAATACTTTGGAGGATGCATATGGAGTTCAGCTTTTGATTGTGTATTGGTTCCCAAGCAGCACTTAATGCCAATTCAAGCCTTTGTTTCAAATCTTTCCTTAATTATGATAATTCTTTGAAAAATGTAACATTTACTTCAAATGATTCTTTTTAAGGGTGGCGCAGTGGGTAGCGCTGCTGCCCCGCAGTTAGGAGGCTTGGGTTCGCTTCCTGGGTCCTCCATGCGTGGAGTTTGCATGTTCTCCCCCTGTCTGCGTGGTTTTCCTCCGGGTGCTCCGGTTTCCTCCCACAGTCCAAAGACATGCAGGTTAGGTGCACTGGTGATTCTACATTGTCCCTAGTGTGTGTTTGGTGTGTGTGGGTGTGTGTGTGTGTGTGCCCTGTGGTGGGCTAGCACCCTGCCCAGGGTTTGTTTCCTGCCTTGCGCCCTGTGTTGGCTGGGATTGCCTCCAGCAGACCCCCGTGACCCTGTAGTTAGGATATAGCAGGTTAGATAATGGATGGATGGATGATTCTTTGTATAAATAAAATGAATTTGTATATCTGTAGGTAAGGACAACAAGTTATCCTAATTTGAACAGGTACTTTCACTTTTTAAATGCTAGTTAACAAGTTTTACAGAACAAGGAAAAAAGTCTATTATAACCCAAATTGGAATAAATCAAATAGAATCCTATCCTGTACTCTATAAAAACAATGTGGAGCTTTGATATATTTAATTTACTGCAAAACAGAAAGCTACACAGGAAGCTATTTTTAAATCTGCATCTGCATAAACAAATTGCATAGAATACAGCAATATTTAAAGGAATATTTCACGCAAAGCTGATATTTTTTAAAATGTTACTTACCGCATGTAGATGGTAGAGATGGCCAAAAAAATTGTAATCTCATGTTTTCAAGATAAATAAGAAACTTTCTAATAAAATGGATGTCTCTGATGACAAATGCTGGACCACAGAAATTCCATGAAAAGAATCTGAGATTACCAGTATTCTATAACCTACACATCAAGTCATCCAGTCATATACCGACAATGAGCAAACTACATGTATTTTATTTAACTATACTTAAGCTAAAACTACTATAAACAAAACAAAATAAACTAAACAAAAGAAGATCATTTATTCTGTCTCATGTATAAAGCTTGTGTATACACAAAAAGAGGGCGAAAAACATTGGGATTTTTAGTAAAAAAAAACAAAAAACAAAAACATGATGGGGGAACAAGCATACATTTACAGCAACTCTGACCCATGTGTACGCAACATTTCAAAGAAAGTGGGAAACATATACACTTGATCATGCAGCAAAATGCAGATAAACCAGCTAAATAATTCACATCACGGAGCCATTATTATGTGTTTTAGCGTGACATACGATACCTCAAAAACGATGAATATAATGTACACAGTGTTTTAGTTCTTTTACTAGAGTGAATGTGAATTTACAAATAAGAATTTTTTTAGTTTTGCATAAGTTTATTTCAGCTACTTGTTGTCACTTCTTAAGGAACTGGCCGACATGTCAACATTCTATTATGCCTGCTGTGCTGGAAGCCATTAACCAACTGGCAAGGCACAATATCCAGTATTCATATGGTGTGGGTGTACAGTTCATTTAATCCGTTCCAGACTCTACCGTGATAAATGAATTTTCGCGAAGTAGGATTCTTTATTTATACATCAAATATTTTCGCAGTTAGAGTATAGAAAACCTGTTTACGACCTTCTAAATACGTTTTTTAACATTATTAGAGCCCTCTACACATGAAATAACACCCTTTAGTCACCATTACACTCGTATTACCCAATATATTAGACAAAAAAAGAGCAAATAAGACATATTAGACGTTACAAATATCATATTATTACTAGGCTCACCCGCCTTTTAAGGCGACCGACTTTTATCCTCAATTTGTGTGCGCTCCATGTGTACATCCGGCATGTAAGTGTAGGGAATGAGAACATCAAAGTGCCCATTCATAACATATCCCGAAAACCTACATTTTTTTATCCCCTCGAGTGCCTGTCCAAAGTCGTACAATGTCAGCCCGAATCTGTACCGCTAAAGACGGAGTTTCATGCACTAAATAAGCTATAGATGAGAATAAGCAAGCACCATCTCCCCTGATATTTACTACACGGTGAGGCATTTGTACTCCATCAACATTAATTATTTCCAGAGACATAATTTTGTCTATTTTTCCAGCGCATCGCGCACAAAAGCAAGGGAACGATGGGAGCACCAGAACTCTGCTCACATCGCGTTGCTTCGTAACGCAAGCCGCAAGTAGTAATTCTGTGATAAGTGGAATACCACTACGCTTTGCACTCACGGGACAGAAGGACAATCACGACCGCTTTTATATAGTAGATTATTGTACTGTACATTTAATTACACACACACACAGTTCTTACACACAACCACTAACCTATGAAGGCACGACCTCAGTAGGAGAGTCTTCAGGTGGTGCAGTATCTTCATCAGTACTAGGAGTAGGCAGTGGGTGTCTGGGTGCACGGCTGAAGAACATCTTGATAGGCAGTTGCTGGTGCTGTCTTTTCATATGCGTGAGGTGGCTTTTGTAGGGTATTGCCATCTTTGATCATATCCAAGAGTTTCACCTTCTCCTGGATAGTAAGCATCTTCCTCCAGCACTTAGTTTTATTGTCAGAAGGCTTAGAAAAAGCAGCACGTTTAGGAGCCATCGTGGGGCTTAGATAAAAGTTCTCAGAAAGCACACGTAAGCGTGTATGAGAAAAAAACGCGATAGAGTGAAGCCGCGAAAGTCGAAGTGTGATATAGCGAGGGATCACTGTACATACATAAAACAACACGTTTTTGCCAAAGTAAAAAGGCATTTTGCAGTTGCATCCCGTTCACCCAACATAATCAGCGCAAATGACTGCACTCGTATTGATTTACAGTAAGAGCACACAGTGAGAACAAAGCCTCTTGTGATAACCATAAGTAATTACCTTCCATTAATGAACAAGTTATCTGTGATGCCATGATGTGGCTGGCAAACATCATGTCTCAGAGGCCTGGTTCAACCCATGATTCACTTATTTTTAGGCAAAGTAGCTTTGGGAGACATAATGGTACTGTACATGGTGAATGGCTTGATGTTAATGAAACTGGATGAACTCTCAGTGGTTTATATTGTCTGTACTATTCGTTGTAACAACAATCATGCCATTACATGCACCAGGTGTTAAAGGCTACACGCTCAGATGCTAGTGCCTAACAACTTTCCCGGACCCCCAGAGCACAGAGGAGAAGCACTATAATGTTGTGTATGATCTTATGATCTAAGTTGTAGAATGCAGCCAGATACTCTTGAATGCAGGTGGTGGGGTCACGAAGTGTCAGCAGGAAGTTGCTCTATCAGCCAGTGAAGTTCTGCAGCATTATGATTGCATATATATGTGGTTGATTAGTATGCTCTATATGTGGGTGTTTCAGGGCGGCGATCAGGATGTGTTCACATACGCATATTTACAAGGTATGATTTACTGTATAAACACTAAATTGCATAGAAATGTGTGTATGCCAGGTTTTATAAATCAGATCTTTTTTTGCCATGCACATTTTTCTGGTTTTTTTTGGTATGTGCATATTTTCATGCTTGACTCCACAAAAAGTTTCATTAATGAGGCCCAAGGTAAAATTGTTTGCTTGAAGCAAATTCAACAAGGCCTCTTACAGAACTGGTTCTTAATATGTATGTGTGTATATATTGTGTCTGTTTGTAAAGAAATGTCTTCTAAGCAAAACCATATTAAAAATTATGTATAAACAAGTTTTTGTTTACAAACGTACAACCATACTTAGAGATTTAACTGATAAAAAATGTGGTACTAAAAGAACAGTACATTGACAAAAACAAATTGAGATCTCAGTGTTCAAATGGTAGTTCTTCAAAAAAAAATTTTACTTAGTAATTTCTATTATTAAGATAAACTATAAATACACATTTGCAGCAGTAAGCCAACTCATATGATATTATTACCCTTTGGTATGCTCAAAAAAGGATATCATATCATTCATTCATCCTACTTTAGGGTTTTGTTGGGTACAGAGCCTATTCCAGTAGCAATAAGAGCACAACAAGAACCCACTTTAGGAAACACATTCACACTCACTCAACCTGAGCCACTTAAAATTATAACATGACATGTTGGAGATGTGAGATTTACATTAAGAAACCTGTGTAAAAAAATGTATAGACAAAGGTGGGAAACACATTACACAGATAGCGACCATTCCAGCAGCGGTACTAATAATCCCAGTGACACCAGGCCTACTCCACCAAAAACGTTTACCCACCCATTCACTTTACATCTTTCATTGTGAGAATGCCTATCCTGCCCTGAATGAGATACCAGTCCACAGCAAAATAAATTCAAGGATACACATTCACACTCACTAGTGTAGGATAAGATTTCAAGCTTCCAAATAACCTAAAATACATGTGTTTAGGATGTAGGAGGAAATCTACACAGGTCACTGTGGTATACCGAATCCGCGGCTTCAAAAGAAAAGGGGCCAGGTTTTAAATCCATAAAGCCGTGTCACCCTCCGTGGGTGCGATTGCACAGCTGCGGGGAGTTAATTGAAGTAGCTGGAGCGAGTTGCACCTGCACGTGTGGGTGCGATCGTTCGTAATTGCTTCATTGGCTTCCTGCAGCATGTGATTAAGGCACTGCGCCCACGGAGGTGTGTGTGTGTGTGTGTGTGTATATATATATATATACAGGCCGGCACAAAGGAAATGGGAAATGGATTGAGAAATCTGGAGGGATCGAGGAAATGAGGAAAGCGGAAGGTTAAAGGGCATGAATGGCAGTTTTGAAGTTATGATCTGGCCACCTAGAAGATGGAGAGAACACAAGCTAGGGCCCCGCAAAATTGGCTGTGACACTTCTAGGGGCTAGTCCACCCCACTGAATGTTTGGTTGGAGTGGGGTGAGCAAGGAAGGTATCGTTCCGATGGATCTGAGGAGCGACTACGTGAGCGCGAAGGAAGAAGGGAGGAGAGCCGACCTCGGACGGTCTGGCC
Organism: Polypterus bichir lapradei; assembly: GCA_026402145.1. Lineage (NCBI taxonomy): Eukaryota > Metazoa > Chordata > Cladistia > Polypteriformes > Polypteridae > Polypterus > Polypterus bichir. Next base: position 52,662,120 of record JANRMT010062841.1, on the reverse strand, counting down.
GTGATGACTGCAGGCAGCCAAGACAGAGGTCAGCCGAAAGGAGCTCTTGGCTGTTGGGTCTCCGCCAGCTACAGGAGCAATGGGTGAGCCAGGGAGAATAAGAGACTTTGGTGAGCTGAGATAGTAATAAGAGAGACTTCTGATTTTAACCTCAGATTTTAACGGATTTATTTATTGATTTTTATTCTCACTCCTTTGGATTTTATGGATTTATATATGTACTTTGTTTTTGAACACTGCACTTTGTTTGGACACAACTGTTTGTTTTAATAAAAGCACCTTGGCACTTTTTGCAGTATCTCCTGGCTTTATTTGAGAAATGTCACCTAGATGAGCTGACAAATGAGGACATTACCGACGGTGTCGTGTTCAAGAGCTCCCAGAAGTCGGATGGGAGCATGGAGCGAACCCGCATCGTCACATTTAGTGGCAGTGGTGGGATGAGCTGGCATGGGGACTGAAAAACAGGAGACAATGAGCCAGCGGGATTGATGCCACACTTATCAAAGAACCCACGGACCCAAGCTGGAGGAGGACATTTTTAAAGGATGGAGCTTTTTAATGGACATTTATTTATTGTTTGCTTTTATTGTCTTTTAAAAGTTCTTATTCTTTTAATGTCCTGGTTTTTACGAAGGGGGCTTGGGTTGATTTTATTATGGGATTGTTTTTAGTGGTTTTATTTATCGGTTTTAGTGCAGTGGTAGTGTGGCCGAGCCATGGACCTGGGCCGCCAGTTGCACTGGGTTGTTAGTGGCATGGAACCTACCCATGCAACTGGGGCTTAAGAGGGGAGGTATGTGAAATACTGGGTCCATGGCTTCAAAGAAAAAGGGGCCAGGTTTTAAATCCATAAAGCCGTGTCACTCTCCATTGGCGTGATTGCATGTGTGGGTGGCACTTTTTGCATTATCTCCTGGCCTCATTTGAAAAATGTCCTAATTTGTCAGCTCATCTTCGTGACATTACCGACGGTGTCGGGTTCAAGAGCTCCCAGAGGTCAGAAGGGAGCCTGGAGCGAACCTGCATCGTCACAGTCACTATGCATTTGACTAGAGAAGGAAATGAGCACAATCATACAATTAATTTTATAGTTTAGTCATCCAGCAGAAATTGAAGCAGATAAAATGCCAAGTGGGATGTTTATTTTTTGAATATATCAGCCATAAGTCATAATTAACAATGACAAAAAATAGCTAAAGCAGGTAAGCTGTGGTTATGAAATTTACTGAACATTAGTATATTATAGGAACCTGAATTTTTGCCAAGTCTGGCTCAGTAACATTAATCAAACCCCATAACAAGGAATAAAATACAAAATAGTTATAAGAACATAAAATCAAGAGATGAATCAAATGAGATTATATGGCTAATTATAAACACTGTAAAATCTAAATATATTCAAGAAATAATGTATATCATTGACTGGGTACAATGGTTTGTACAGGTTAGTAAACAGGAAAGTTAATCAAATAAGATTTTTCTGAAACTGCATAAAAGGATTAGCCAGAATGTTATAAATCGTGTGAAACTTGACTTCATTTTTGTTTGCAAAAAACAATAAATGGCTCTTTTTAAAATAAATACTGTATGGTGTAATGGACTGACCAACTGAAAAGGACTTGCTAGGAGCAGAATGAAGAACAGGATGGTACAGAATTGGGTAAGAGGCACCCATTCAAACTGGCATGTAGCACAACTCTCTATATATGCCAGTGTGGTTTTGTACTACTGCATTAGGCACTTAATTTTCCATTCTCCTGTCCTGTACCACCTCTTTAAATGAGCACTGCTTGTCAGTTACTTCTGGAATCACACGCAGTCTTTACCAATACCAAAGAGGAAGAAAAAAGTCTGTGTATACCACCCATTCAAATAAAGAAAGAAATCAGGCTTTACGCTCACCTTATATCCATATTTATCATGTGGCTCATCTACACACTCAAGTGCAAACAGTCCTTGTAATGTCTTTCTATTTCACCTATGTAAAACAATCTATGGGAATACCTGTGCCTTTATTTTTAAGTATATATACTAATAGAAAAAAATAAATACTCCTTATAAAACATACATTTTAGCCTTCAGTTCTGAAATAACAGTACACAAAAAGAGGAATAGAAAAAAAAACAACACAACAACACAAACAACAGGAAAATAATAACAACTGTAATCATTACCAACAGTTGTTTTACAGTCCTTCAAAGGGTCACATCTCAATATGTCACTATCTGAGGCATCCCAAAGGTGCCCTATGGAATTAAGGACAGGAAAGTAGGCCAAGGTAGCCCCTGCACACCAGTGCTCATTCCTCAGGACAGTTGTGATCAAACCAGCTCTGCATGACCTGGCATTGTTTCGTTGTATGATTAAGGAGTATGAAAAGAAGGCCTGTGGAAGGTAAACTATCATTCAGCCTGCCCCTCACCATCTTGTCACTTGTGGGGACATGGTGTCTGGCTGCGACTTCAGCAACAGTAAAGGTAGCAGACCTTAAACAATCTCACAAACACACCAATCTGATGTTTTGGTCCTGCTCTAGTGTCGCCACTCAAAGAAAACCAGTTTTTTTTGGTCATCTGTCCTAAAAGTTTGCTGAAACTTTGTTTGCAGTTGAGACACAGTGGAGTGGTTTAGTTCATAGTGTCCAGCAATGCTTGTACATGACATGCCTGCCTACAGCAAATCAATGACCTTCTTCATGGCTTCTGCTGAACAGGAGATATTATGGAATGCACTTTAAACTGACTAGGTGTAGCTTCTGTTTTGTTTTACCTTAAACTTTGAATTAATGCTTGTTTAAAGATATACCTAGACCATGATGGATAAAACTGCACATAATGAAATGTTGTGTGTTTGATAAGCAGCAGTGACTCCTTGCAAAATCTGCATTTCTGGTCTGAGTGTCTAAAATAAATTAAAAATACGCTGTGAAACTAGTTTTTTTCCATAAAATTTTGCAACTATTTTCAATGAGTATTGTAATGAATTTATTTTATTTTTACAATTTACATAAGGAGATCATGCAATGTAATTCAAACCTGCTGTGCCTGGTTAGGTTAGGACATCATCCTACAGTAAATCCGCACTGTTACACTGTATGTGCGTTTTTCCCAAATATAAATATTAAAAGTGCTGTAAAAAGTTTATAAATAGATATGGTCAGTCCTTCACCCCAACACCTTCCAAAGCACACCAATTAAAGTAGCCCATCCTCTTACTATTAGATTCACAGACTTCCTTGAATGCCAGAGATCAGATCCTACTAATTGAAGCAACCATTGTAATGAAGCAACACACACATTCATCTTTATGGTGTTACAATGCTTTAAATATAGTCCATTTTCCATAACAAATGGTACCCTAATACTAGGCATTGTACGACTTTTTATACAAAGCAACTCCAAAAAATCTAATCAAAGCATGTTTTTTTTCATAACTAGCACTTGCCTGACTTCCATACATAACCCTGAAATATGCCATGCCATGTTTTGTTGCAAAATCTAATTATGGGTATACTGATTATCCCTTCTTGCTCCTTGTTACCACTGTCCTTGTCACTCACTAGCAAGGAGATTTGTCAACCCCTTACATTTTTCAGGATACCCCTATTATTCCTTGTTGGTTCTCATTACTCAAAACTGTGGGCAAGTTAAAATTTATATAAATAAAGCATACTATATATTTAAGTAATATGCAGTTATTATTGATACTAATGATTTCTCAAGTTGTATGGACCTTATTCAAACTTGTTTGCTCTTTTCTACTTTGATTTGAATTTATTAATGTACCACATGAGTTGAAAATGTTACAATCTGCACTCCTGATTTTTCTACCACTAACAGTATGTGACTACTAGTATTACTGTTCATTCTTAAAGCAATAAATCACTAGTGCAGAGCATATGAATTTAAAATGACATTAAAAAAATGCCACTAACCATCAGCTCCCAGTGTTGACTTTAATCTAACTCTAGAGACTAAATGAACAACAATGAAAAAAATGTAAGACACACCAGTCTGTTAGTATATCCACTAATTTATTGATGTCACATACCTGTTTAATTCTAAAGATGGTACTGGACAGCCATATAAAAGAAAAAGTTGTATTTGTACTGTATAATTCTATTACTTGCTGCATTGTACTATCAAGCAAAATATTTAAAATTTAATCTTCAAAAAGATATTCAGTTTTCATTCATTTTCTTACATCTTACATTAAGAGCATTGTTTAATGTGTTAAAAAGCCTGTGCCTTCAGAAAACGCATTAAAAACTGTAAGAATATATACAGCAATATAACTGAATAATTAAGATATAGCACAATTTAATATAATGATAAAAAGAAATGACAAAATCTAAATAACTCTGCAAGAAAGGAAAAATTACCATTATCACAATGGGTCAATTCAAAGCAGAAAAAAATTATCTGGAGCACCTTAGACAGTCTCATTATTTTGTTTTTCATTGTTGAAAAAATATAATTCTATAATTACCTTTCTCATTGAGGAGGACTCTGAGGGATTAGGAGAAGGTGCTGGTGGAAAATGCGGAGAAAAATGATTGCTCTTGTCAACAGGAAACATTGAAATTTCATTCTGACGGTAGAGTCTGTGGTGCCGCAGTTTCGAAACCCATTCATCGAAGAGCTCCTGGGATTTTACCTAAATATAGCCCACAGTGGCAAAGGTAAATTGGTACTGCAAATGCTGGTACTACTGCATGTCACTGGACAATTTCTATTTATTTAAAAGAATTATTGTTAATCTGAAAGTAGTATAGATGGATTTTTTTAACAAATCAAAAGCATGCAATGCATGACCAGTTTTCTTAAATGACTGTTCCTGTTTTTTATCTAGTTATGTCTGATTTAATTTAACTACTCTTAATTAAAATTATTTACATTATAATAATAATAAGGCTTCAAGGAAACTGCAGATACAGTACTAAATGAAATGCCTCTGATAAGTGAAATGGAATGGAAAAATGACAAAGAGTAAAGGAATAAACACTCCTGGCCTTAATTTGGCTAGACATTAGTGTGTACCTACAAGCTACAGGAACTAAATTCTTTGACAATCTCATTCAGGCATGTTATACAACAGACGTCTCCTTTTGAACACCACTTACCTTCAGGTGGTATAAATGGTCTTCTGTATCCAGATCTATGCATTTTGCTTTCTTCTTTACAGCCATTACAGATAAACCAACATCAATGCAGCCATGTAACTTGCCCTTTTCAATCTAAAAGAAAAAATACTGCTAATCAAAACAAATCTTCATTACTTCCAGAAAGATGTTTTTGTGTTGTGTGAAATATGTCTTTACAAATTGGCAATGAAATCATTACTGTTAAATTTAGTAACGCTTTTACGTAAAGAATTCTGTGGAAAGGTTAATATATATATATATATATATATATATATATATATATATACATATATATATATATAGTGGGGAACAAACCACACACAGATTCTATTAACAAGAGCACACATATATCCACCATTTCCCGCACCAATCACCCTTAGTCCAGGCATTCTTCAATAATGCCTCTTCTCCTGACCGCCTCCACTCCTCTCCTCCAGGCTTCGTCCTGTTCCACCTGACTCCCGCTACTCCAGGCTTCTGGGCGCCCCCTGGTGGTGACCACGGGCCCCTATAGGGTTGAGCTCACATGCTCCTTTCCCGTGGTCCCCATAGCCACCAGGGCGGTCATCGCCTGGGTACCGTCCCCAGCCACTCGCCACAGTATATATATATATATTGTGACAGGCGCCTGGCGTCCATGCCCAGTCGGGACGCCCCTGTACACTGTATTCAGGGGAAGCAGCCCTAGACAGTGCAATACCTCCCCCTGGACGCTAGATGGCCGCCCCCCTGGGCTGGTGTAGTGCCTCAGTTTCCCACAGGGCTCCCTGGGAATTGGAGTTGGGGGCAGCCCTGTTGGGTCCCGCAGGTACCGCCAGGGGGTGCTGTGTTTGGGACTCCTGAGCCCGTGTGGGCAACAGCTTCATCATACCTGGAAGTGCCGTCGGATCTTGGTGATCAAACACCTGGAGCACTTCCAGGTGACGTATAAAAGGGAGCCAGCAACCACCACTCATCGGCCAGAGTCGGGTGGAGGAGGACAAGGTTGCGAGGGAGGAGTGGTGGTGCCAGTAAGAAGAAGAGTGCTTGTGCTGTATTACTGGTGTTTGGGACTGTGTTGTGGCTGGGGGGAGTACGGGGAAGACGTGCCCTCCACCTGAAGAGGAATAAAAAAGCATTTTATTTTACACGTGCCTCCAGTGTCCAATCTGTGTCGGGTCAGGCGCTATATAGTGCCGTTTACAATATATATATATATATATATAAATATATATATATATATAGTATATTTTACTGTCTAACACATTTTCTTTTTTTTTTAATTTTATTGATTTTATTGTAATCATTCCATACAGATAGATCAATTTTTATAAAAAATAGGATTGAAAACAAATCAACCCCCACGCCTGAGAAAGAGAGCATGGCCAACAGAGTAAAACTTAAACTTGTAAAAATACATACATTGATGAGTTTAATAGGCGGATAAGGATAACGAGAAGAAAAAAAAAGAAAGAAATGGGAAGAGAATCTGCTTCCTCAGTGCTTTAAGAGCTTATTCTAAAATATTATTGATTAGATCCTGCCAGGTTTGGAAAAAGTTCTGCACAGATCCTCTAACTGAGAATTTGACTTTTTCCAATTTCAAATAGGATAAAACATCAGTTACCCACTGACTTAAAAGAGGAGAGTTAGGATTCTTCCAGTTTAGCAAAATAAGTCAGCGTGCCAATAGTGTAGAGAAGGCAATCACAGTTTGTTTGTCCTTCTCCACTTTAAGCCCATCTGGAAGAACACCAAACACACCTGTTAATGGGTTAGGAGGGATTGTGACACCAAGGCTGTCTGAAAGGCACTTAACAATTTTTGTCCAGAATGATGTCAATTTGGTGCAGGCCCAAAACATGTGACCCAGTGAGGCTGGGACTTGAGTGCAGCGTTCTCACAGGTTGGATCTTGCCCTGGAAACATTTTGGACAGTTTTAAGTGAGACAGATGTGCTCGATATATAATTTTGAGTTGAGTAATTGTATGCTATGCACATATGGAGCTTGAGTGAATTCTCTGCATTGCTACCTTCCACTCCTTTTCTGATATGTTGAGTGATAGATCTTTTTCCCATTGTCCTCTTGGATTTTTGAAAGGGAGGGACTGTAAAATAATTTTATATATTGCTGAAATGCTGCCTGAGCCCTCAAAACTGAGCAATATTTTTTCCAGCATAGAGGAAGGTGCAAGATGAGGGAAATCGGGCAGGTTATGTTTAACAATGTTTCTAATTTGAAGATAGTGAAAGAAATGTGTCGCTGGAAAGTTAAATTTGAAATGTAATTGTTCATTGGATGCAAAGATGTTATCTATATAAAGATCTCTAAGCAATTTAATCCCAAATGTTTTCCAGATATTAAAAACTGCATATGTTTGCGAGGGTTGAAAAAGGTGGTTCTCATGCAGAGGTGCCACAGATAAAAGATTCCCCATCTTAAAATTCTTTCTATATTGGTTCCATATTCTGAGTGAGTGAAGCACAATTGGGTTATTAGTATATCTATACTAATAAAAGGCAAAGCCCTCACTGACTCACTCACTCACTCACTCACTGACTCATCACTAATTCTCCAACTTCCCGTGTGGGTGGAAGGCTGAAATTTGGCAGGTTCATTCCTTACAGCTTCCTTACAAAAGTTGGGCAGGTTTCATTTCGAAATTCTACGCGTAATGGTCATAACTGTAAGCTGTTTTTCTCCATTTACTGTAATGGAGATAAGCTTGAAAGCCGTGGGGGCGGAGTTTCGTGTGACATCATCACGCCTCCCACGTAATCACGCAGTACGTAGAAAACCAGGAAGAGCCCCAAAAAGCGCTGAAGAAAACATGCATTATATAATTGAGAAGGCAGCGAAACAATAAGAAGCGAGCGAGTGACATATACAATGATATTCATGAGTTCTGCTACTTCGGAAACAAAGCACGATGTAAACCTAAACTTTAAATTAAGTTCATAGACAGGCTGCCGCTGGCGTTTGTAATTTAGTGCCTGCCCATATAAGGCCATCCGTCAGCGGCAATCCAATAGAAACACTGCCACTAAATATTCACGGGTGAAGGGCTGTGCTTATGCAGAGGAAGATGAGATGGTCAGGGTGGTGTTTCGCACAAACTCAGCGAAACTGCGAGAGAAAGTTTTAAGTGCCGGGACTTAGGTAACATTAGATACAGCCATGGACATAGCACGACATGGCACCAGCACAGCTGGGAAACTTCGATGCATGTACACCGAGCAGCTCACGTGAACTGATGCAGTGCACAGACAAAAAGCAACAGTTCCAAAGAGCGCTGAACAAAAACCGAATTACACAATTGAGAAGGCAGCAAAAAAATATGAAGCGTCTGATACATACAAGCATATTCATAAGTGCAGCTACTGCAGAAACAAAGCACACGGTGCAAAAAGTGAATGTCCCGCTAAAGGAAGACAGTGTAAAAAAAAACCCGTGCATGCAGTGTGTCAGGTCTCAGATAAAGAGGAAGACGAGCTGTTTATTGATGCAGTAAGAAACGAATCGATGAATGAAACCTGTCATCTTTACAACGATTGACAAACACGGAATGTAACTTGAACACAACACATCCTACAAATACGACCCTGATTGAAACAAATAATGATAATCGAATTCTTGATCACAGCAACACTCAATAACACTCACAAAACAATTACTGTATATTGACAATCATGTTACTTTATTTTTAAAATGTTCCCTTTTCTTTTTCATAGCTTCTTTAACACACTACGTCTCCGCTGCGAATATATATACTGTATATACCCCGATCTACATACAATAGATAAGCCACACACCGTGGCGCAATTGTAGAGGCTTCGCCTCTATCGCCTACATCCGAGGTTCGATTCCTGAAAGGGGATGTACTGAGTATGTACGCGCGCTTCTCGGTTCATTTTAACCTCGCATCTCCTTGGTTTGAGACGTATGAAAAAATATGCGGTTAACGCAGAATCATGTTACGTTATTTTAAAAATCTTTCCTTTTCTTAGCACAAGCACAGCTGAGAAGCTTCAATGCATGTACTCCATAACAAAAAATAATGCATTTAATCACACTTTCAATTCCAAGCAAAGGGGAACTTTTGTCAATGCATGATTTCCTGGTACATCGATTACACTGATGCACACATCACAGCTACAAAAATGTTAGAGTCGGAATGAAGCGCGTTCCTAATTGAGAAGGAAGTGAAACAATAAGAAGCGAGCGAGTGACATATAATACCATATTCATGAGTGTTGCTACTTCGGAAACAAAGCAAGGTGTAAACCTAAACTTTAAATTAAGTTAATAGACAGGCTGCCGCTGGCGTTTTTCATGCCCACGGGTAATGCGGGATACAAGTTTAATGAGAGGACACAGGATATAAACGAGAGTTTTGATCACTTTGTAACTAAGTTAAAATTGCAGGTGAAGGGGTGTGCTTATGCAAATTCCGAGAGACCGTGTTTGTGGGGGATTGACAGTTAAGGCGGGTGGGGGAGTCACGTCATCATATCCCCTCCCATTTACCTCATTTCGCTCTGAGCTGAGCTCCGCGGCTAACACCGTCTTCCGAATCAACTTCGTCACACTGCCACCAAATACACACAGAAAAATCCACAAGTTAATACACACGCTGTCTCTAGAGTTTCTCCACACTGAATCCTCCAGGCACTACTTACAAAAGGTTACATTGACAATCGCACAGCTGAGAAGCTTCGATGCATGTGCTCCATAACGCGTTAAAAATATAAAGTCACTGTCGGAATAACTAAAGTCAAAACTTAAAGTCAAAACTTGTTTCTGAATATATAAAGTCAAAACTTTAATATATAAACTCAGCGCTGGAATATATAAAGTCAAATCTTGAATATATAAAGTCAGCATCGGAATATATTGTCACGCTTGGGTCACAGATTTGCACAGAGACACAGGAGGTCGTAGAAACAAGAAGGGTTTTTATTCAAACACTGCAAACACATGAGCTTAAACGTGCTCCATGACAAGTCAGAGATGACAGTTCCACTAGGAGCAGAGAGAGAGAGCGATAAAAGCAAGCAAACAATCAATTTTCAACTGACAGGCGCTGCACAAGACGTTTAAGTTAGCGGAGTATCGCGCGAGGTATGCATTACGCGTTATAGCGCAAGTGAGAAAGTAAGGAGCTATGTGAGGGTAGTCTGTGTTTCAGGGATTGTGGTTTTCCCAGAGGCGTCTGTATCTTCTTGGGGTGCGATCAGCCCTCCAGCTCAAACCTTCCCCCTCAGCTTTATTCACATTTCTGTGAATCAAGCGACTCTGTACCAGGTTCATTTAGTCTTAATAATACGTCTGCGTTGACGTGTTCAGAACCTGGTCGATGTTTTACTGTGAAACGGTAAGGTTATAAGCCCAGAAACCATCTCATGAGGCGAGAGTTTGTATCTTTCTGTCGGTATGACCATTGAAGTGGAGCATGATCAGTTACCAAAGTGAAGTTTCGTCCCCACACGTAATAGCGAAGCCCTCCAGCTCACAATATAAAGTAAGCGCTGGAATATATAAAGTCAAAACTTCAATATATAAAGTCATCGTCGGAATATACAAAGTCAGTGCTGCAATATCCATCCATTTCCCAACCCGTTGAATCCGACCACAGGGTCACGGGGGTCTGCTGGAGCCAATCCCAGCCAACACTGGGTGCAAGGCAGGAACCAATCCTGGGCAGGGCAAATGCATCATTTTCAAAACATTAACCGAACAGTGTTTTTTTAATTTATTTTTCTGAATACGTTTTTGTTAACTTACTTCAGTTCAGAGTCGTTTCAATCAATATATTTTGACTTTGACTTTATATAATCAGGAATGACTTTATAAATTCCGACGCTGACTTTATTTATTCAGGTTTTCACTTTATATATTCCAGCGCTGACTTTATATATTCTGACGCTGACTTTATATATTCAAGTTTTGAATTTATATATTCCAGCGATGACTTTATATATTCAAGTTTTGACTTTATATATTCCAGCGGTGACTTTATTTATTCAAGTTTTGACTTTATATATTTAGAAAAAAGTTTTGACTTTATATATACCGACGCTGACTTTATGTATTCATGTTTTGACTTTATATATTCCGACAGTGACTTTATATATTCGGGAATGACTTTATATATTCTGACGCCGACTTTATATATTCAGAAAATCAATGTATATGCCTGTTTCGCACCCCATAGTATATGTGTGTGTGTATATATGTACACATGTATGTATATATATATATATATATGCCAGCAGCACTCATGACAATGACAAAACAATTACGTTGTCAATCATGTTACGTTATTATTAAAATGTTTCCTTTTCTTTTTACTTCTCCGCTGCCAAGCGTGGGTATTTTACTATATATATATATATATATATATATATATATATAGATATATATAAATATGACAACAACACTCATATAAATGACAAAACAATTACATTAACAATCATGTTACGTTATTTTAAAAATTTTTCCTTTTCTTTTTCATAACTTCTTTTATACACTACTTCTCCGCTGCGAAGCGCGGGTATTCTGCTAGTTTACGATAACTTGCATTTATTGGGGCACAAAGCAGGGAATATAAAGAAATACTGCAGGGTTTATTTCTATTGCTGACCAAGCCTATGTATGTTCATCTATTTGTGTCCAGGTTTTTATAGTTTGTATGTTTGCTGCCCAGTAATAAAACTGAAAGTTAGGTAGAGCCATGCCACCTTCTGCCTTAGGTCTTTGTAGGGTCGCTCTTTTGATACATGGATGTTTTGAGTTCCAAATAAATGAGGTTATGGTTGAATATAATTGCTTAAAAAATTATTTATTTCTAACATATTTTTCTTTGATATTTATATTAGGGATAGTTAATCCCAAGATAAACAAAAGTAAGTAAAAAGAACGAACGGGGCAGCCGTGTGTGGTGGGCGGGCAGTGAAACCGCTTGCCACCAGGAGCCGCCCGAGGGACACTACGCTGCGCAAGCAGTGAAATCTCCCCCCTCCAGCCTCTGTCCAGCCACCGCTTGCTGCATTACCAGCCCGCCCACCGAGAACTAACGGGGCAGCCGTGTGTGGTGGGCGGGCAGTGAAACCACTTGCCGCCAGGAGCCACCCAAGGGACACTACACATGCGTCGCAGCTGCGGCCCTATTCGTAAGTCAGATGTCCGTAACCTGGGACTACCTGTATTAGGGGAAATTAAGTGAGCTCTGATACTTAAGTAACATGTTCAGTGCAGGTAGTATCTGTAGGAAATTCTGGGTGATGACTGAGATAAAGGGGATGACACCAACAAAGGCTCAATAATACTTGGATGAAAGAAGTGGCAGACACCTAGAAAACAAGTCTTACAAAGCTAATAAATCACTAAATGTGGTACAAAATGCCATCAGTGCTAAGCTTAAATAATGGCTGTTAAAGTGGTTGTTACTGAATGTTTTAATGTTCCAGATAAAATATATTAGTAGAAATTTATTTATGACTTCCTTTAAACAAAAATGTTTCTCATTGTACAATAATTATACATACAATATGCCCAATACAATAGAATTTGTAAAAAAATTAATTACATGAACAAACCTAATCAGTCCATCCAAAAAAATAAATAAACACTTAACATGGTGAAGCATTATATGCAGTCCAGTTCAAAATATACCAATTTGTTAAGCTATACTAAAAAGCTATACTAAAGGAAAAATAAGCATTTTGGGTAACAAACAGAAAATGACCTATACCGTATTATTCATCGCATGAAAATCTAACTAGATTGGCTATACAAGATATATATCAACTTGGCTGCATTGAATTAAAAACAATAAATGTACCTCCAATTTACAATTTAAGTACTTTTTTTGATATATTAAAAAACTGTAGTGTAACTGATATGATTAAAAGCTAACAAAAATATGTATATTAAATAGGATGAATACAAACTGTACATACATTAGGTGGTATGATGGTGAAGTAGTAGCACTGCTGCCTCACAGAAAGGTGACTGGGGTTCAAGTCCCAGATTCTCCTTGCATGGGTTTTGCATGTTCTTCCCATGCCTGGATGTGTTTTCTCCATGTGCCCTGGTTCTCTCCCACAGTCCAAAGACATGCAGGTTAGGTGTACTGGTGATGCTAAACTTGCCCCTCACATGAATGTGTGTGTGTGTTTTCACTGTAATGGGATGAGGCTTGGTCCAGGGATTGTTCTTGCTTTGCGCCCAATGCTTACTAGGGTAAGTGCCAGCTTTCTCACAACTTTGTTCTGGATAGGAAGGATTAGAAAATGCTTGGGTGGGATTCATACATACTATATATACTGTAGCAGTAGAGTGTTGTACTGTGTTAGACATAGATCGATACAGGAGAAAGTAGGGTGAAATGACACCTTTTATTGGCTAACTAAATCGAGTACAAATGCAAGGTTTCAAGGCAGCTAGGTTACACCTTGCCTGATGAAGGGGCCTCGATTAGTTAGCCAATAAAAGGTGTCATTTCACCCTACTTTCTCCCTTATATACTGTAGATAGACAAATAAATAGATTGTTGGTTCTTTATTTGTCACAAAAGAAAAATTTAGCTTTTTACAGAAGCTCAAGAAATATATCCTGTAAATGCCAAAAGTGATTCTACTTCGTTGGGTCCTTGAGCAAGACCCTTAACCTGCAATTGCTCCATCCTGTGTATGACGTTAATCTGCATCCAGCCCTGCAAGTAGGCCCTCCAATCTGCACGGAAAAACCTGGGGGTTGGTGGCAAAACTGGCACTCCAGCCGCCATAAAAAACCACACATTGGTTCCATTCCATCTGAACCAGTGTGGTGCTGAGGTGTCACACATTGCATGGCTGCACTTAAGTCCTACCCTGGGATCCTGAGTTGGTTTGTCATGTGGTGGGTGCGGCAATGCGCTGTATCAGCGTGTACTCCTAAACTCTCCCTCTCAAGAAATATTATAACAAACAACCACACTCAAATATGCACAAGAATTAAAAAAAAACCTTCAAACATGGCTAAATGATAAGAAAACATGTTACTGTGGAATAGGTATAAAATAGCCCCTGTAGCCTTTCTTGACACATTTCTGTTGAATAATCTGTTGGATAAAAGTATTCAATAATAGTGTATTATATTTACAGTATAAAGGAAATGTAGAGTTTTTCCTTTTTTACTTATAATGTATTTTTTGCAAAGCTGTAAAGGAATCCTCCATCCATCCATTTTTGAAACATACAGTATTTATTTATTTCTAGTAATGGGGATGTGGAGACTATACTGAAAATATTTATAGTAAGCATTCTTGGACACAGACAGCACTAGTTCTTTAAAGTGAAACGTATGCACATACCCATGTCATGTACAACATGCCAGTTTAAAATCACTGTATTACTGGGATGTGGCAGGAAAACCAGAGCACCTGTTGGAAAATCCACAAACAGTGGCTGCATTAGAATTAAAGCCAGACGTTTCAAGGTTGCAGGAATATAATGTTTTTTCTTTTTGTTCTTTATTTGGCCTTATACAATTTCTTGTATTACAAATTTGTTAGTTTTTGTACTAGACCACAGGGTCAGCCATTGTACAGCACTCTTGGAACACTTGCAGGTTAAGGGTGTTGCTCTAGGGCCCAGCAGACTAGGATCTCTTTTTGGCAGTAACAGGGATTCGAACCAGCAACCTTCTGGATACCAGCACAGCTCCTTTGCCTCAGAGCCACTAATTCAAGTCCATTTTTTTATATAGCACAATTAATACTGACAAGCACACTACACATGTTTAAAAATATATTATAGTTAAAATAAAGCACAAAGTAACATTTAAGAAAGCTTAATGCAATATGTGCATGCAAAAAGTGCTACACAGCCATGTATTTTGTAGACATTAAATTAAATAAAGGCTGCAGAATTGGTTAATTGAAGTAAAGCAAAATATACAGTATTTATATCAGGACAGCTGGAAAATGATCCAAAAGGTAAAGTGATCTGTTAAGTGCCTCAAGTCATAAAGCTCCAGATTCAAATCCCAATGCTATCACTGAGCCACTTAATGACCTTAAACATGTTAGGTTAACCACACTGCCTCTGACAAACAGTAAACTTTTTTCAAATACACTAAAGCGGTAATTGATGTATTTTCATATAATCCCATATTAAAATGTCTATGAAAGTAAAGGTAAACTCTAACGATTCATAAACAAGTTAGAAAAAATTTATGAAGAAATCAAATATTTTCTACCGGAGTTCTCGTTTATATTTTATAATACACTAGATGTGTTACTCGGCTTCACCTGTGAAATTTCATTAGACAATGGGCCTTAGTTCATCAGTTAACTGGATGTATCACAAGTGCTATATAACTAAGTGCTTTTACTGTCTATATACAATATTTGTATTTTTTGTAATATTTTTGCCAGGCAGTGTGGTGAAGTGGGTAAGGCTTTGGACCTAGGATGTAAAATCCTGAGGTTGTAGTTTAAAATCCATCTGCTGACACTGTGTGATCATGACCAAATCATTTCATCTGCTTGTGCTCCTTTTAGTAACACAAAAGAAAGGTAACCAAGTGTATCTCAAATACAGTAAACTGCCAAAAATAAATGCACCAGCCAAATAAGTGATAATGCTATTAGGTCACTGGAGCTGGTTAATCTTGAACGTGCTATATATATGTATACAATTGTCCATGAGTGCAACATTCCTCCATTAGATCAATTTTTGCTTTTCCTAGTGACTTGGCTTTTGTGGAAGGTCATTAAAAAATACAGTTATACATGGAAATATATTCTTTTGAATTGAAATGGATAATCAATACAATAATGTGTGATTTAAGTATATTTTACTATGTTTATGATTTTCAATTGTTTGCATCATACACTCAAGTATTTCTTTTTGTGCTTCTCGTCAGTTGTATGTTCAAGCTTGCATTTATTTATTTGTTGATTGCCCCAGGCAGGCAATAAAGTGCTAATACTGAATTGCATTTTACTATAACTTATTACAAATAGCAATGATGCTTACAAGCTGCACATTTAAGCTGTCCATGGAAAGAACTGAATGTTTTTCTTTTGGGGTTGTTTCTCTAGAAAGTGTAGGGGACAAAAATAACTGGCAGTAGTATGACCAGTACTATGGTTTGCAGGCTTCCTAAACAACGAGGGAGTCCCCCATTAAAGCCTGCAGATATGAATCTATATTGTCACATTTGGACTTCTGAGTTGCACAAAAAGACAGGCAGCAGAGAACTGGTAAAATAGACTTTTACTCTAGCACTTGAATAAACCACTGTTGTAGCTGTATTCAGTATTGGAGCTTTATTCAAACATGAGGCAAACTTGACAACTTCTTAGTTTTTTTTTGCTCTGTCGGCGGTTCCTTCAGATTAAGAACTCAAAGAAGTCTTCCTCAGAAGCATTCAGTTGAAGGGAGACAGGAGTGTATCTGTAGGTAGTATGCATGGAACAGAAAAGGAAATACTGGGTAAGTGAGCTACTGTACTTTAAAGCCATATACAGTATTACTTATGTGCTATTAAGTGCAGCTCATCCTATACAATTAAACTTTAAGCTGCTTAAAAGTACATTTTTTTGGTGGCAGATCTTGTCCCAAGAGAACAGAAGTGCAGCATGATCGGCCAAATATGTAAAGAATTTTTCAAGAGTGGTGGTGGTGGGACAGGTTTAAACCTGTTCCAAGTAAGCAGATGTCCATGTAAATATAAATGATTTTAGAGAGCTGGATGGGAGTCCCCTTTCATTTCCTTAGATATGAATGTATATTACACTGGAGTAGGCCATGGGGGATCTATTAAGTATAAATTTACACTTTCTATCTACCTTGTCTTTTATCCAAAGATGTCACTTCCACCTCTACTTCTAGTGCAGATTGGGTAGCAATATTCTCTCCCTGACTGCTCACAGCTACAGCAGCTAGCACTCACCCTGGAGTTTTAGAGCATGTCTTTCTTAAGCATCATTGAATTTTCTCTTTCCATTTCATACCTAACAGCAGACGCCAAATTTGTTTTTTCCTGTCCAGGATTCCACCCCTTTTTCCGTCTTCTGTCCACCCTATTATTTAGTTCTGTTGTCAATTGCTTCTGCTTTGTCTTTTGTTTGCATAAAGTCCATGTAAGTGCAGCACGGTGCATGTAAGTTAGCATAATATTAATAAACATTGAAAAATAAAAAAATTACCAACAAATAAAAACATCTGTCAGCTAATTTACTTTTTTTTCTACAATGTCACCAAATTTCAATGAAATGAGTCAAGGCATTTTTGAAAATTTAGGGTATTTCGTTTTACTGTTGTTGGGGGGTACCCCTACAATACTGATCTATTTAAATGGCCTTTCTTAGTTGATATGTACTAGCCTATATGTACAATTTTGACAAATTTCAGCTTTTTAACTAAACAAGAAACCATGTTTCTCTTGATGACTGAGTGAGTCAAGAATTTATCAGTCATCTTTTTTGCCTTTTGAAAATACAGTGGTACCTCGGTATACGTCCTTAATCCGTTCCGGGTCCTTGGACTTATACCAAACAGGACATATACCAAACAAATTTTTCCCATAAGAAATAATGGGAAAATGATTAATCCGTTCCCATGAAAAAAAATCTTATTATTATTGCCATATTATACATTGATGGGGTTGTATGTTAATTAATTGCCATATTATACATTGATGGGGTTTCGATGTTAATTAATGCTGATTTATTTTGTTTTCATATTGTGTTTATTTTTCTATTCTTTATTATGTAAAGCACTTTGAGCTACTGTTTGTATGAATATGTGCTATATAAATAAATGTTGTTGTTGTTGTTGTTGTTGTATAAAATTTAAACACTGCTTAATACTAAAATACATAAATACAAAAGCAATTAGATGAAATAAATGAAAATTTAACCTCACTTTACTTTTTAATAACGTCTTTGTTTTTCACAATCGCAGATACTGTCGTTCTCGGCATACGGTATGCAGCAGCCATTTCCCGGATACGCATGCCACCTTTATACTTTTCAATCAATTCAGATTAACGTGAAAAAACATAAAATCACGTTGTGACGATGCGGGTTTGCTGTATGTTCCCATCTGCTGTCCAGGAGCCCTTGAACCCTACCCCGTCGGTAATGTTACCGATGAGCTTAGCAGTGAGGCACAACAAAGCACGGGATGGTGAAAAAGTGCAAAGTGCTTCTTCTATCATTATTTCTTAACCAACAGGCTCCAATATATACCAAGATGGCTGCAACATAACCCGCTGGATGAGTCCTGGTTAGATGTAGAACAGACACTTTGCAATACTATAGAGCTTTCGGACCTACCGTTTATTAGCTCAAAAATAAGAAAGCATGAAAGCTTTAAAAGTATTAATATCAGCACCTCACTGACAGCATGGTGGGAATATCTAAAAATGACAGAGTCTTCACTAATTCCATGCAGACGCACACCCATCTGGAATAATCCTGACATATTGCAAAACAATAAAATGATGAACTTCCCATATTGGAAAAGTAAAGGAATTCTATACATGGAACACATATTTGAAGGATTGGATTTCACTCTATTTAACAGAATAGTCTCCCAATTTGGGATAGACAAGAATAGATTTTTAGAATATCTCCAAATTAAATCAGTAGTTAAAGAAAAATTTAAGCTTAATAAAGTAGAATTACAACCACCATCAAGGGTATTAGACTTCTGTAAACTCAAACACCCCAAATTACTGTCTAAAGTATATAAAACACTGACCAAAATAGATGATACAATAGCAATTCCTATAGGTAAATGGGAGGCGGATCTATTAGATAGCTTTGACCAGACTTTCTGGTCCCAAACTTGTTTAAAAACTTTTAAAACGATCAGAAACCCCAATTTACAATTAATTCAATACAAAATTCTACACAGAGTACACTATACAGGTCATCGGATGTTCAGGATGGGATTTGTGCCATC
>JANRMT010062841.1:52603116-52630653 GCA_026402145.1 Polypterus bichir lapradei | reverse complement strand
TTTGTGCCAAACACCACCCTGACCATCTCATCTTCCTCTGCATAAGCACAGTCCTTCACCCGTGAATATTTACCCGTGGCAGTTTGCTATTGGATTGCCGCTGATGGACGGCCTTATATGGGCAGGCACTAAATTACAAACGCCAGCGGCAGCCTGTCTATGAACTTAATTTAAAGTGTAGGTTTACACTGTGCTTTGTTTCCGAAGTAGCAGAACTCATGAATATGGTTGTATATATCACTCGCTCGCTTCTTATTGTTTCGCTGCCTTCTCAATTATATAATGCATGTTTTCTAAAGCGCTTTTTGGGCCTCTTCCTGGTTTTCTACGTACTGCGTGATTACGTAGGAGGCGTGATGATGTCAGACGAAACTCCGCCCCACGGGTTTCAAGCTCATCTCCATTACAGTAAATGGAGAAAAACAGCTTCCAGTTATGACCATTACGCGTAGAATTTCGAAATGAAACCTGCCCAACTTTTGTAAGGAAGCTGTAAGGAATAAGCCTGCCAAATTTCAGCCTTCTACCTACACGGGAAGTTGGAGAATTAGTGATGAGTCAGTCAGTCAGTCAGTCAGTCAGTCAGTCAGTCAGTCAGTGAGTGAGTGAGGGCTTTGCCGTTTATTAGTATAGATAATAATAAAAGCGCAGGAAAATAAAACATTAAAACACGTAATGCAAAATAGTGTCTACATTAAGCATAAAATTAAATATATATACAGGTATACAGGAAATACAAAACTCTGAATTATAATAAAATAATAATAATAATAATATTACACTTTAAAACCCACGTAATTTAAATTAAGGTCCAGGGAGGGAATTGTAAAATTTACCAAGTAACCAAATATCTGTGTTTGACCTCGATTACAGAAATGTGATCTGTGATATGACTGTTGGACTGACTTTAATGAAGTTTCTTATTTCCATTCTCATTTTACCAATAGCAAAATATTTTTCATAGTCCTGCAGTCCATGGTCATGAAACAAACAAGCAAACGAAATGATTTTTAATTTATTTTTTAGATTACAAAAATGTAATACCTACTCTGTTAATAATATACATTGTGCATATTTTAGAGTACAAGCACATATTATTAACAGATTTCAAAATGGTTTATGGATTTCACATAGACAGTAAGTTATTTAGTTGACAGCAATTCTGTGATTTTGAATTTGTCTAATTTGCACAATCACTAGATGAATGCTTTTATAATAGCGATGTATCAAGAGATGATCGAAAGCATATCCAGTAAAAGAATCCATTGTAACAAACCTCTCACATTTCCTGATATTCAGTAAGTTATGATTCTGGAGTTTTACACACTTTTTGACCTTTATGAGTTTAATTCCGAGCTCCCATATTTTTTCAGTGGTTTACAATTACAGAGAACTCCTTGCAACTTTTGTATCCTATTGTAACTTTGTTTTATTTTTTCATTATATTTTGAGTTATAATGCAACACCATTTTGTTTTATTATGGGTACTGCCATTTCAGTGAATCACTGCCGTGAAACAACATAATGTTATGAAACGGCATATCCAGGAAATTGCTTCAAATGATGTTATTGGCATAAACATGAATAAGCCGGTGCCATAAGTGACTCATTGTTCAAGTTCTCTAGAGGTCTTGTACAAAGTGTAGTGTGAGTTTTCTGGCAAATGAACTAGCGATTATGTTTCTGACTACAACTCTTTTTATGTTATGGTTGTCTAGATGGACAGGCTAACTTTACTGGCTTGGACTTATGCTTTATCATCTGACCAGTTTTCTCTGTCTTTGCGGTCTGTGACTTTTCCGCCCCTTTGCTGTACATAGCAATTATCTCAACAAGTTACCCATATACATGTATATCAATAAAGAAAATTACTATAATCAATCATTTTACCATGCCAGCCTTGGGATATGGGAGTAAACCATAGTAGTTGGAAATGAAGACACAGAAAACACATGCCAACTCTATATAAATGTCTATGCTTTGAAAAAGAGTCTCTAGAAGCACACTGCTGAGCTCTTCATCAAAAACTGCATTACTAAAATGTATATCTGTAAATCTGGATGTCTACCACATACTGTGTTTATAAAATCTGACAGTGGACCTTGTCCTTTACCTGTATCTATTTCTTACTCAGTTCTTCAATATTTGAAATTCACAGCCCCCCACCCCCCCACCCCAAAGACATACTAAAAACAAAAAATGTAATAATAAGTCAATTTCCTACATTCAAC
Source organism: Polypterus bichir lapradei (assembly GCA_026402145.1). NCBI lineage: Eukaryota > Metazoa > Chordata > Cladistia > Polypteriformes > Polypteridae > Polypterus > Polypterus bichir. Next base: position 52,628,422 of record JANRMT010062841.1, on the reverse strand, counting down.
ACATTATAGACTGCATTACTTATAAAATTAATTTACTTTAAACAAGCAAATCACAATTATCCCTTTCTGTTACTGCAGACACAGTCATAAGAGTTTCACACTAGTGCCAAAAAGTATTCTTTCACAAATTTCAAAGAGTTTTCTTTTAACACACACCCAAATAAAATACTTAATAATCTAACAGAACAACATTTGTCACTCTGGCAATGGGAAGAATAAGGTTAATACTATTCTTACAAACATGGGCACCAATAAACTTGAGGTACATGCAACACATAGCTTAATGATTGGCATTAAAAAAAGTAAATTCAATGTAGACAAAAACAGAAAATTATTCATTTATGACAAGGTATGGCACAACTGTCTATGCAAGGATCACAGCCAAATAGCAGCTGTGAAAGGGGCTTATAACTGCTTGGAAATAAGTATATACCGTATGGACAATAACATCTGGTTTTAAAGGCCAAAAATGATAGACCAGTATATAATATCTGTTACTAATAGTTACATTCTAGTTAGACAGTGACTGCCCATAACATAACATAACATAACATAACATAACATAACATAACATAACATAACATAACATAACATAACATTGCCCAGGCCACTTAATCCAATTCATGTTCTTTGTGATCACAGCCTATCTTGGCAACCCTGGTCAAAAGAAAGGAAACACCTTTGAAGGGGCACCAGTCAATCACAAAGTTAATGACTATATTCTAATATTTTATCTACATAATGTATGAATATGCATCAAGAAATGTTCCATTTCCATTTCATTGTGTCTCAGATATAGAATGAAATGTAAACTATACTATTACATATCACTGATACTATTTTGGTAAAAAAACAATTCTATAGTGCATATGATATACTGGTGCATCTGCTCTATACATACTGTATTTTTTCTTACATAGTCACACATCAAATAATTTCAAAGATGTCACAACTGGCTCCAAGCAACACAGAATAGAATCCTGGATTCATTTAAGCTAGATATTATATAAACCCATATTCCCAAGGTTGAAGCACTGCATAGAAATAAAATATAGCACTCTCTTGTTATTTTTGTTTTAATATATTCATTCATATTTTCATGCATAATATATAATTTGGCAGTAGTAAAAAAATGATGAGGGATGCTGAGCAGCAATTTTCAGAGAGAACTGTCTGAGACAATGTAAATGAATTTTAATAAGCCAATTTTTTTCAAGGCATTGAATCACATTAAGATAATGGTTAACACCATGCTCCTTCCCAAAACTACAAAAAACAAATGATCGTACCTTATCTTATTATAGTATTTTACATATTGAATGCTGAATGTCTAAAAATAGCTTCACATGCCAGGTACATGTAACACAAGAACAAATTTAGATTATACCTGTCGACTGCCTTGCTTCGAAGAGCTGCTACTGATGCTCCTTGATGGAGATGGCACACTTGGGGACACTGTGGCATTCTTGTCATCACTGTTCATAGCTGGTGGAGATTGAAAAAATCTGTCTTGTTCACTGGACTGACCTAAAAATCATTTGTTTAGCACCTGTTTAATGGTCCCAACCCCGTTCCTTGGTTATACTTCATGAATGGAATGCATCCTTTCCCAGTCAAACGTCTCTCCTGAAATTATAAAGAACAAAATAAAATGATAACATACAGTATATGTTGTTGAATGGCTCAGAACATGTCACGGGAAGAATTGTTCAAGACAGCTATTTTTAGCTCAGTTGTTCTGTTACATTTTACATTAGAAGCATACTTAAATCACCTTGTGTTTAGCTTAAACAAAGAAATGAAAGCTTTTCTGTGCTTCATATATTATTTTTTACGTATAAATAATGGACATAGAAAATTATATGTTTATAAACAGAATACATCTAAATGTTAAAATTAAATATAAAGTAAAATACTGCTTTAAGGATTATTAATTACAGTATTCTGAAACATAATCTGGCAGACCTTCTTTGTGTTCATGGATAACACAAATCACATGACTTGCACCATAAAGTTTACATTTAAAAACTGCAAAGCCCACATAATATCAGAAGAGTTCACATTACAGTAGTCAGCTTAATTAAGTACTTCATTATTTTTTAACAATTTTTCCTTTTCAGATTCCTTATTTATTTTAAATATTTTTTTCATGATCGGAGTAGCTTTCATTCCTTTTTGAGAATGCAATGCATAGTTCAAAATTCTATAATAATGGTTTATTTCAGTTCATGTTTAGATGTTTAGAAATATTAATTTAAGAACATCCTTTTTTATAATGTTATTGTTAGGGACGTACATTTTCTTACTTCCAGCTTGCAAGTTTGTTACTTGGATAGCAGCTGGAGCCCAGACACTCTGAATATGCATTAATATAATTTTCCTAGATGACAAAAATATTTGCTTTGATTTATATTTTGCAATGCTTACAAAGGGGATCAAAGTCAAATACGCATAATTATTTACCATGTGAAAACAGTCAGATGAAAGCAAAAGTAACAGGCTGTTTCCCTCTCATGCTTATTTTTTTAAATAGTTAAACTAAAAACATTCTCAAACCTGCTTAATCCAATTCAAAGTCTAGGACATAAGCTCATATGAGCAGAAAGGAAGGAATCAACCCTGAACACTGCACCAGTCCATCACACATATATATTCTGATCTGCAATGAACCAATCTGGAATCATAAATCAATCTACAAAATATCCAGGAATACTGAATCAATGAGTTAGCATTGTTAACCATTGTGAAATCATGCAGTATTTATATTTTTCTTGCATGCAAAACTGAAGTATATAAGACTGACAGTAAACTGCAGGCTAACAGCCTGGGTTTTGTAATGTATGAAAATGATGGCTGACATTCAGAGTAAAAGTAACACAAAATTGTATTTGGCAGAAGCTAAAACTGACAGTCAGTCAGTCACTCAGTCATTGTCCAACCCACTATATCCTAACACAGGGTCACGGGAGTCTGCTGGAGCCAATCCCAGCCAGCACAGGCCAAAAGGCAGGAACAAATGCCGGGCAGGGCGCCAGCCCACAGCAGGACACACACAAACCCACACACCAAGCCCACACTAGGGTCAATTTAGGATCGCCAATGAGCCTAACCTGTATGTCTTTGGACTGTGGGTGGAAACCGGAGCACCCAGATGAAACCCACGGAGACACAGAGAGAGCATGCAAACTCCACACAGGGAGGACTTGGGAAGCAAACCCAGTTCTCCTTACTGCGAAGCAGCAGCCCTACCACTCTGCCACTGTGCTGCCCCAACTGACAATCAACTGGCACAAAACATCATAGAATTCTATGTAAGCTTTGAGACACAGGGTTTTCTTTAAAAAAATATTCAGCAAAATACCAAACTCAAGGCTGGTGACAGAAGTTATTCCTTCTTTGATCAATATTATCCTATGAAGTCCTTCAACAAACTAAAGTAAAAGAAAAATGATGCACAAATTTGTGAAGGTCACTAGATTCTTGTTTATCAAAGTATTAAAATGCAGAAACAACTAATATTCCATTCCATTCTATTTTCATATCAGACACATCAGTTACTTCAGGACTATGTGGGAAATAATATTCTGGAAAACACATTCCTTTATTTGTCCCGAGGGGAAAATATGGCTTTACAAAAGCTCTTTAAATAAATACATAAATAGATAGATAAAAACACACACATACAGTGCATCCGGAAAGTATTCACAGCGCATCACTTTTTTCAACATTTTGTTATGTTAAAGCCTTATTCCAAAATGGATTAAATTCATTTTTTTCCTTAGAATTCTACACACAACACCCCATAATGACAATGTGAAAAAAGTTTACTTGAGGTTTTTGCAAATTTATTAATTTATTAAAAATGTATCACAACTTTTTACTGTTTTCTCACAGCTTGGATTGCTGCTGTCATAATCGGTTTGAGTTTCATGGCAACTGTGTTGTGTGCAAGAAAGAACTGTAAAAAAAAAAAGCGTGTGATTTAATCAGTGTGCCTCCGGCATCTGTAGTTCACGACCATAATTCATTCCAAAACTCTGGTCGTAAACCGATTTGGTCATGACCCGAAGCAATTTCCCCAATAAGATTGTATGCAAATACACTAAATCCGTTCCAGACTGTATGAACTGTACTGTATGTAAATATTTTTTTTTTTTTTGTTTTTAAGCACAAATATAGTTAATTATACCTTAGAATGCACAGGGTAATAGTATACTAAATGTAAAAACATTGAATAACACTGAGAAAACCTTGAACAACAGAGAAAACTAACACTGCAAGAGTTTGTGCTATAGCGCTACAAACCACTCGCTAAAACACTTTTTTTTAATGAGTTTTAAGTACAGGGAAAAAATGAACATTTGAAAAATCCGTAATTTAATAAACCACCAAGAAAAGTAACATTGCAACAATGCACGCTACGAACCGATCCCTGTAAACAGAAATGAAAATAAAAACAAACCCAGTGCATTCTTTAACTGCCTTCTCTACTTTATGCGTCCAGCTCTCTCTAGTGTGTGCGTGTGTCTCTCTCTTGCACGCCTGTGTGTGTGTCTCTCGCACGCCTGTGTGTATGTGTCTCTCTCGCGTGCGTGCCTGTGTGTGTGTGTCTCTCTCGCGCAACTGTGTGTGTGTGTGTCTCTCTCACGCGTGCCTGTGTGTGTGTGTGTGTCTCTCTCTTGCGCCTGTGTGTGTCTCTCTTGCGCCACTGTGTGTGTGTCTCTCTCTCTTGCGCCTGTGTGTGTGTGTGTGTCTCTCTCTCGCGCGCCTGTGTGTGTGTGTCTATCTCTCGCGCCTGTGTGTGTGTGTGTGTCGCGCTCTCTCTCGCTCGCTGCACAGGAAATGCACAGGGAGAGACTGAACACGTACAAACCGAAAGGGAAACTGGCTTGTTTGTATACCGAGTGTGTGGTCGTGAACAGAGGCAAAAGTTTGGCGAACTTTTTGGTCATAAACCGATTTGTACATGAACCAAGACATTCGTGAACCGAGGTTCACTGTACAGGTAAAATTTTGTTACAACGAATATCTTTACAACAAAATTTTCATTACAACTAAGTATTTTTATGGTCCTGACAGTTTCCCCATATGACATGAATCTGTAAAAATCTCGTTACTACGAAGTACATTCAGCGGATACTTTCATTACAACGAAGTGCCCAAAAGAACTTGAAATGCCTAAATGAATCATCCACAGAGCAGTTAGTTTTGTGGCCGCAGCTCAGTTGTGCACAACGATCCCCCAAACAGAAACACTGTAATTTTTTTTTCTTTCTTCGAACTTTGCTCGTACAGTTTTTTATTATTTTGCCTTGCTTGTTTTTGGTGTTTTTTTTAGTGATACCTTTTGCTTATTGCTCATCAACATTTGAAAAACATCCATTGGAATTTAACTCATTGTCACCCTCCTATAGAAACGGCAGACACGAAAAAACGATAACAGTTCATATTCGAAAAAAAAAACTTTACATTTTAGAAGCTCTCGATTGCGGCAAAAAGAAAAAAGACGTCAGTGAATTCGGAATTTCGCCATCGACACTGTCAACTTTCTTGAATCTCGGGTTGCAAACGTATGTGAACTGCTGCATTTGAAGACTTCGAAAAAGCAGTTTTTATGTGGTTCAGTGATGCTCGTTCAAGAAACATTGGGTGGGGAGTGGGGGGGGGGTCTCAAAAGAGTTCAGAAACCTCACAATATGAAGTAGAAAAGGATGATTGGGGTCCTGATTGATAACTGTGCTGCCCACAACATGCTTCTACATTTAGATAATATTTGCATTGAATTCCTCCCATCCAATTGCACAGCAGTGCTTCAGCCATTGGATTTGGGCATCATTCGCACCCTGAAAGTGTATTATCGCAAGGAAATGCTGTGAAAAATTCTCGCCAGCATAACTTGTAGGCAGAAGGAGATTAAAATTAACACGAAAGAAGCTATTGAAATCATTGCAAACGCCTAGACACAAGTTAAAGAAAGCACTATAGTAACAAATACAGAAATATTTTTTAGGTCCTAGGGAGTTCGTTGTAACGAATTTTACCTGTAGTGTATATACTCACTATGGCCTGAACAGGGCGGCACGGTGGCACAGTGGGTAGCGCTGCTGCCTCACAGTAAGGAGACCTGGGTTTGCTTCCCGGGTCCTCCCTGCATGGAGTTTGCATGTTTTCCCCGTATCTGCGTGGGATTCCTCCAGGACTCCGGTTTCCTCGCACAGTCCAAAGACATGCAGGTTAGGTGAATTGGCAATCCTAAATTGCCCCTAGGGTGTGCTTGGTGTGTGGGTGGGTGTGTGTGTGTGTGCGCACCCTGCAGTGGGCTGGCGCCCTGCCCAGGGTTTGTTTCCTGCCTTGCACCCTGTGTTGGCTGGGAGTGGCTCCAGCAGACTCCCGTGACCCTGTAGTTAGGATATAGTGGGTTGGATAATGGATGGATGGATGGTCTGAACAGACACCAGAATGAGCAAAAATAAATAAAATTTAAAAAGAATGAAAATGTTTGACTTGAGAACCCCAGTCACAGTGAGGTATTATGCAGGTGCATTGTTGTTGGTATAAAGGAGCCTTAGTAGCATTTGTAGTTATTTTTATTTCACATCTGCATTGATTTTTATTTAAGACCATGTAAATACAGTTTTTCTATTTATATGTGTTTGCTTCTGTGTTTGTTTTTGGGTAGAATTGTGATAATATAATCCAGATTCAAGCATGTTTCTGTTATAATTAATTTACTTGAACAGATTATTGGGTGCATTTTACTACAGCATTGTATTAATCTTAGCCTTAAAACTCCATCCCTCTTTTTTAAGTAAATAGTTACACAAATCTATTGCAGCCACTTCACCCATTTGATTTTTGGGGATTTGTTACACAGGGGAATAAAACAGGTCTTGATCAGTTTGTAATAAACTTATTCTAGTATGTACAAAAACATTTGAACAGCTAAGAAAGTGAACAGTGACATATTCACAAAGACAGACATCAGAAGCTCAGGTTTATTGTGCTCAAGACTCAAAATTGTCACAGCAGGGATGGTGGAAGAACTCCTCTGGTGATGCACAGCCTGCAAAGGGGTACAAGCTGTTTCAGAAAGATGCCGGAGGGCTGGGAAAGGTCAGTACTTTGAAACACTGTTGTATGCCTATTTACACATGTGAAGATGCCAACTGTCATGATTAATGAGTCAGAATGTGAATTACAATGAGCAACTGACTCTATGGTTAATTTCAAAGAATTGTACTGGAATACTTAGGCAATAAAACAAGGTGGATCTGTTCCACATCTTTATTTTACATTTAATCACTGCCAGTTTTGTAACTTCAACAGGTTTTTTTTACACAAACTGGACAAACAATACATGCTGACAACAAGTATCTGCTAATGCTGAAGCCAATTTTTTAGCCATGCAGTCCGGAAACTCCTTCAAGAGTAACATACCAATTATTTCTGAACTTGGCTGAACAGTGCAAGCAACATTCACATATTCTTACAAGATGCTTTCTGGTGTATGACAACACTCTATAGAGCAGTGATTCTTAGCTTGTTTTGAGTAACTGACCCCTTTAAGAATCTGATGAAAGCTATGGACCCCTTCCCCAGAAATATTCACATAAACACAACTTTGCATGCAATGAATATATTGTACTTTATTTATTGAGATTTGATTGTCTCATACATATATGGCATACACAGAGTATTATTAAACTTTAAAGTAAACAATTAAAACAAAAACACTCTTTCTTATGCAAATAATAATGGCCACTCATTATAATTATGAAATACAATCCTTTTGTGCAAATTAAAACAGATCTACTACTACTATGTTTTTGACTACCATTACTACTACTACTACTACTACTACATTTACTCTAAATCAACAGTACCAGGCTGTATTGTGAACATAAACGTTAATTTTTATCTGACCCTTACGGACCCCTGAAACCCATCCTTGGACCCCCTAGGGGTCCACAATAGAGATTTTAAATACAAAAACTTTTTTACTTGTCATGTATTTTAATGGAGAACATTTTACTTCAATCTACAGTACTACTTTAGAACCATAGGACCGTAAGCCAAATGGGGGAAACTGTCCCCAAATCCTGAAGCAATGGTCGAGAAATGTCACAATGGTAACAATGAATTGAAAAGTCCATACCAGCTGCATTTGAGTCAATATGTGGGTACAGGCTATGTAAGCTGTATTCAGACTGCAGGCAAATGTTTTAATAGTTTTACAGTTTGTAGTTAGTCTATTTTTTCTTTGACTATATAAATTAATTTTACAGACAATTCAAATCCAATGTGACATTGTTCCAATATCTATCCTGAATTGGCAAAATAAATAAAAATTAATTTAGCAGATAATTACAACCTATTAGACAACCATTATTACCAGTTAAAATCAGACTGCACATTTTGAAAGTGCATAATATTTGAGAATTTGTGAGCACTTGAAGGCAATTGTTCAAAGGTGCTTTAAGTGGAAACATCACTGTCTGATCTGCATTTAGAAACCTTTAGATACTAGCAATAAGCCTTTCCGCAAGATTGTCTCAGAAAAAACAAAATCATAATCTTACCATGCAGCCCCATAAACATATAAATTAAGTTTAGGCCCCTGAAATAAACTGACGTCTAATACAAGCACAAAATTCAGTGAAATCAAAGTATAACGATTATCTTTAAACATTTACCCATAATTCCCATTACCCCCCCCCCCCCCCCATCCAATTAATGCAGCCAGAATCTGACTATGGAGAACATTTTTTTAGCAAGGAGTGAACGTGAAGACTAAAATCAGTCAAGTCACAGATGGTAATGAACAACAGAGGATATCATTTGCAAAAGCGTACCACAGGTTTTAATGTAGGTCCATTTGGTTGATGCTTATACTTTGAATTTAATCGGCCTTTAAAAATGCACTTAAAGACTAGAGTTGTAGTCCTGTTACTGTGTTAATATCTTAGTTATATTTTTCTTGATTTTGTGACTGTTACACCAGTGTTAAGATTATTATCATTATTATTATTGTTATTATAATGATTATTGCTATTGTTATATTATTATTTTTGTCAGGGTCAAACATTTTTTGCCACCCCAATGTTTATGACAACATGTTTTACATATGGAATTTGTGAATTTCTTAAATCTTTTTAGAAAAGCACAGGACATTACACAACAGTCACTGCACTTTACTTTGTTAGCTTTAATGTAGCCAATGTTTCCAGTGATGCACTTATAAAAACAAATACTACTAGGTTAATCTAAAATCAAATATAAATATTTTGTACTGTCTTAAAAAGTCTAATGTTCCATGCTTTCTTAAAGGTCTACCATTCTTTTCATCCACCGAAAAGACCAGCTGTAGGGTAATCCATGGCTAGTTGTAATACTGCCTTACTCTGCGATTCAATTTGAGTCGTTTAGGCAAGTATGGGTATTTATTTTTGGTTTTCTAGATTATGGGCACAAACACCTAATCAACAACTGTCTTATGCAAGGAATTATTATTTACTGAATTTAATAATGGACGCATGCATAAGTAGAAGTAAAGAAATAACAAATGGGCCTAAAGATGAGTCACTGAACTGAAGAAAACTTTCATTATTAAATCAGCAAAAACTCACAAAGCAAGTATTCCAGTTTGTTTTTGATCCTTGCAAGGAAACAAAATTAACATAAAACTTTACTTTTATGTTTTTTAAATGCAGGGTTAATTACTTCAATTTATGTCTGCTTCAATCTAAAACACAAAAACAAACCCAACCATCTACTTTCAGTCTGCTTAGTCTACACAATTTACAAAATCATTTCTCATTTGTTGAGATTTGTTTTATTGAAGTAATGAATCACTGATAACCTGTACTTAAGCAAGGCCTAAACAAATCATGTTCACTTTCTGAACCTGTTTATTCAAATCGGGGCGTTAGTGAACCAGAGCGTGGTCATGGTTCATAGAGGAAAAAATTAGGGACCGGCTATTTTGAGGATGCCAGTCAATGGCACACCCACACTTGTTCATTCTGAATCACCAGGTAACTTAACATATAATTCTGGAATATATGAGGAAAGAAAAAGAGGCAGCCCTACTTTTAACTGAAACTTGAACTCTGAAACAATAGTATAATGTGGTGTAATATAGATGTCAACTTGAAAACATTACATATTCTAACTTATTTGACATAAGAACATGTGATACACAACTTCTTAATTTTCTCAATACTACAGTACATTATTAATTGATTAGGTAGAACAGGATTGGTAAAATAGCTAGTGGCCTGCTATTTCTCAGATTCAGTTTAATGTATCTGAATCACATGCCTGTTTGCTGTTCTTGTGGAATTTGCATATTTGTCCTGTTTCTGCATGGTTTTTCCTTCTAAAGGAATGCCTGTAAGTTTGGCGCTGTATGATGGTCAGTGTCGGTATGTATATGAATAGGCCCTGTGATGGACTGGCTCCTGTTCAGAGCTGCTTCCTGCCTTGATCTCAAGGCTACTGGGATTGGCTTAGGCCCTTGCTAACCCTGAACTGTCTCAAAACAGGTTTGAGAATGTTATGTTAAACACCCTTCAGTGATGGATGTACTTACTTTCAAATATCACTGTGAAGAAACTCCCATGTATGGAATGTATGAGTAAGGTGTCAAGAATGCATATCTGTCAGTTTTTTAGTACATAGTCCTGTCATATCTTCCTCAGAAGAGACATGCCGAACCTTATGATTATAGCAATTTTCACACAGAGTGAAAAGAAGCTGTGTACTTGCATATCTATCATTTCCAAGGTGATTTTGGGAATAGACTAGGCATGACATTATGCAGACTAGAAGGTAATGTTATATGCAATGAGTAGTTTCTTTTGTGAAATGGGTCCCTTTGGAAATTGTTTCTTACTAACATCCATCCATTCCATCTATTTTCCTAACTCACTTAGCCTGGATTGGGTTGTGGGGCAGCTGGAGCCTATCCCAACAAGCATTTGGCATATGGTATGAATCATCCCTGGACAGGGTACCAGTCCATCACAGAGTATACACACTCACACACAAACACACGCTAAGGCCAATTTACCATTGACAATCCACCTAACCTGCATGTCTTTTTCTACGGTGGGAGGAAACTGGAGCACTTGAATGATATCCATATTAACATGGAGAGAGCATGGAAACTCCATGTAGGGAGCATCCAGGGAGTGAACATTGGTTTCCTTATTGCGAAATGTATCACCCAAATGTGCAAATGTACCACCCACCCACAAACATTTGATGTGATTTTACAATGCAATGATATGTTAAGAAAAAAGTGAAAGAAATTAATTTTATGGAAAATTAGATGCTGGAAGAAATAAAAATTATTGAGACTCGAGCAGGTATGACACATAATCCTTCAATCCCATGCATTAAATTGACAAGGGGAAAATATGTATCTCACAAATATAGCAACTGACACTGGCAAAAGTAAGAAAAATGTATTTTGAATGAAATGAAATTTTATATTTTGCCAGCTTCTGCCAAGTTCCCTTCTTTGAAGCTTTACAAACCAATACAAAAAGTAAAAGAGTGATAAATGGATGGGTAGACACCACCTGCGTTTTATGCTTCGACATAAATTTGAAAAATGCCCCAATAATATGCACAATAAATCTTTTCTAAGACTGCTAAAATGAGATAAATACTCTTTAAAAGCTATCTCCCCAATGAGCAAGAAATGTCATATGCCCAATAAATATATGTTACTCCGTTCTTAAAGTACTTAACTCTTTGGCTGCAGCATAAAATAAGAAAACACTGATTTTATTACTATAACTATTTATTTGCTTGGTAACACAGTTTCCGCAGATCTTCCTGTATCCTGGGTTGCTTGTAGAGTTTGCCTTTTTGACAGTGTCTTTGTGAAGTTTTTCTATGAGTACACCAGTTTTCCTCCTACATCCCGAAGATATACAGATTCGGTTTACTGGCAACTCTAAATTGGTGCCATATTAATATGAATGGGCGTAATCATGAAAATGCCCTGAAAGGGGCTTGCACCATGTTGGGTTCAGATTCTTCCCAAATCCCTTAGTTATACAATTTTCTATGAATCCTGCAAACCTTAAATGATTAAGATATTTTAAAACTGAATAGGTTATTTATTTTTCAAACTCCTTTACTGATACTTTGCAGTTGTTTACATTTTGTTTTTATAACTGGAGCACCAGTAGGATTCCTAATGTGTTCAGGATCACACAGTATGTTAGTGGCTGGGACTAGACTGGAAAAACTCTACCACCCTAGCCAATAAAAATGCTTAGAAAAAGTGTGAGAACTAAATCAATCATAACACAAATGCAAAGGATTTACTTTTCAATCAGGTGGTAAAGCTACAGTATACATTGTTTACAATGCCTTTGTCTTAAAGATTGATGTTTTATGCTCTCTGGATGATGGAAGGATGGACGAATGAGTTATCAACTAATTGTGTATGTTCTGAAATGCATCAATAATAATAAAAATACAGTCCAGTTTTATGCGCTTTACTCATTTCACTATTCCTTTTAGTTTATTAAATCGAAAAACTAATTGGTTTTACACCTTCATACAGAACAGCTTTGGCTATTTTCTAAAATTAGTGTGACTTATAGAAATAGGTGAAATGCAACTGAAGTGATCTTGATCCATACAAGAAAATTTAAGAAGAGTATTGTCTGGAAAAGAACATCTGTCCTGTTTAGAGCTACTGTGGTATTTTAAATACAGGTGCCGGTCATAAAATTAGAATATCATGACAAAGTTGATTTATTTCAGTAATTCCATTCAAAAAGTGAAACTTGTATATTAGATTCATTCATTACACACAGACTGATGTATTTCAAAAGTTTATTTCTTTTAATTTTGATGATTATAACTGACAACTAGTGAAAGTCCCAAATTCAGCATCTTGGAAAATTAGAATATTGTGAAAAGGTTCAATATTGAAGACACCTGGTGCAACACTCAAATCAGCTAATTAACTCAAAACACCTACAAAAGCCTTTAAATGGTCTCTCAGTCTAGTTTTGTAGGCTGCACAATCATGGGGAAGACTGCTGACTTGACAGTTGTCCAAAAGACGACCATTGACACCTTGCACAAGGAGGGCAAGACACAAAAGGTCATTGCTAAAGAGGTTGATTGTTCACAGAGCTCTGTGTCCAAGCACATTAATAGAGAGGAAAAGGGAAGGACAAGATGTGGTAGAAAAAAGTGTACAAGCAATAGGGATAACCGCACCCTGGAGAGGATTGTGAAACAAAACCCATTCAAAACTGTGGGGGAGATTCACAAAGAGTGGACTGCAGCTGGAGTCAGTGCTTCAAGAACCACCACGCACAGACGTATGCAAGACATGGGTTTAAGCTGTTGCATTCCTTGTGTCAAGCCACTCTTGAACAAGAGACAGCGTCAGAAGCGTCTTGCCTGGGCTAAAGACAAAACTGCTGCTGAGTGGTCCAAAGTTATGTTCTCTGATGAAAGTAAATTTTGCATTTCCTTTGGAAATCAAGGTTCCAGAGTCTGGAGGAAGAGAGGAGAGGCACAGAATCCACGTTGCTTGAGGTCCAGTGTATAGTTGCCACAGTCAGTGATGGTTTGGGGTGCCATGTCATCTGCTGGTGTTGGTCCATTGTGTTTCCTGAGGTCCAAGGTCAAAGCAGCCGTCTACCAGGAAGTTTTAGAGCACTTCATGCTTCCTGCTGCTGACGAACTTTATGGAGATGCAGATTTCATTTTCCAACAGGACCTGGCACCTGCACACATTGCCAAAGCTACCAGTACCTGATTTAAGGACCATGGTATCCCTGTTCTTGATTGGCCAGCAAACTCGCCTGACCTTAACCCCATAGAAAATCTATGGGGTATTGTGAAGAGGAAGATGCAATACGCCAGACCCAACAATTCAGAAGAGCTGAAGGCCACTATCAGAGCAACATGGGCTCTCATAACACCTGAGCAGTGCCACAGACTGATCAACTCCATGCCACACCGCATTGCTGCAGTAATCCAGGCCAAAGGAGCCCCAACTAAATATTGAGTGCTGTACATGCTCATACTTTCATGTTCATACCTTTCAGTTGGCCAACATTTCTAAAAATCCTTTTTTTGCATTGGTCTTAATTGATATTCTAATTTTCCGAGATACTGAATTTGGGACTTTCATTAGTTGTCAGTTATAATCATCAAAATTAAAAGAAATAAACATTTGAAATACATCAGTCAAAACGTTTCACTTTTTGTATGGAATTACTGAAATAAATCAACTTTGTCATGATATTCTAATTTTATGACTGGCACCTGTATCTCATAATTTTTCTATAGGGATACACATGTTAACTCATGCTCAGCTGATAGTAATTTCAATAGTAATAAAACAGTAATAAAAAAAAACAATATTATGCAACTTATTTTATTTCAGTGGGTTATCGGGGTTATTAATACAGAACTGTATATTGAAGTATACAGAAATGATTTCCTTTATCAATTTTTACTATTGTATGACCTTCTAGTTACAGTCTTAAGTTTACACTCGGAGGAGTACAAGACTTCCTTTAAAAAGTGCACACTTGTTTATTTTTAATGAGGTGTCCTTACACTAAAAGAAGAAGTGTGCTTAAAACCCTAACAAGGTTTCAGATAACATTTGCATATGTTAAAAGTAATAGAAAATTAAATATCACCTGAACAATGAATATTTTATTTTGCCCTCAACAAATAATTGGGCTTCAGCTTACATTTACTTGTTTTGTTAGATGAATCAGACAAAGCACATACTGAGCAGCATTAAGTCTCAACAATAAAAGCAAAGCAAAATATTTACAGAAAAAAGTGTATTAGTACTGAAGAACTCACAACACACTTAAGGCATTTATCTTAGCTCTAGATTCATTACAAATAATGCTGAGCGAAACCTACAGTTTTTTTTCACCGTGAGTTCAGATAAATCGTGGAAATGTCTGGCGACTTTGTGAAATACATTGAAGTCAATGGTGAAGGAGGAACTGAACTTCATTTTGAGTGAAGAATCTGCTAGCTATGCTGGACAAATTAATCTGGGCAAAAATGTCATCTGAGCTGTGAAGCAGCAGCACTTACTACTGTACCACCATGCCTCAAACAACAAAAGACACAAGCGGAACAATAACCACAACCATAATACAACAAAAGATCACCAACTAGCCATAAGTAAAAATTAATACACGCATATCATTGGTCTCACAAAGTTCCAATCTTTAGGGCACACATTTCACAAAAGCAGCATGGGACTGGCTTATTCAATTGTTTTGAGTTGCAGCTCCAGCTTTTTTTTCCCAATTTTTGTACAGATGCTGCACACTCTTTTCTTCCATCAAGCCTAGAGAAGTGACTTGTAAATAGCAAAAAATGGTATATTATTATTTAACAGGGACTCATGTGTTTTCTGACCTGGGTTGAGCGGTGGATTTAAGACTTGTTTTGACTTATAGCTGTTGCATATGGATAATTATGTATGTATGAAATTAGCCACACAGTGAGGCTGAGAATAAGTGTGTGCACAGGGGTCAGTGTTAGGCAGCAGTACTTATAATATTCTCATTATGGTTAGCTAACGTACTCCTCAAATTAAAGTACTGCAATTTTTAAAAAAAATATTTTTTTAAACCATGGAGGGTACAAAAAAGGCTTTAGTAGTGACATCACGCATGCGTGAAGCACATCGGCCAGTGACATACAATGTAAGGTGAAATGGGCTTTTAGTAGGTGTAAAAGTTCTGCTCATGACTGCTACAGCTCTGTAATGTCATGCTGGCCTCACAAACCATCATAGGGCACTGGCAAAATGTTTGTCTAAACCAGCTGCATAGCTCATTTTCAGGAAAATATTCAGCAAGCAAGGTCACCAGCAAATATAGTATATTTGCTACAAAAAAAGCTTTGGCTAAATGTGCCGAATAACTAACCAAGAATTGTGCCAAATGGCCATGGATTGAATGACTAACACTAAGCTATGTAAGTTTTAGTAGATAGTCTTTAGCAAAGTAAAAATAAAAACATTATTAAAGATTGTGTTGAGTTATAGCTGTATACAAAATGGGTATAGATAGCTATTGAGGATTTTTTTAGGTTTCAAGATCTATAGTTGAGTAGAACAGCCCTGAATACAAAGGATTTATGCTGTATAACTTTGCAGGAAATGTTTATAAGAGTGTGGAAGAGTTTATAAGGGCTTAAAATATATAAAAATAACCATATGAACATATGGCTTTTACTTCACGGATTTTCACCTTTCACGGGGGGTTTCTGGAACGCAACCCCCGCGATAAAGGAGGGATCACTGTATATATAGAGAGTAGATTACAAAAGTGCAATTCATAATTCGTGACAATACCACGATAGTGCAAAATGTGATGCGGTGTCATGCGGAAAATAGCAGGGCCTCTTCTAGAAAAAGTACCCCAAAATTGTAAGTGTAGTCTGAGTCTCGATATGCAGAATTTCACAGTCATAACTCACGTTGATGTCATGTCAGCTGGTTATCATGTTTTTGTGCATTAATATTCAGACATGTTTATGGCCTACAAAAAGGACACAGCAGCACTAGAGAAGGTCCAGAGAGGAGCAACTAGGCTGATTCAAGGCTACAGGGGATGAGTTATGAGTGAAGATTAAAAGAGCACACAAAGAACCACCGACACGTGGAGTAAGTGACCAAGTATTGTGGTGGACAGGAGGACTTTAGGGACTTTCAGAGCTTGACTTGATGTTTTTTTGAAAGAAATAAGTGGACAGGACTGGCAAACTTTGTTGGGCTGAATGGCCTGTTCTCGTCCAGATTGTTCTAAAGGTCAAATGTACAAATGGAATGTTGTTTTTAGTGGACAAGAATCCAATGTTGTCTAGTCAGTTTAAGGATTATGTGAGTTATGTGAAGTCAAAATCAGGCCTGCAGGGGTAGCATTTTATGAATATGAGACCACAAATTGTACTAGCAAATCTTGATTGATGGCCTTTTGCATTTGGAATGACCAATATTAGAAAAGCTTCATCTGTTTCAGCATTGAAATCAGGGTCAAATATCTCTCACGGTTATTGGCTTCTGAAAGGATATTGATCAGTGGCCCAATTTACTTCAGCAAGACAAACGCATTGCTTTTACATACAGTCTCTAATGAATTGTGTACTTAACTTTCTTCTCATGAGCTAGAGCTTAATGCAGCCCCAAACTCTTTCATGGTCTATTTTCCACTTTAGACGTTGCAGCACTAGAACCAAATTAAAGCAGACAGGTGCTAAAGCCTTTATGGAAGGTTACCCCTATGCAACTGGGAGTTAGCTACATGAAAGATTTTAGCCCAGGCTGAGAGTGCAGGAAGCAAGGGATTTAGTGCATGCAGTTCATTTTAAGTGTAGGAGATGACACTCCCATTGCTTTGTCAGGTTGCATAATTCCATCATTTTGGACTTGTCCTTTAAAGATGGCAAAGATCTGTTATTGTCACTATATGGTAAATGGGCCACAAATGGTCACCTAGCAGTCTGAGAGATATATTATCAGATTACTAATATTACAACACCTGCTACTGGTACTAAAATGACTACTACTGCTACTACTACTACTGTTATGAGTCTTACTATTTCTCTGATATGTATCATTTTAAATACTTTTTGCATACTAATATTTAATTTATTTCTTTTTTCACTCCCGTCATTATTAATGAGATATCAGCATGCTGCCATTGTGTGAGTATTTTATGGTTCAGACTCTGACTTTCTGTGTTAAATTCCTGGTGGCAGCCATCTTGTTTGTGGGTTCTATAATAATTGCCAGCCATCTGACACAGACCATCTATTTAAAATGAATGTGCATATCTTTGGACATCCAAGCTTCTGGAGAAATTTAATGAAGTTTCCAGGCATACTTTAAACCTTGTTTTTGGTTAGGGACTGCTTCCAGTTAGTTTTGATTCTCAACATCTGTTTTCTACTGTTGATCTTGTCACTTTGTTTTTATTTTGCCTATAAAAAGCATTAACACCCCCTAAGCCACCCAACCCCGGTGTTTTCACAATTTATTGTTATAGAACATTGAATCGCAGTGGTCTTAATTTGGCTTTTTTGACACTGATCAACAGAAAAACTCTTTGATATCAAAGTGAAAGTAGATCTCTAGAAAGTGGTTTTAATCAAATAGAAAATAAAAATGTGACTTTGTATGACAATATAGCCATTAACCTACATAAATCTTGTGAGCTTTCAAGACATGGTCCTCTCATTTTCAATCACTCTTAATCTAGTTCCACACAATGTGATTAATGCAATTCAAGTGTTCTCTTTTTGTATTAAGTTGCTATCTCGCCAAAACTGAGCTCTTATCACTTTAGCATTAAAAGGATATTAATATTGATCCTGTCTCACAAGCTTAAAATGCAGATACATCTTTGGGAATGTTATTAATGTTGTTTCAGTAACATGATTGTGGCCCAGCATTTTTGGTTTATATCTCTACAAACAAGCAGCCTACCTATAACAATAACTGCAGACAGACACTAGTTCCCTGCTTTCAACTTACAAAGATATAAGGCTTTATTATAAAATAAGTAACCTATGAGTGCTATATTATGAATAACGACATTATGTTTTGAATATTGAATGCCCAGAAATTTGTTTAAAAAAAAACAAAAGTAGTCACCAGAAGTAATCAGATTTCATTTGAAGAAAACTGCAGAAAAAGTATGAAAGACCTTAAATGAAACTGTCAAGTAAATGATTAAACAGACAGCAAACACTTAATTTTTAAAGCAAATGAATCTGTGATGAATTCAATGCCTTCAATTTGGTGGACTAGTAATGAAAAATAACTAGCCTTTTGACCACTATATTTGCTGACTGTATCTGCACAGAGTCTACCAGTCTGTGTTGTCAGGGCCATTAAAATCAGAGACTGTAGCACAGCCCCTTGGCACCAGCCTCTCCACAGGAAAAGCTAAACCACAGAAAAGCAGAGCATTGTGCCAAACTGCAAAATGTGCCCATACACACCAAGTTTGCTGTGCGGATCAAGGCAAGCCAAAACCAAAACAGACGTACGAAAAGGTATAACACTATTATTGTTTATTCAAGTACATAAATCTGAGAATAGTCATGAAAACAAGATGATTGTTAAAAGCATGTAGGCTAATCTGGAATGAGTTGGATATATAGTTCAAAGACAACAGAAAGCACACAAAAAGCCAGATGTGAAACTTTTAAAAAGGCAGGATGCACAATGCTAGAGCGAAGAGCCTCAGGGCCAGCTTAATCTCTTATTTTTTTTGCCCCTACCATCATATGACTGGAATCTGATTAATATTGCATGGGAGCTGATACTGATAGGAGTGGTCAAGTGCAAACTGCAAGGAAATGTGATTGCTAAAGGCATAGCCCCAGCCAAGTTTCAGGCATCAACCAGGAAGACAATGAAGAAATAAATGTCTTTCTTCCAGTAAGATTAGATTTACAATAATTAATGAGCCAAAAGACTCAGAAGATCTTTTAAACCTGACCATCATGCATTTTCTAAGAGAGCTAATAATAGAAACTCTAATCAAGAGACCCAAGTACAAAAATAGATGAGGTCTAACAGTACAAGTGAACATAAAATGCACGTAAACACATATTCAATATTCTACAATTACATTAATATATAACACTAAATGTAAAAGCTTAACTTTATAAGATTACTTTCAACAAGCCATTAATAAACAAAATTTAACATTAAACTTTGAATCTCCATCACTGAATAGTGATGAAAACTGTAGAAAGAAGCACTGAATGAAAACATCAGTGAGTGCTTTGTTTGTTTTTAGAAAGGTCACAGCAACTAAAAATTGTGTGTTTGGTTTATTCCTGAACATTTTATATCAGGATGACTCATTCACAGATGGGGGAGTTTCCACAATACTAAAAACAAATGAAATAAAAAGGTACCTATGAATGTGATTCACATTTTACACTAATAGAAAGATACTTATACTATATATGGATATAGCACATGCATATGGACTTACATCAGCTGCTAGATGGAGATTGAGGTCAGAAAAATACCCTGTAAAAAGAATTGTTCCATTCTTAACAATTAAACCAAAACAAAGCAATGGACTTGTGTTGGTCTCTAGGTTAGAGAATGAGATATGCAACTGGGTAAATGCCACGCATAATGGAAGGCAATGGAAGAGATGTATTTAGCACCTGTCCTTTACAACGAACAACTAGTTTGGGCTGTAATGATAGATGAAGTGGAGTAATAAAGAAGACAATTGAGACCACAATACATGACTAATGATGTGATTTCAGAGAGCTTGGATACACATGTACACCATTTCTGATGCCAAAGTTAGTATTTAATAAACACAAACTTGGAGTGAAAATTGGCTTAACATTATATATCCTTAAGTTCTATCCAGACACTTTGGTGTTGGCATTCTAGCGATGCACGGCAGCATGACAATGATTTGAACAGAAAATCTTGTTTCATTGCAAATTTCAATGAAACATCAGTCACATTCTGATGTTCATGAACTAATTTTATCACAGTTAACTGATAAATTTTCTCAATACAGCTGTCTTCAGTGTTGGAAATAATGCCTATTTCATACTCTAGTGTGTAGCCTCTTCATTTGATCTATAAAAATGGTGGTCTGTGTTTTGCTGGACCTAACTAGCAATGGCAATGTTAGCTCTTTTGGAGGATATCACCAACATCAGGCTATAAGGGATAACAGCAACTTTCTAGCTCGTGGTGACGACTGACTTATACTAAGCCAATTTAGACTTTTTAGAGCCAACACCCTTGGAGTTGTCACCATCACACAGAAATTTTAGGGTATTTGGCAATGGGTGTCTTTCATCGTGAAATGGATGACCAATCGGGAAAGCAGCACTCATCCCTGAGCTATGTCATGCCATCTATATAGGATGAAATTA
Organism: Polypterus bichir lapradei; assembly: GCA_026402145.1. Classification (NCBI taxonomy): domain Eukaryota; kingdom Metazoa; phylum Chordata; class Cladistia; order Polypteriformes; family Polypteridae; genus Polypterus; species Polypterus bichir. Next base: position 52,607,467 of record JANRMT010062841.1, on the reverse strand, counting down.
CTGATGTTCTACCCAGATTTATCCAATGTCCTTATGGTCAGGGTGAGCAAGCTGAGATCAAAAGACATTTAGTAGCAACTGCTGATTTTCCTAATGTAATCGGCATAATTTAAAAAAAATCATACTTTTCAAAGTGCAACCAGATTTGTCCAGATGGGAATAAGCCCTGGACAGCAGATAAATAATTGTATCACCCATTCCTATATTCCTCTTGAAGGTCATCATGATGTGGGACATAAGGGCACTGGTCTGTAGTCATTGAGTGAAGAGATGCCTGCCTTCTTTGGAAGTGGAACAACACAGAATGTTTTCCACAACAGCACTTTGCAGAGCCTCAGGGACAAACTACTGTAGCAGAGGATAATACAAAGTTGTTCATGACAGGTCTTAAGAACTCAAGGACTGACTTCAACTGGTTCCACGGCTTTTTCTGTGTGTAGTCACCTCAGTTGTCTCCTAACTTTGTCATCAGCTATGGACACTATACTGATCATGAGAGGTGGACACATCACTGGACAACTGAAGCAGTAGGAGTTATTAATGTAGCTTATTGGCACAAGATGGGAGTTGATGGTGGGAAGAAAAATCTATTTAAAAACTGGTTCTTTCCCCACACACCTTCCAGTAAATGAGCCTTGGATTGCTTAACAGCAATTAGGAAATTTAAATAGTTTCCAAAAGCTTCCTAAATATTTTGTTTTCTTCATTCTCCTTTTTTTTTTGCTAAACGTGATCTGAGGTGAACATAATGTGTTGTACATGTCTTCTGCTTTTATGCATGTGACAACAATTTAAGAAAAATAAATCAAACTGACACATTATTATGGTCATTTTTACAAACATATATATTTGAGGCTTTAGAATGACATTACTTTTGCTCTTTTAAAAAATGAAAAGATTAATGTGACAAAAAAATTATGATCCACTGGGATTTGCCATTTATTTCACTACCCCTAAGCTATGTATGCTTTGTTAAATGCAAAGGATATTTGGACATTAACAAGCCGAATACTATTAGACCTGTACAACTGATGTGTTGAGACATTTTGGCTCACAATTTATTATTATTTTCATAACACACAGAACGTCCACAAATAAAAATCGCACTTTCAAATTCTGACCCCAAGAATTCCAGTGGGAAATTCACTTAAAACTGGTCTCAGTTAAACGCTTACTGTAGTTATCATTAATTATGTTTATAAGCTGTGGTGGTGGTGAAATTATACCTTGAAACAGAGGTATAATGCAAGCATTATGCTGTAGTAGCTAACACAGAAAATAAATCACAATAGTAAACTACAAAATATGCCTAAAAACAGCAAAATACTAACCAAAACCATTATGCTCTTTGAAGTCCATGAAGTATAACACTTAGTTCAAATCAGATCATGGCATCAATTCTCCCACCCAAGAGATATTTGTTGGAATCAAGAACTACACTTCCAGAGAAACAGAAGGAAGTTCCCTAGCTGGCCTGAACAGCTGAGTACTACAGTATACCACACTTCAAGTTGCTGGACCTTAGGACAGTGAAAACTGATACCTAGGTTGACACCATTTAAATCTATTCTCACAATTTCGGGCTAGGGTATTGACTCCAGTGGGGTGCATCTCAGGGGTGCCCACATTTGTCAACCAAACTGATAGTAAACAACAGAATGATGAAGGAGAAAATTACCAAAGCCAAGCTGCCTAACTAGCAAAGACAGCTGGAACAAGGCTATATGCGTGGGTGATTGGCTATTTAAACGAATATCTAGGCTCAAATTTGCAGGTAACCATTAAGTACAAGAAATGCTGTGTGCTGGTGATGACCCTACAACATTAATGAGTTGCCTTAATCTTACATTTGATTCTAGGAAAAAAAACCACCACAGAAGTTCTCAAATCGGGTTTAAAGGTGCCATTTTCTATATGCGCTAACAGAACTTAAGAGTTAAGAAGGAAGATGATGAAAGTACGCTGACAGAAACAGGGTGATTGGGAATTGAAGACAAGCGTGTGAGAAAAAACCCTAGGAGGCAACAACAGTGGGAGCACAATGGGCAAGCAGACTATCAACCCCAGTCTACATATCTGCCTTAACTCTTTTCAATTGCTCTTTTTAAATGCTCAAGGAATATTCTCTGGAAACTGAGGTCTTTAGAGCTATGCATAATTAATAATAACAAAAGCAATGTTTAATAATAACAGAATGTGTACATGTTCTATTATAAGCTTAAACTATTAAATATGAGCTACTTTTGAGAAACTCTCTATACTAATGCTCTGAGTTCCTAAGGTTGTATATTATGTCAAGCTGACTAAAGGATATTTTCCATTCATGTCCTACAGAATGTTTTCAGTTTCCCTGTCTTCATTCAGCAGTTTCCATTTAATCCAAATTCAGGGCTGCAGGGAGCCACAGGAATCCTGGCAGCACTGGGAATGAGGCTGGAACCACCCACCCATCCTTGTACCCACTCACTCACACCTATATTGTTAATTTAATGTCATCATTAACCTAGAATTTATAACTTTGGGGTATGGGAAGAAAACTAGTGTCCATAGGAAAAACCCACTCACATACAGGGAGACTAAATACAGACAGTTAGCAGCCAATATTTAAACCCAGGCTCCGACAGCTGTGAGGCAGCAGCTCTAACTACTACGCCACCTTATCAAATAAGGGCTTTTCTTGTTATCTCTTTCTCTTTATAACTCTACCAATTTTCAATACTCCATATTTTTCCATCTTTTTTTTAACAGTTTCCAATAAGGCATATATCAAAAATCATAAGAAAAAAAGAACACATCTAAGAATTTAAAACTAAGCATTATCTGAGATGTTTTATACTGCTACATACTTCGAAATTTCAGTTCTTTTCAATGCATGAATCATTTTTCTTTTAACAAGGTCAGCATGCAATACATTCACAAGTAACTAATCATAAATGATTTCTGAGGTGTTGATAAAAGTCACCCTCAATAGCATTCTTGCAGTCTGTAACAAAGGCACTGAAAATCAGATGCAATCTTTTACTCTATCATTAAGCTAATCTTAAACATTATATGCATTCATGCATAAGACACACACATAAAATGTTTTATTCTTAGATAAAAATTTGAAATTCTGCGTACTGTATAATGCAGAAGTCATACTTCTGTCTAGAAACACATCGTTTTTGGTGAAAAATGGTGTTAAGAAAACAAAAATCTAACAAGAGACTCAAAACTTAAACACTACTAGAAGCAGTTATGTACACAATAATAATAAATGTAAGAAGAATAAGAATCACAGGCAAATTAGACATTTCACAAAAATATTTGTCTTAGACAGTGATTTTGTCTTCTAGATAAATGTGTCAAAAGAGTGTATTTTTAGAGCTCCATGCATTCCTTTTGAAAAAAGTGGAGCAATACAATAAAACAGGTGAAAATATCCTTAAAGAAACTAACACAGTAAAAGACTACTTTCCAGTGTATGATTAAGCAAATATAACAAACAGTTGCCAGTGATCAATGACATGCTATGTATGTTGAATCAAAGAGATTAACAAAAACAAACAGATGTGTAGCATGAACAGAACTGGGCAAGGGACAACCACACTAAAGAACTGTACAAGGGGCAGCCATAATAAAATGGTAGGTTTGTGGTAAATGTTGTAGTTTAATTTGTAAATATTATACTGTGATGTGTGAGTGAGTACAGTAAGAAGACAGAAGGTGGTCATCCTATATTATCAAGATCTTTTCCAAGCAGAAATTGTGCAGCAGACAGGTGTTTCCAGATGTGCCATCTAGATTCACATCCATCATGCAGTACTATCAGGGAGGCATATGATCTGACCTTGCCTCATTATGTAGCATGACAATGGCAACAAATACACAGCCAAAATCAACTTTTGGAAATTTAACTAGTTAGACATATACTTAACAGTATACAACATGCTGATTTATGCTATCAGAAAATAAAACCCTTTAAATAAAGATTATTATTAAACTGCATATAAAAATACAATGTTTTGATTAGATTACATAACTGTGTATTATTCTGTTAATAAATAGATATATCTTGTATGGCATAATTCACAATATAAGATAAAAAATAGAAAATGATTTGCCTAGGAATAATTTGTATTGGTTCAGTTATAGCCAGTGTTTATGAATGTTGTCCCTCACGTCTTAGTACCAGAAAACAGCTTCAGTGATAGCTAGAAAGACATCCTCTTTAATAAAACCCCTGTGTGCGTCCAGGTGTCCGTGTGTGTGTAAGAAGTGCGTGGGGCCGCACGTGTTCAGTCTCTCCCTGTGCACAGGCACGTGCGCGAGAGAGACACACACACAGGCAAACGAGAGAGACACACACACA
>JANRMT010062841.1:52587846-52603106 GCA_026402145.1 Polypterus bichir lapradei | reverse complement strand
ACACACACACACAGGCGCGCGCATGCATTGTTGCAATGTTACTTTTCTTGGTTGTTTATTAAATTACAGATTTTTCAAATGTTCATTTTTTTCCCTGTGCTTAAAACTCATTAAAAAAAGTGTTTTTAGCGAGTGGTTTGTAGCGCTATAGCGCAAACTCTTGCAGTGTTAGTTTTCTCTGTTGTTCAAGGTTTTCTCAGTGTTATTCACTGTTTTTACATTTAGTTTACTTTTACACTGTGCATTCTATGGTATAATTAACTATATTTGTGCTTAAAAACTTAAAACAAAATATATTTACATACAGTTCTTATGGTCTGTAACGGATTAATTGTATTTACATACAATCCTATGGGGGAAATTACTTCGGTTTACGACCAAATCGGGTTTCGACCAGAGTTTTGGAACGAATTATGGTCGTGAAATTACAGGCATTTTACGGAAATACAAACCAGTATTACTGCGAGAGAAAATTAAAGGCACACAATACAGTGATGCATATTACAGCCACATACAAGGAAGGTCCCTTTCCATTTAATATAAACTGTTCCTACTAATGTTTATGCACTACTGTTCTTGCGCCCGTTATTGTAACGGGCTTAATGTCTAGTAATGCTATAATAGCCAACATAAAACTCAAATCTGAGAACTTGCCAGGGACCAGCTAGAACTTTTGAAAATACAATGATTACCATCAGTCAGTATTCATTACAAAGTCCAATGTGCATTTAAATATAACACAAATTCCACACACATTGAGTCTGCACACTGTGTTCTTATCTTTAATTGAGTCAATGTACTTTCTTGCAATGTACTATAAAAATAAAAACCTTCTCTACACAGATTAGAACCTGGGATGCAACATACAGTTTGAAGTGGCACTGTAAAATGACACAACTAAATTTCTAGCATAGCACAACATAAAAAAAAACTATTAGCTCGGTACTCTTTTTCTATTACTATTATTTACTATTATGATTATTAGTTGTATAGTTATTGTATTTTATATCAGAAATATCTTTCAAATGTTGAGCATAACTAGATCACTACATGATAAGTACACACGTCCAAAATTATCAGCCCAAGAGCACCAAATTAGGTCACTAGGGGACATAAACACTGTTGTGAAATGCTTGTATTTGACTTCTGATTTCAAGTAATCTAGAGCTGTCTCATAAAAAACAAGTCCCATCAACAAGTTATAATAAGCTGTAACATTCTATTGTCAGTCAGTAAGTCATTGTCCAACCCGCTATATCCTAACACAGGGTCACGGGGGTCTGCTGGAGACAATCCAAGCCAACACAGGGCGCAAGGCAGGAACAAATCCTGGGCAGGGCACCAGGTCACCGCAGGGAACACATACACACACACACACACACACCAAGCACACACTAGGGAAAATTTAGGTTCGCCAATGCACCTAACCTGCTTTTCTTTGGACTGTGGGAGGAAACCGGAGCACCTGGAGGAAACCCATGCAGACACGGGGAAACCCAGGTCTCATAACTGCGAGGCAGCAGCGCTACCACTGCGACACCGTGCCGCCACATTCTATTGTTCAGAAAAAAAAATCTTACAGTTGAAAAACAAGTTTTAAATGGAAGAATTTACTTTTAATATTGTAATTATAAAACTGCATATTCATTAATCATTTTTTTCTAATATATGAGAAGGCAAGCCATTTATATTTGCTGCTTTCCAAGTCTGGAAGTGAATACTAAAAGCTACATCTCCGAGTGTGGAGATGGTCATTTGGTGTATTTTTGTAGTCTTTTTTCCTAATTATTCCAGTTGTTCACCCACATCACAATGATATGTATGTTAGGTTTCTTGATGACTCCGAATTGTCCTTGTATGAGTGAGTGTGTGTTTATGTTCTGTGTTCAGTTCAGTTTATTCTTTTTAGAGCTCTTCACAGAGTATAAATTCAGAACACATGCATGTTTTTATATCTTTAATGTATTAAAAGAAAATTTAAATCCTTACAATATTTACCTACATAAACACAAATTAAACACTCAATAAATCAGGGTGATTTCAATGACTAACATAAACAAATAAAAAAAATAAAAAGTCAATTAACATTGTAAGGGGTAAGAACAATTGAAAACAGAGTAGGTGAAAACATAAACTCCAGTCAAAATCACTCCAGGTGAAAATAAATCTTTGGAGATTTAGTGTTTCATTATAGCAGATATAGTCACAGTTAAAATAAGACAAAGTTACAGTTCCAATTATAACATAGGCCAATTGCCCACTCTTCCACCTTCCCCTCCTGGCATTTTATAGTATCATAAGAAAATTGTTCAGCACAAGCAGCACACTAAAATTTTGTACAACTGAATCCCAAGACTATGAATGTGTTTGGTGTCACATACAGTCCAATGGGCAAGTGTAGTAGCTTGGTAATGCAACAGTGGCACCAAATGCCACAGCAGGATACTAAGAAGACAAATAGTACAAACGAGGGTCAGTAACAGCTCATAATGACTGCTAAGGGTTTATTTATGTGTCTATAACATATTTATATAATTTATGTATGTTTCCTGTAATGGAAAGTTGCTCTCTCAAGTGTTGGTTTCTGAATTATTGATGCTGCAGGTGTAGGCTGTAATCCACATAATCCAAACTGGATTAAAAGCAAATTATTTTATGGATGGATGGACTAGATCAACATTTTTTCCAGCTGTATTTTTTACACAACTCACACTTTAAGGTTAATCCTGTTGCAATGAAGCTAATGAGACAACACAATAATTACCATAGACTCATCCAATTTTTCAATCTAACTTTGTATTTAAAGGGATGCATTTTGCTAAAGAAACTCATTGAAGGTACCAACCATGTATGAGGAATCAGTATTACCTAGCAGATAAGGCATTAACCTTTAGAGCAATATTTGCAGGCTACATCCTTGCCTCTGAGTCACTGTATGATTCTAAACAGGCAGTCACTTAACTTAATGGTTACTTAAAAATAAAGAGAATGGCGTAGAACATACCCCTGCCTCCTCAAAGATTCTTAATCCTGAATTCAGCCGCCATCTAAGTAGCACTTTGTATGTCTTCCCTGTGTTCATATGGGTCTACTCTGTTTTTTTCTCGCATGCCAAATATGTGGTTGAAAGGCTGATTATTGGGTGTAAATTATTCTGATACAAATATGTATGTGTGTGTGTGTGTGTGTGTGTGTGTGATACCCTATCCACAACTGCTTCCAACCTTGTGTCCTACAAAAGACAAAAATTTGAAAAAGTTAAAAAAGGGTTTTGTTAACCTAACTAGCTTTTTCCATTAGAATTATAGGAAGCAAATGCAAACTCCAACAGTACAGGGTGTAAGGTACTGATAGTGAAAGTATTAAAATATAACAAAAGTGGACCTGAGAAAACAAATAGCACACATTTCAAAATGTATTTCATTCATCTAATGATCAGAATTTATCCAATACTAATTTGCAGAATGTGAAAAAATAATTGTCCCCTATTTAAAGCAACTCAAATAAAAAGGTACTTAGAGTCAGCTGTTTGAACACAGTAAAACTTAATTATAGGCAGCCCTGCTCTATATAATACTATAAACTATACTGTGTATTTTAATTTTAATTTTAAAAGAACGTCTAGTTATCTAACCACAAATATAAAATACTGATATTTAATTACTGAAAGCATTTGGTTTTAGCCATTATAACTGATTACTTTTTCAGTTCAGTTGGTGTTGGACACCTTTGTTAATTACATAAATGAAATAAGTAAAAAAACAAAAGTCACAGAAGTTTTCTTTACTTAATGTTAGATTTTCAATGAAGACTTGAAAACATTCAGTGTCAAACATTTGCAATAATAAAGCACATCAAGAAGGGGAAAATACTTTTTCATACAATTGTATATGAAGAAAACCAGCATGATCACATGAATAATCTGCAAACGCCATATAAACAGGGTTTAGGGAGGGAACTGAACACAGGTCCATGGACCTGTTCTAACAACTGTACCACAATGCGGCTTAATATTTACTACCTATGACCTAAAGTCCTGGGTAGTGCCCAAAAGAATGTGATCATTGGCACAAATGGCAGAAATGTGTTTCCTGCACAGGGATGTTGGGTGGATTATCTCTGTTATAGGATAGGGAGCTAAACAACAGAGGAGAACCCCTAAAGTAGGAAGGCTGCCTCTCTGGACAAAAAAAGACACTTTGGATGTAAATTGTGGTTGCACCCAAAGTGTCCACCGTAAGAGCAAATAAACAATGAGAGACCATTTGGGAATTTCCCAAAACCACAGAGCAGCTTTGTCTGTCTAACTAGGAATGTTATTTCCAGGAGCCTCATTTATAAAGCTTGTGTATGCACAAAAAGAGGCTCAAAATGTGCATACACAACTTTCCATGCAAATGCTGGGAGTTATAAAAGAAAACCTTACAGGGGAAAATTAGTATATTTATTGCAGCTCTTACCCACGTGTATGTGACATTTTGGAGAAACTGGGAAATGACAAAACCCTTGATATCAAGCAGAGAAATGCAGCCAAACCAACTAAATAATGATTCCCAAGCATAATAATTCATATCACTAAGCTGTTATTATGCATCATTATGTGTATGTTGTTGTGATAAATACTGTATATTACACCTCAAAAACAATTAAAATGTTGCACAGACTGTATTTTAGCTCCCTTTCAAGCAGGCCAAATTTACATACTTGCACTGAATAACTTTTTTCTTTCAGTTAATATTAGCTGCTTGTTGTTACTTTATAGGGAACTGGCCGACAGGATAAGAGTATCTTAACCAAGCTTCACTCCATCATGCATGTTGTGCTGGAAGCCACTAACTGACCTATGGTGTGCGATGCAAAAGTTTGGGCAACCTTGTTAATAGTCATTATTTTCCTGTATAAATCGTTGGTTGTTATGATAAAAAATGTCAGTTAAATATATCATATAGGAGACACACACAGTGATATTTGAGAAGTGAAATGAAGTTTATTGGATTTACAGAAAGTGTGCAATAATTGTTCAAACAAAATCAGGCAGGTGCATAAATTTGGGCACCGTTGTCATTTTATTGATTCCAAAACTTTTAGAACTAATTATTGGAACTCAAATTGGCTTGGTAAGCTCAGTGACCCCTGACCTACATACACAGGTGAATCCTATAATGAGAAAGAGTATTTAAGGGGGTCAATTGTAAGTTTCCCTCCTCCTTTAATTTTCTCTGATGAGTAGCAACATGGGGGTCATAAAACAACTCTCAAATGACCTGAAGACAAAGATTGTTCACCATCATGGTTTAGGGGAAGGATACAGAAAGCTGCCCCAGAGATTTAAGCTGTCTGTTTCCACAGTTAGGAACATATTGAGGAAATGGAAGACCACAGGCTCAGTTCAAGTTAAGGCTCGAAGTGGCAGACCAAGAAAGATTTCGGATAGACAGAAGCGACGAATGGTGAGAACAGTCAGAGTCAACCCACAGACCAGCACCAAAGACCTACAACATCATCTTGCAGCAGATGGAGTCACTGTGCATCATTCAACCATTCAGCGCACTTTACACAAGGAGATGCTGTATGCGAGAGTGATGCAGAGGAACCCTTTTCTCCGCCCACAGCACAAACAGAGCCACTTGAGGTATGCTCAAGCACATTTGGACAAGCCAGCTTCATTTTGGAATAAGGTGCTGTGGACTGATGAAACTAAAATTGAGTTTTTTGGGCATAACAAGGGGCGTTATGCATGGAGGAAAAAGAACACAGCATTCCAAGAAAAACACCTGCTACCTACAGTAAAATATGGTGGTGGTTCCATCATGCTGTGGGGCTGTGTGGCCAGTGCAGGGACTGGGAATCTTGTCAAAGTTGAGGGACGCATGGATTCCACTCAGTATCAGCAGATTCTGGAGACCAATGTCCAGGAATCAGTGACAAAGCTGAAGCTGCGCCAGGGCTGGATCTTTCAAAAGACAACGACCCGAAACACTGCTCAAAATCCACTAAGGCATTCATGCAGAGGAACAAGTACAACGTTCTGGAATGGCCATCTCAGTCCCCAGACCTGAATATAATTGAAAATCTGTGGTGTGAGTTAAAGAGAGCTGTCCATGCTCGGAAGCCATCAAACCTGAATGAACTAGAGATGTTTTGTAAAGAGGAATGGTCCAAAATACCTTCAACCACAATCCAGACTCTCATTGGAACCTACAGGAAGCGTTTAGAGGCTGTAATTTCTGCAAAAGGCGGATCTACTAAATATTGATTTCATTTCTTTTTTGTGGTGCCCAAATTTATGCACCTGCCTGATTTTGTTTGAACAATTATTGCACACTTTCTGTAAATCCAATAAACTTCATTTCACTTCTCAAATATCACTGTGTGTGTCTCCTATATGATATATTTAACTTACATTTTTTTATCGTAACAACCAACGATTTATACAGGAAAATAATGACTATTAACAAGGTTGCCCAAACTTTTGCATCCCACTGTATAAAACATAACATATTTCTGCCAACATAAAAAAGCAATTTGCAAGGTGTCCAGTTCTCCTAACGTAATTTGAGTAGTCAACTACACATATTGCAATAAGGGCACATAGCAGGAACAAAGCTGCTTTTGTTAACAGTAAACAGTTTAATTCCATTAATACACAAGTCATCTGTGATAAAATCATTTGGCTGGCAAACTTCATGTCTCAGTGGCCTGGGTCAGCCCTTCATTCATTTATTTTGAGGCAAATTAGCTGTTGCAGATATGATGGTAATGCATGTGGTGAATGGCTTCTTAGTAGGGAAACTCCCTGAACGCTAATTTTTTTCATATGGTCTGTACTATTCAATGTAACAGTAACGTCATTACATGTGCCAGGTGATAGTGGCTACCCGTGTAGATGCGGACACCTTATGTCTTTCCCAGACCGCCAGATAGTCATAAATGCAGGCGGCAGGGTCTTGGCTCATTAGAAAGTTGATGCTCTACTAGCCAATGAAGTTTTGCAGCATTGTGATAGTTTATATATGAGGTTGATTAGCATGTACCATATATGGGTGTTTCAGGGCAGTGTTTGTGGTGTGTTCACTTATTCATATTTACAACCTGATTGTGATTTATAAACAGTAAATTACATAGAAATGTGTTACCCTGGGTTAAATAAATATGACTGATTCGGGTGTCCACATTTCTGTTACTTTGGTGTGCGCATATTTTCACGTTCAAATCTGTGCAAAGCTTTACAATAAGGCCCAAGACCCTTAACATGGTACAGTAAGTGAAAGAATAAGTGAGAATTGTTACTAGACCAAAGAGCTCAAAAATCAGTTGCTTTAGGATGTATTAAAACATATACACTACATTAATAACATGAAATATATGAAAAGATTTTTACAAGCTAAATTTTCTCCTTAAAATTAGTGCTACGGTTTTCCTTTATTGGAATGGATTTTAAATGTTTTTGAAGAAATTGCAACTTAATTATTCTTTCATCAACAACAAGAATTGTGATCTCTCTGAGGAACAAGTTGATCGACCTTTAGAAAAATGCTCTGAAACCTTGAAAGGCAGCAAATGGTCTGAGAATTACTATGGGGAGTCCCCGGGCTCATTTTCACTTTCTGAAAGGACTCTAATAGAAATCATCCATTAGGAAAGCATTTTTGTGTTTTGTAAGTAATATGCTAGGAGTATAACAGGAAGCAGAGAAATTGCTCAAGTTACAATTATATTTCATGTTTTCAGTCTCAGAAGGTACTCATGGTTCAAATAAATTATAAGTTCAAAGAATTATTTTTACCCTTGGAGAAGTGTAAAATTCTGAGACAGATTATTTCATACACCACAATTAACAAAGACAGACAGATTCTTTCTATGGAAGGAACAGTTTCATTTTTTACACTCTAATAGTAAATACATAAAAGTCCTTTGTTACTTGCATCTACAAGGTTCTCAAGTAAGGAAGGTCCATGAGTATGAGCCAAATTACTAAAACAAGAATAGGGAGACACTCTTTATTTGGTGCACTTTAACCAGGAAAGAAAATAACATTCTTATAATTCCCAGCTATCCATCCACTTTCAAACCCTCTTAATCCATTCTAGGGTTAAAGGAGTACAGCATGTTGCAGAAGTAGTGGGTACCAAGCACAAGCCTACTATGGACACAGTTCAGCATTATCGTTTCACTTCACATCCACCTTTGAGATGTGGGAGGAAACCTAAAGTACCTGAATAAAAAAACTACACAGAAATATAGTGAATATCAAAAACTTCACAAAGCAATGAGGCATCAGGGTTAACTGTTGTGCAAATGTGAGGTACATAATTAAACAGTGCTTTTTTGGAATTGTAATATTTTGTGAAGTATGTTTTTCCTAATGCGTGGGCTGGCACCCTGCCCGGGGTTTGTTTCCTGCCTTGCGCCCTGTGTTGGCTGGGATTGCTCCAGCAGACCCTCGCGACCCTGTAGTTAGGATATAGCGGGTTGGATAAAGGATGGATGGAGGAAGAAAGCTGAAACTTTTCAGCCTACACAAAGAAAGGTGACCTGATAGAGCTGAAGAGGAAATTAAACCTATAACCAATAAGACTGTACGGCACATTAAATCATTAATCTACATATGTATATAAAAGCATTGAAATACCAAGGTGGGACAAAATAGACATTCAGTGGCACAAAAAGCTTTCACTGATAAAAAAAATAAATAAATAATAATAATAATTATTATTATTATTACTGTTAATACTGTTAATGGACACAGATCCAAATAAAAGACCTACACTTTTCCTTAAAATTATGTAAATGCCTTTCTCCAATAAAACAATAAGGTCATCCATGCTCTTTGCAGCAAGTAAGTTGATCAGTTTTCACATAGATCAGTAAACCCATCAGTCTTCATTAAAGCTTATCCATTTTTTTGAGGGGTAAGAAATTTACCCAGGTACCTCTTTAGAAATCAAAGTACTCTATTCGGGCCTAATAGCTACTCTCCTTAAAGCTCCTGTAACTGATGACTCTAAAATCTGTCTGAACAAATTGAGAGGTATTTTGCAACTCCCATTCTTCCTGGGAGGAAAGCACAATTTCATGAAAGGGATCTCAGCACCTAAACTTGCGCTAGAAATTGCTATACTTTGGTGCTTTGCTGAATGTTATTTTGAGTTTTTCTTCCAGCTAAAGTATGTTTTTAACTGAATTGAACTGAATCCTTAATGATCATATTTACTTACTCCTTGAATCCTCACAGACTACTATCTGTTTTTTTTTAATGTGAAGTCTGAAACTTCACAAAATATTCTTGATAAAGCCTTATTAATGCATTACATAGCCTACGTATAACCATGTTTGAACTGAACTGTACATATCGAGCCTTTTTAACTGCATCAGCACACTATCTGGGTGAAGATAGTGATGAGTCCACTATGACTACTAGGTCCAATCGATCGATCAATAGATAGATAGATAGATAGATAGATAGATAGTGCCTTTTTATAGAAGCTCTTTAAATAAATAAATAAATACATACATAAATAGGTAGATAAGTAAGAAAGAAAATATGCGCACACACTTTGGTCTGAACATACACTGGAATTGCTATAAAGCACAAAAATTTCAAAAGAAAGAAAACTTCTGACTTGGCTGTCACAGTCCCAGTGAGGCATTATGCAGAGGTATTTCTTTTGGTATAAATAAGCCCACGTGGTGTCTCTTGACACACTTCTGCTGAATGATATATTGGCTGAAAGTAATCAGTGCTAGTGTGTCAGAGAGAGGATGTACAGCATTGCTCATAATGGTACTCAGTTTTGTTTTAATTCTCTCCTTTGCTACAACCTCCAGGGGATCCAGAGTGCATCCTATAACTGAGTTTGCCCTTTTAATTAGCCTGTTGATTCGGTGGGCCTCTCCTCAAACTGATGTTACCATCCCAGCACACTACAGCATAGAAAAGGATGTCCCTTACGGTTTCCACATTAAAGGTACACAGTTTCCTATGGAAGAGCCTGCTCTGCCATTTCTTATATAGTCCTCTGTGTTCTAAGACCAGTCCAGCCTGTCATTAATGAGGACCCCCAAGTACCTGAAGGAGTGGACCACCTCTACATCCACTCCTTAATAGTGACTGGACATGTAGGCTCTTTGATGCGGCAAAAGTCAATAACCAGTTCTTTGGTTTTACTGATGTTACGATGCAGGCAATTCTCATTGCACCATGAAACAAACTTTTCCACCTCACTCCTATACTCTCTCTCTCATCCCCTTTGTCTGTCTAATAATAATGCATACTTTTAAGTTTAAACCTTCCCATTGGATATTTAAATCTAACATGCTGAATTTCTGTTAACAATATAATAAATGTAATATGTTCCAAAATTAACTAAGTCTGAATTTCATCAGATCACTTCATGATGATGTGTCTGATATGGGACTTCCTGCCATTCTAGGCATTCTAGTCAATATCATATGGAACCATGTTATGAGGATCCTTTCTAAAAATGAAAAAAAAGCCATAAAGCCATGATCCTCACACTTGTACCAAAGAGACACCTAATTCAAAATAAAGTCCCTTGCACCGTCACTTTCCAGAGATCTGTTTTCATTTTGCTATTAGACGGATGTGGCGAGCGCCCTGTTCTATGCGGTGGTGTGCTCGGGAGGCAGCATAAAGAAGAGGAACGCCTCACACCTGGACAAACTGGTGAGGAAGACAGGCTTTATTGTAGGAACGGAGCTGGACAGTCAATCATGGAGAATCCACTGCATCCACTGAACAGTATCATCTCCAGACAGAGGAGCAGTTTCAGCGACAAACTGCTGTCACTGTCCTGCTCCACTGACAGACTGAGAAGATCGTTCCACCCCCACACTATGCAACTCTTCAATTCCACCCAGGGGGGTAAACGTTAACATTATACAATGTTATTGTCTGTTATACCTGCCTTGCACTCTCCACCTTGCATTTTTTAACTTGCACTGCATTTTTATTACTCTTTAATTAATACTGTTTTTATCAGTATGCTGCTACTGGAGTATGTGAATTTCCCCTTGGGGATTAATAAAGTACCCACCTACCTACCAATCTACCCACCTACAGTGGTGATTGAAAGTTTGTGAACCCTTGTGAAAAGAAAGTTTGTGAACCCTATATTTCTGCATAAATATGACCTAAAACATAATCAGATTTTCACTCAAGTCCTAAAAGTAGATAAAGAGAAACCAGTTAAACAAATGAGACAAAAATGTTATATTTGGTCATTTATTTGTTGAGGAAAATGATCGAATATTATATATTTATGAGTGGCAAAAGTATGTGAATCTCTAGGATTAGCAGTTAGTTTGAAGGTGAAATTAGAGTCAGGTGTTTACAATCAATGGAATGACAATCACATGTGCGTGGGCACCCTGTGTTATTTAAAGAACAGGGATCTATCAAAGTCTGCTCTTCGCAACACATGTTTGTGGAAGTGTATCATGGCACGAACAAAGCAGATTTCTGAGGACTTCAGAAAAAGAGTTGTTGATGCTCATCAGGCTGGAAAAGGTTACAAAACCATCTCTAAAGAGTTTGGACTCCACCAATCCACAGTCAGACAGATTGTATACAAATGGAGGAAATTCAAGACCATTGTTACCCTCCCCAGGAGTGGTAGACCAAGAAAGATCACTCCAAGAGCAAGGCGTGTAATAGTCGGCGAGGTCACAAAGGACCCCAGGGTAACTTCTAATTACAGTGCATCCAGAAAGTATTCACAGTGCATCACTTTTTCCACATTTTGTTATGTTACAGCCTTATTCCAAAATGAATTAAATTCTTTTTTTTCCTCAGAATTCTACACACAACACCCCATAATGACAACATGAAAAAAATTTACTTGAGGTTTTTGCAAATTTATTAAAAATAAAAAAACTGAGAAATCACATGTACATAAGTATTCACAGCCTTTGCCATGAAGCTCAAAATTGAGCTCAGGTGCATCCTGTTTCCCCTGATCATCCTTGAGATGTTGCTGCAGCTTAATTGGAGTCCACCTGTGGTAAATTCGGTTGATTGGACATGATTTGGAAAGGCACATACCTTTCTATATAAGGTCCCACAGTTGACAGTTCATGTCAGAGCACAAACCTAGCATGAAGTCAAAGGAACTGTCTGTAAACCTCCAAGACAGGATTGTCTCGAGGCACAAATCTGGGGAAGGTTACAGAAAAATTTCTGCTGCTTTGAAGGTCCCAATGAGCACAGTGGCCTCCATCATCCATAAGTGGAAGAAGTTTGAAACCACCAGGACTCTTCCTAGAGCTGGCCGGCCATCTAAACTGAGCGATCGGGGGAGAAGGGCCTTAGTCAGGGAGGTGACCAAGAACCCGATGGTCACTCTGTCAGAGCTCCAGAGGTCCTCTGTGGAGAGAGGAGAACCTTCCAAAAGACAACCATCTCTGCAGCAATCCACCAATCAGGCCTGTATAGTACAGTGGCCAGACAGAAGCCACTCCTTAGTAAAAGGCACATGGCAGCCCGCCTGGCGTTTGCCAAAAGGCACCTGAAGGACTCTCAGACCATGAGAAACAAAATTCTCTGGTCTGATGAGACAAAGATTGAACTCTTTGGTGTGAATGCCAGGCATCACGTTTGGAGGAAACCAGGCACCGTTCATCACCAGGCCAATACCATTCCTACAGTGAAGCATGGTAGTGGCAGCATCATGCTGTGGGGATGTTTTTCAGTGGCAGGAACTGGGAGACTAGTCAGGATAAAGGGAAAGATGACTGCAGCAATGTACAGAGACATCCTGGATGAACACCTGCTCCAGAGCGCTCTTGACCTCAGACTGGGGCGACGGTTCATCTTTCAGCAGAACAACGACCCTAAGCACACAGCCAAGATATCAAAGGAGTGGCTTCAGGACAACTCTGTGAATGTCCTTGAGTGGCCCAGCCAGAGCCCATATTTGAATCCAATTGAACATCTCTGGAGAGATCTTAAAATGGCTGTGCACCGACGCTTCCCATTCAACCTGATGGAGCTTGAGAGGTGCTGCAAAGAGGAATGGGCGAAATTGGCCAAGGATAGGTGTGCCAAGCTTGTGGCATCATATTCAAAAAGACTTGAGACTGTAATTGCCGCCAAAGGTGCATCGACAAAGTATTGAGCAAAGGCTGTGAATACTTAACGTACATGAGATTTCTCAGTTTTTTTAATTTTAATAAATTTGCAAAAACCTCAAGTAAACTTTTTTCACGTTGTCATTATAGGGTGTTGTGTGTAGAATTCTGAGGAAAAAAATTAATTTAATCCATTTTGGCTGTAACATAACAAAATGTGGAAAAAGTGATACGCTGTGAATACTTTCCGGATGCACTGTATATCAGAGAATTCTAAAGGAAGATGTCAGGACATCTGTCCATGAACTGAATCTTAAGAGAAGGTGGGTCATGCAGCATGACAATGACCCTAAGCACACAAGTTGTTCTACCAAAGAATGGTTAAAGAAGAGTAAAGTTAATATTTTGGAATGGCCAAGTCAAAGTCCTGGCCTTAATCCAATCGAAATGTTGTGGATGGACCTGAAGCGAGCAGTTAATGTGAGGAAACCCACCAACATCCCAAAGTTGAAGCTGTTCTCTATGGAGGAATGGGCTAAAATTCCTCCAAGCAGGTGTGCAGGAATGATCAAAAGTTACTGGAAACGTTTAGTTGCAGTTATTGCTGCAAAGGGGGGTCACACCAGATACTGAAAGCAAAGGTTCACATACTTTTGCCACTAACAAATATGTAATACTAGCAAAATACCCGCGTTTCGCAGCGGAGAAGTAGTGTGTTAAAGAAGTTATGAAAAAGAAAAGGAAACATTTTAAAAATATCATAACATGATTGTCAATGTAACTGTTTTGTCACTGTTACGAGTGTTGCTGTCATCAAGGATTTGATTATCATTATTTCTTTCAATCAGGTTCGTATTTGAAGGACGTGTTGTGTTCAAGTTACATTCCGTGTTTGTCAACCGTTGTAAAGATAACAGGTTTCATTCATCGAAGTTTTCACTACCCAAATCGCTTCTCGTGAATCTAAGATGCTTAACAGGTATTCCCAGTATTAACTTGTGGATTTGCCTGCAAATATTTAGCGGCAGCGTGTCTATTAACTTGTGGATTTTTCTGCAAGTATTTAGTGAAAGCGTCTTAATGAACTTGTGGATTTGCCTGCGAGTATTTAGCGACAGTGTCTCTATGAACTTGTGGATTTGCCTGCGAGTATTTAGCGACAGTGTGTCTATTAACTTGTGGATTTTTCTGCGAGTATTTGGCGGCAGCATCACGATGTTGTTTCCATCTAGCTGCATCAGAAAATGTACCACGACATCTGTCACACCTTCTTTTTACTGTTTTTTCACAGCTTGGATCGCTGCTGTCATTTTGAATTTCATGGTTTGTTTCAATTATGTTAGTATTTGCAGGGCTTGTGTTGAAGTGACACTCGGCATCTGTCAAGCGTTGTAAGCATACAACCGGCTTCATCTATAACTTCGCATCCAGCTTTTGAGAGTTGAAACATTCATAAACATCAAAGTGTCCACTACTCAAATCGTCGTAATTGAAACAAACCATGAAACTCAAACCAATTGTGACAGCAGCAATCCAAGCTGTGTGATTTGAAACAAGATTACTTTTCACATGGCCAACTGTACGTTGCATGCTCAAGAGTAAGCTCAGGGCACAGCTTGGTCATATTACAACCGGAGGGCCAAAATGACAATGTGGTATACAAAGAGATCCTTAACAAATAATTATTGGTATATTTTCCCTCAGTTTAAAAAGGTTTAATTTTCTTCTTAATAAAAATTTTAAGGCAGTACTTCACCGCTGCGAAGTGTGGATATTTTGCTGTTTCGAAATGAATCCTGCTTAACTTTTGTAAGTAAGCTGTAAGGAATGAGCCTGCCAAATTTTAGCAATCTACCTACACGGGAAGTTGGAGAATTAGTGATGAGTGAGTCAGTGAGTCAGTCAGTGAGTCAGTGAGTCAGTCAGTCAGTGAGGGCTTTGCCTTTTATTAGTATAGATAGATTTGATCATGTTCCTTAATAAATAAATGACCAAGTATAATATTAATGTCTCATTTGTTTAACTGGTTTCTCTTTATCTACTTTTAGGACTTGAGTGAAAATCTAATGATGTTTTAGGAAAATTCTAAAGGGTTCACAAACTTTCAAGCACTACTGTATCTATCTATCTATCTATCTATCTATCTATCTATCTATCTATCTATCTATCTA
>JANRMT010062841.1:52577037-52587836 GCA_026402145.1 Polypterus bichir lapradei | reverse complement strand
CTATCTATCTATCTATCTATCTATCTATCTATCTATCTATCTATCTAAAAGCAAATTAAATCCACTCTGATTTAATGAAGTGTAACAATAAAAGTTGAGTACTTTTTATAGATACTGTGCTTTGCCTAATCATTCACCATGTTCTTACTACTAAAATACTGAAAGAAACCTTTGTGGTCTTCATTTTCATTTTCTGCAGTATTTCTCTCTAACTTCCCTATTTTTTCTATTATCCTTTCCGACTGTTGCTTTCAGCATCACCCTATTGTTAGCACTGAAGTTACTTGTCTTGTATAGCTTATACAGCTGTTTTTGTATTTGCAGCTTTTTATAGTTCCTTATTTATTTATAGATTTCTATTTAAATTCTTACCATTTCTAAATTTTTGGGATGACCTTGACCTGAATTTTAAAATGCTTTAAAAATGCAACACTGCTCCTTTCTAAATACATTAAAAGTTTGCCCCATGTTATCTTTTTACAGTGTTGGAACTTCTCACATTTTACCCTACTAAAATTAAGCTCAACAGCTTTAATTTTTAAGAAGCACTCTGCCATAATTTATGTTATTATGGTCACTAGATCTTAATGGTTTTAATCACTTCTACCTTTTGAATTCTACTATCATTATTACAGAATAAAAATATAGGTATGCTTTTCCTTTCATTGATGTTTTAACATACCATGTCACACATTATGTTTAAGAAATTATATTTGGGTAATTAAAGTCCCTCGTTGCTAAAATATCACCCTCTAAGTATCTTGTTGTTAATATCATTTAAAAGATCCACACTGAAACTACTGTCTCCACTGGGGGTCTACCACACACACTAAAAATGAGATCTATCTAACTATCTACCTATCTATATTCCCAATGCTTTCTAGTCAAATCCAAAAATTCCCTCTCAGATATGGTTTATTACCTATTTGAAGCAGGCACACATACAAATTCACCTTCGTATAAATGGCAACTCCCCACCTTTTTCAGTTTTACATATCTTTCCTAAATAATGCATATCAATCTATTTTACAATCATTCTCTCGGTCGGATTAATGCACAGGCTAACCTTGGCTTCAGCCTTGGGCCCAGTGGACTACAGGAGCCCCTGAAATGAATTAAGATTTATAAAAAAAGTATTTGGTCTTTGTTTTTCAAAGAAATATTACTGCCGCTAGAATGGCCAATCAAGTCCACTTTAACCACCTAAGATGAGTCGGTCACCACTAGTCAGGTGCATACTATCATTCTGAAGGAGGATGGCTGTTGAAATCTTGTTTGAGGCAGCATAAATGAGTTTAAAACAGGCTATCATAATCTAACATGAATGAAGCAGAAAGCAATTTTTCATGCTATAATAGTGGCAGTTCTTCAGAATGGCCAGTGACAGTGTTGTAACACCTATTTCTAGTGAGAGTGAAACATATGAAGGTGATTATTTTGTAGAAACAGTAAACTCTGATTCCAGTTCTGTGCTGTTCTACCAAACTCAGGTGGAGTGGTGGCTCTGAGGCTAGGGATCTGGTTGCTGGTTCAAATCCCATAAATGCCAGAGGTGACTCTACTTTGTTGGGTACCTGAGCAAGGCTCTTAACCTGCAATTGTTACATCCTGGGTATGACGTTAATCTGCATCCAGTCCTGCAAGCAGGTCCTCCAACTTGGAGGTTGGAGGTAGGATTGATACTCCAGCCACTGTAAAAACCTCACACTGCTCAGTGTGGTGCTGAGGTGTCACCCATTGCACGGCTTCACTCGGATCTCAATCCAGGTGGTTTACCTGTGATGGGTGTGACAACACACTGTAATCAGTGCATGCTCCCAGCCTCCTCAACTAAACCTTTGTTTGAAAGCTCTTACTGGACAACAGGTCACAAATAAAAAACATTTTAGCTCATGTCTCAGGTGTTTGCATTTTGTTACTTGTTACTTTGTACAGTAGTTGAAAGTAAAATTGTTTTTTGAGACACTGATTGAGAGGATGTCTGTACTTTACATACTCGAGCAGAATGTTGTTGACAAATAACTTATGGATTGGAAAGGCTGTGTGGCAATGAAGTGATAAGTAGGTAAAATAGATATTAAGCTGGCACTATGTTTACTGAGCTATCTGTAAACTTTATTGGTAGCTTCACAAAACAGTCTGCAAACCTGTGAACAAACCTACTGATATGTTTTACTTATTTGCCTTTATTTTTATTTTTACTGTAACAGGTGAAAATATATGATACTGTAAAATTATTTGGTACTATAATGTTTTTAAATATTTGCCCTCTTTCTCTCTCTAAATATATAGTTGAATCATGCTCACTTTGTTTTTCGTATTTCACATTACATACTTTGCTCTGATGGCTATCAAATTTAATCCAAAACTTTGCTGTTGCATGCTTTGTTCTTCTCTTTCCATATCACTCATAATCTCACATGCTATTTATGTGTTTTGCTACCATCAATGCAGACTCTCACACTACTTGCTGCTGTTGTATACGGCCTATTCAGTTTTAGGTGACTCTTAAGCTTTTTCATTACATGTTCCTTATTCTGTCTTTCCCTTAAGATCCACTGGATGGGATCTTGAATAATGATTCAAGTGCAAGAATGCCCTCACCCCTAATTCTTCCCTGATCATTCCCATTCCTTGGATATATCCTAGATTTTGTTATTACTATATTACCATGATTATGTGCATATGACACCAAGTTTTTTTATTTATTCTTGATGTGTCTGGCATTAACACAACTAGTTTTAATATTATATACATTTCACTTTGTCTTATTAACCAAGGACTAGAATTTTTAAAGTTACAGTATCTTGTATATCTATATTAATACTACCTCCTGTTATATTTGTATTAATACTGTCTGTTCCCATACACAAAGATATAAGTTTGGCATGTCCTCAACTCCCTGTCCCTTATTTCCTAGTTTAAACAACTTTCAACTAACCAACTGATATGCCACCCCAATATCACTGGTGTACCTGCAGTTCTTATTTGAATCATTATTTTGAGAGAGCTCTCATCTTTTACAGAAGAAGCCCAAAGTCCCAATAACCCATGCCCCACTATTCTACACCAAGATCTGAGCAATGTGTTAAACCTTCTAAACTCCTCAGTTGTCATGGGCTGGCATTCAACACAGAACATAACACTTTTAAATCACTGGACGCCTGAACTTACCTTTTGTTCCAATATAGACAATTACATCCAGATTCATTTGTGCTCTGGCCAGGAGGGAAATACAGTAAAACAGATCAAATCCGAGTTTCAGTTCCCCTAACTGAGTTCCCTGCTATCACTATGTCACTCATTCTGACATGATGATGGCTTCCACATTCCTGTCTATAACCTCAGAGGTATTAGACTCAGCATCCATCTACACAAGTCTGTGAAAATGGTTGGTTGGACACCTTCAAGTCTGTGGTTGATGTCCCTGGACAGATGCCATCTTTAGCGTGTCCCTGCATTCAACCATAGCCTACATATCTCTACCTCTCCGGTCTGAAATCCTCATTAGGGGAGACTACTATATCTCTATTGGACCTGTCTACATTCCATGCTCCATGCCACATGGTCTGGAAAGATGACCAAGAGTTCCCCCTCAACCACATTGTTTACTTCCTCCTGTGCAACTGAAACAGTAAAAAAAAAAACAACTTAAAACTGTAAAAATTGCCACATGGTCCCTTAATGACAACTAAAAACAAAGTTTTTATGAAACAATTAAGGAATATAACATGATATAAACATTTTACCACATAATTTGCTTACATACAATTTGCCTAATAATCTGTTCAGTATAACTACTCAAGGACATTCTAGACTAAATATTACTAAGTCTTAGGAGAAATGTGCACAACTGTCTTGAGTTCAAGTATCTAATATAAGCTGAAGCTCTGGTATGGCTATCCTTTCCAAAACTTCCCATGAAGTTACTCCTCTGGACAAAGTTATATTTGGTTGCCACCTGCTCAGGTCTGATGAAGTCCACATAAGAATCAATAGCAGAAAGACACTGTGGCCTGGTAGGGTACCGACCAGGTATACTTATATCAAAAGGTATTACCACTACTATACCATGATTGATTGTATGGCTTGGCCAGAAAAGATCATAGTAGATGTTTTAGGGTATACTCACACTAGGCACTTTTGTTCAGTATGGTGCCCAGGCACGATTGTCCCCTCCTTTCTACTCCTGGCCTACACTCACACTACACTTAACTTTCTGGGCCGGGGCATGTTTTTGTCATGACCATCCGACTTCATTTGAAGCCAAAACAAGATCCAAACAGGAAGTGACAGCCTGTATGTCAAAATGATTTTATTTATTTTGTGGTTGTTTTGAAGTTGTATAGGGCAGGATAACGCTCTACCCTCTTACAGATTTATTGAGTATGCAGAGCAGCATTTTGCTTTTAATCACGCTGCACGTACAAGAAGATTTTTACGGTGACAAATGATGTTAAGAGAGGAATTTGCAGCTTCTCTTTCTTGTCAACTACAATTCACATTCATGTGTAAGGTGAGAATTAAAGTCTGTTTTTAACTAAAAAGATATTGAATAAAATACGAATTGCACTATTTGACTTGTCGCATCACTGAAGTCATGTCTGTTTTTCATGATCGGGCATGTTTAGCAATCACACTGTTCCTGAATCCTACTGAACCATGCACAGGCCCACCTTTTGCAAGTGGGACAGGGCATGGTATGGTTGGCCCGGCACGGAGTGATCACACTAGTCAAATGAACAAGAGTTTGTGGGGTTACATACAAACAAATATGCTCGGGCACGGAGCAGATTACCAGTGTGAAAACACTCTTAAAGCTTTCTCAAGGAGAGCTCAAGGAGTCTAGACACAGGAGATGAGTTAGGCTAAGGCTTACTGGAGAAGCATCAGACCTAGTGACCAAAAGCAGTGAAGGAAAGAGACTATAACATTCTCTTGAGTGGTCAGCCCTTCGTTTATCATTCTGGCACACACCATTTTGTATACACAACCGCTGCACTGCATCATTAGAAAAATTTCCATGTGCAGCACACAGGGAAAGCACCACCTTGGTGTGTTTCCAAATCTGACGTCATTTTCACCACATGGCCCTTGCATTCAGCGCAGACTCATCAAGTATAAACTAGGCTTAAGAGGCAGAGAGACAAATAGAGGAAGATTAAAAGGGAAATAGATGACAGGTGTGAAGAGAACATTTTGGTGAAACATTTAAAGTGGAAAAAGTGAAGCACCACCACAAAAGGCACGCATGGAATTAAACTACCATGAAGATAGATCCAAATTCTATTTGACTGCTGTTGATACTTTGCAATGCTGCATTTACAATAAATGAATAATTTTAAATATATCTAGTTTCAAGGCATCATTCTGAATGTGAAGAGACACAGTAAGGTTGTCTGTCCATCCATCCATTATCCAACCCGCTATATCCTAACTACAGGGTCACAGGGGTCTGCTGGAGCCAATCCCAGCCAACACAGGACACAAGGCAGGAAACAAACCCTGGGCAGGGCGCACACACATACACACACACACACCCTCACACCAAGCACACACTAGGGACAGTTTAGAATCACCAATGCACCTAACCTGCATGTCTTTGCACTGTGGGAGGAAACCGGAGTACCCGGAGGAAACCCACGCAGACACGGGGAGAACATGCAAACTCCACGCAGGGAGGACCCGGGAAGCGAACCAAGGTTGTCCTATGCTGTTAAAAAAAACGTATTTTCTCTATCCATTAGTGAAGACTTTTTGTCAGTTGTTACACAGAGGACTGTATAATGGCATACATAATATATCTTAAAATTTCAGCACAAATCATACATTTGGGGTGTTGGTGCAAAGATTAAAATAATATAAATGTATTATTTCCTTTTGTGGACCTTGTATTCTATAGACTGAATAAACCCTGATCAAAATTCCTTACAACCTCTTGCTTAATTTAATTTAACACAGGTTTAAACTAAAAACTAAACAAGGATTTTTTTAAGTTTTGCTTGAAATTTACACAGCAACCTGTCTTCACCTTTCTATTATTATTTACTAGCCATGTTACATGTCGAAGACAGGTTATAGAATGCATTTAAAAATATTTGATATCTCTTGCCCTATGTGTACCATCAGAGCCTTTCCTGAATATGCTTGTGTGTCTGAACCTCTCCTACCTGGTGCTCCCGCATTTAAGTGCATTCTCATAAAGCCTGCTTCTCAGACACTTTCATTTGAAAGCATCCTGCTCACCTCCTGACCACTTTTATACTTCCCATCTTTGCAGGTGACTCTCAGCATGCCTCCTACACCATAACTCCTACTTGTATGCCTCACACTCAATCCAGAATGGGATTAAGGTCTGGGGAGTTTCCTGGCCATGGACCCAAAATTTCAATGTTTTGTTCCCTGAGTCACCATTCTTTATTCATGGCTTGTGTTCTGTGTTCCATCCAAGAACAGTTTGGTGACGAACAATGCCTTTTCCAGCATGATGGCGTACCGTCCCATAAGGCAAAAGAGATAACTAAGTGGCTCATGGAACAAAACATCAAAATTTTGGGTCCATGGCCAGAAAACTCCCCAGACCTTAATCCTATTGAAAAGTTGTGGTCAATCCTCAAGAGGACAAACAAAAACTCACAAATTCTGACAAACTCCAATCATTGATGCAAGAATGGGGCGCCATCAGTCAGGATTTGGCCCAGAAGTTGACTGGCAGCATGCCAGAGCAAATTATAGAGGTCTTGAAATCTAAAGGCCAACACTGCAAATATTGACTCTTTGCATAAACTTAATGTAATTGTCAATAAAAGCCTTTGAAACTTATGAAATGCTTGTAATTATACTGTACTTCAGTATAGGAACATCTGACAAAATGATCTAAAAACACTGAAGCAACAAACTTTGTGAAAACCAATAATTGTGTCATTCTTAAAACTTTTGGCCATGACTGAATTTGGGATATGGAGAAAGATGGCAAACCCAGAAAGACAACGGCCAAGCCAAGAGTTGAACCTAATGACCTTATGCTATGAGAAGCGATTATGTACTACTCAAGACACCCAAAGTAATCTCCCTGGGATCCCTCTGCAGCTAAACAAATATGGGAAATAATTATGATCAAATAAAATAACCCTATTCTTTGTTTTCCAAATAAAAACTCAATTTTAGAAAGTGCAAATTGTTTATAAAATAGAACCACCTTTTCTATAAAGACACAAAATTACTTAGGAATAAAATAAATAATGTTGAATGCACTGTGTTTATGTTAATTAGCCATCTATCCACTTTTAAAATTGCTTTACTTTTTATTCCAGCACCACCATCAATTTTAATGCTCAGATACTCACACACTTACCTCCTCAGAGCCAAATCTACATGTACGTAATGCAGGAGAAAACCAAAGAAACTCATTTGAACAACAGGGTAAGTGAAAACACCGCACTGAAGGTAGCCCAGCCAGAAACTGAACCAAGTGTCAAACCAAAGTGAGTTGGCAATAGTAGTACCTCTGCATTGTATTACTGTTTCTAATTATTTTCCACATACTATATAATTTTTTTCCAAAGTCTGTTACAACTATGCTCTTCATGTTTTCAAGTTTATGAAGTTTCTCTGAATGTATAACATACTGCTTTCTTTTCTCCTCTAATGTTGTTTTGCTATTTCCATTACTTAATTAAGACATTTTAGTATAAGCTAGTACCATGTATTAAAAGAAATGCAATATTAAGCAAATTAAATCAAACAAATGTAACATCTGTCTTGTGTGTTTTAGTTTATTTCTGAGTTTAGTCCTCTGTTGTTGAAAACATTATTGTACAAATGCATTTGTTATGAAATTTTCCGTACTAAAATGTAAATTCTGTCTTAACTGGAGCACAGCCAGTATTTGTCATTGTGGCTGTTCTTAATTTTCAGAGCTATAAATGCTGAATAGTACTTGGCATACTCTAAGCAAATATTATCCCTGAACGTGCACCTAGTATCTCATGTGAATATAGTCACGCCAAGAGATCCTACTTCTACGAAAGCTTGGGAACAGCTAAAGTAATTTATACCAAAGGATGGGAACTGGGTAAGGAAAAGCCTTTTCCGTATACATTAGTACATGTCCTTAAAGTTGTAATACCCTGATGCCTAGCCTAAGATAGCACTTGAGAACAACAGCCCTTTTATGCTAAGAAACAACTGGCAACCATAACGGGTAATGTGAATACTGTTAGAAAAGTTTAAAACACACAGCTAAAATGCAGCCTAGAATGTGTAACTAATTAAATGACAGTTGTAGTTTGCCGTTTGTCTAGGGACCACCAGGGAGCAATTTTATTTGGGAACCTCAGAGAATCAGGAAGACCAACAAAACCCAGACATGGCTCCAGCATTGATCTGAATGTGGTCATTGGAATGAGGTACAATGAAATAATTTTTTCATTGCAGAACTAGAGCAAATGTGTAGCCAATCTAATGTAACCACTGGATATACAGAGGACAAAATAATTAAAAAGGATACAAGAAAAACTGAGATCACTATATTACATGGACTATGTTTAACTATTTAATTGCACTGTTATGTTGTCTTGCAAGTGTGTGTTATTTGAAAAGTGATATTTAAATAGAGCAAGAATGTTTTATTTCTTGAATGACATTAGAACACCGATCACTTATTTAGAGATTGGATAAAAATGGCACTCCAATACAAAACGCAGCTTCATTCATCTTTTTCTTTCAAGGTATTATTTCTTTTTTTAATTGAATTGAAAACTAAAATGTGGACACCTAAAACATGTCTTTGAAGAAATTATGCTAGATTCCTGGAGGGAATACAACCAATAAGGACACTCAGATATTGCTGTGTGGGCTGAAGCATAATAATAGATAAATGACACAAAAATAACTGGTTCTCAATGATGCAACTGAATGTTAAGCTAATGCCCACTGCTAACACTTGATCCATGTAGCACAAGCAGCCAGTGACATGCTGTGAATCAGAAATTGACAGGTAGGAACAACCTTTACTACTGAGGCAAATTAAGGTACTATTTTCTGCACCAAGAAACACCTTTCATTTCCCATTAGAAAATTATAACAATCTCTGAAAACCAGAACAGATATCAATCACCTTTATTTCAACAATATTTGATAGACATAACAATGCCAATGCAATATACTATCATGTGAATTTAAAATGGCCAAGGGAGTAAAGCTTATCCCTGATAAACATTTTTAACCAACTTTTTAAAATATAATTGTCAAAATCTAAGAGGCATAATAGGAAATCTTATTAACAAATAAATAAATACAATAGCAAACTTTTGTCATACTGGAATATATGGCTCTTTTATGTCAATAATGATAAGAACTTTGGGCAGCTCCAAGAGGTGATGCCATGGCAACATGTTTCAACTCTAAAATAACAATAAACAAGCTAAACATAAAGTACATAAGCTTAGTTTTAGGTCTTACATTCCAGAATTGGTTGATGTACTACAGTAATCATAGTAACAAGCAAATAAGCAAACCACACACCACAGAAAGTATTCTGAAAATAGGAACAGGAATTAAAATGCATTCAAGCATTTAACATAAAGGGCATTTATTTACAAAGAGCATTGTTTAGCATTTTTTTGCCTTAATCTTAATCTAGTTCTCTATTATTTGGAAAGAAGAAAAGTAACACATTTGCTTGTGTTTTATTTAAAGAAATATTAACTAAGGGAAATTAAATAATACCTTACTGTGAATCATAACCCATCTGCACTTTGAAGTGAAGAAGTGAATACAATTGATGTGTTCTGGGACTTCCTTTTGTCATTTTCTAGTTCATTATGTCATGCACTGTCTGCCTTCTGTTAAGATATTTAACAAACTAGTACTCTACAGATAATAAATGTGACAAAACCACAGAGTTAAAAACAAATATTGTATCCACCTTGGCCAAAGTAACAGTAAAGGAAACATAAGCTGACATGCAACATTTTTGAGAGTCACAACTAGCATCACTTCTTGAAAGATGAAGATTTTTCAGTTCACTTTTGGTAGAGAAAATACTAACCACTCCACCATTACTATTTGAAAAGACCATAATACTGTATGTCTCACATATGGAACATGTGTCTGCATACAGGCTAGAGAAGAAAGCAAAGGATGCTTATCCTTAGTGTTTACGACCATCTTATTAATAAGATGAATAGGCAAAGGAGGGCTAGCAGTGCTAGCTCACAATTCTTAAACGAGAAGCTACTGTTGTTGCCCAATTAAAATGATAGTAACAAAAACTATCTGGAAAATAGTGGTATTGTTTGGAAACAAACTAAACATTTTTTCTATGGTGTATGTGGGAGAGAGAGAGAGAGCTGGGAGGTAAATAGAAGCAAATGTTATGTTAGTGTCAAATTAGGAAGTGGGAAAGTTATAAAAATCTTCTCATGAAGCAAGCAAAACCAGACCCATCCAGGTTTACTTGAGTATTTTGATTATTTTTAGATTTGTCCTCTCTAGTCAGCCTAGTGTTTTGGAATTTTATTCCTTCTCTAAAGAGTATGCAGGGATGCTTTCTTTGTTATAATGTATACTTACACATACAGTGGAACCTCGGTTCACGAACGTCCCGGTTCACGTACAACTCGGTTCACGACCAAAAAGCTCGCCAAACGTTTGCCTTGGTTCACAACCACACACTCGGTATACGAACAAGCCAGTTTCCCTTGCCTCCTAAACAGAGACAGAGAGCAAGAGCGAGTAAGCACGTGCCTTCTGGGGAGGGGGAGGAGGAGATTGCTGCAGTGTTTGCTGAACAAGCC
>JANRMT010062841.1:52505875-52566078 GCA_026402145.1 Polypterus bichir lapradei | reverse complement strand
AAAAACTGCATTTCGTGTTTACTTGTGTTATATTTGACTAATGGTTAAATGTGTTTCATGATCAGAAACATTTTGTGTGACAGACATGCAAAAGAATAAGAAATCAGGAAGGGGGCAAATAGTTTTTCACACCACTGTATGTATCAGAATAGTCCCGGGATCAGCTTTCTTAATTCCTTTTCTGCTTCTTCCTTGCTAACGAAGACATAGAATTGACCACTTTAAGTGGAAGTTTTTGGAAGTGAAGTTTTTCTTTACACAAAGAACGATAGACACTTGGAATAAGCTACCAAATAGTGTGGTAGACAGTAAGACTTTAGGGAGTTTCAGAACTCGACTTGATGTTTTTTTGGAAGAAATATGTGGACAGGACTGGTGAGTTCTGTTGGGCTGAATGGTCTGTTCTCATCTAGTGTTCTAATGTTTTAATGTTCTAATGTACAAAAATGTAAGAAGGAACATTGGTCACAAGTCAGTAGGTAGTTTGTATTTAGCTCCAATGCCAATTATCTTTGAATAAAATACTGAAAATTCTGCCTATTCTATTCTTTTGCATTTTATAAAAGCTATAAATAAATAGTGGGCAGTGTGATGGCTCTGAGGCTAGGGATCTGCGCTAGCAATCGGAAGGTTGCCAGTTCGAATCCCATGAACGGTAGAAGTGACTCTACTCTATTGGGCCCCTCAGCAAGACCCTTAACCTGCAATTGCCCCATCCTGGGTATGACATTAACCTGCATCCAGCCAAGCAAGCAGGTCCTCCAACTAGCAGGGAAAACTTGGGGATTGGTGGCAGAATTGGCACTCCAGCCACTGTAAAAAACCTCACACTGTTCAGTGTGGTGCTGAGGTGTCACCCATTGTACACCTACACTCGGATCTCAATATTTTGCCGTGTGGTGGATGCTGCAAAGCGCTGTAATCAGCGCATGCACCCAACCTCTCTCTCTCTCTCTATAAATAAAATTTTGACTATCACGGATTGTAACAAATCACTGCATTATGATGTAAAAAGCTGATTGTTAGAAAGTGAATTGATCTCTTGGAATGACAATCTTGATGTTGTTCCAGGAACAACATGATCCCAACATTATTAGGATTATCTTCCTTGATTTGTAACAGGTTTTTCTACTTCAGGTTTACAGGATTAAACTAAATATTAAACTGAAATCTTAACATATGATAGCAGAACATGTACATATCATATGTCTATAATCTGATACTCATTTTTAATTTGATAGTGTTGCATGCTTATATTTATTTTTTATTACCATTGCTTACTGTCACTGTTTGTTTATTATCTATGTCTGAAGCACTGAGTTGTTGTACTGTGTACTGTATTATCACTAAATAGTCAACGTTTCTGTAGCAATGAGTCTTGAAAAAACTGCATTTCATCATACTGTGTTGCAAAAGAAAAGTGAATTGAACTAAGGCATACCATAGAATGCATATTAAAAAATGATAATTTAAACTAAGATCTTAATCATAATCATTTAAAATAAGCACTGTTTTCAGTCAGAGTATAGAAGATGTCAAAGCAGACAGTACTGCATAAAACATTTAGTTGGTCAGTTACTGAAGCTGGAGGACTAAGTTAGTTGTGACGCTTGTAGAATATGTTAGTAATTGATGGTACAAATTACATTTTTAAAAGTGGAAAATGTTGAAACATCTGTCCAAAAATATTTATTTACATAAATGAATTAAAGGATTTACATTTGGCCCCTAATTTATTATGTGTAAGTTAACTATTCATGATTTCAATTCATGAATGGTGCAGCACAGATGTGCATGGGTAGCACTGCTTCTCTGCAACAAGGAGAGTGGGGTTCATGTTCAACATGCTCTCTGTGTGGCCTCTGTGTGTTGCATGTTCTCCCTTTGACTGTGTGGGTTCTCTTTGGCTGCTCTAGCTTCCTGACACATTTCTAGTCCAAAGTAAAGCAGGTTAGGTAGACTGGCAATGCAAAATGATGTGTGTGTGTTCACCCTGTGATAGGCTGGGTCTCTGTCCAAGAATTGTTCCTGCATTGTTCTCCAATACCAGATGGAATAGGGCCAAGCTTCCCCACAAGCATAATAGGAATAACTGGGTTTGGAAAATGGATGGATGACACCCAGTAAAAGGTTCCTTTTGACATACTAGATCTGTTTTTACTTGATACTCATGGACAGGCTTGCAACTATAAAATAACATTCTTAGACTAGTTCACTCTATTCACAGTATAAGAAACTAAAGTCATTTTTCAGGTTCTCAAGGAAACATAACTGATTTTGCCAGATCGCTGTAAAATCTTCACATTTCTAGAGCTCCCAGTAACCTTAAAAATGCACCGGGCAAATCTTGTTTATGTACCTTTATTAGTATTTGTCTCATAATTAAGTGGGAAAATGCAGTTGTATCTTGGACAATTATTAAACAACATAATTTAATTTATTTTACACTTGTTTTTGTTTTTCTTATGAAATCTGAAAAACTCACATTCTGGCTTTTTTCAGTAAATTTAAGTGAACTAAAATAACTGTAATAAATCTCAGCAAACCCTATAAATAAATTTTACATTTTAATAGTTTGATACCAGTAAGACAATTCAGAACATATCCATTAATGTTTTCAAGATGCTCTCCTGTCCAGCAGCATCTATCACAATGCAAGAACCACCCCAGTTATCGATGCCTTCAGTAATAGTGCACACTCCTACACATATGCTCACTCTCTAGTACTGCAAGCCAATTAACCTAATGTATACCTCTTTATGCTGTAGAAGAAGAATGGAAACTCCAAGGAATTGCACCAGGTAAGCAATAAATTCCACACAGACTAAGCTTGAACCTGAATGTAGTTCCTGGAGCTTTAAGGCACCAGTGCTAACTGTGCCACACTCTGAAAACATAAATAAAGATACTACATTTACACTTCTTGAATTGTCATGAAGACAGGGGTTAAAAACGAGTAAATAAAAAAAAAAAAAAATTAAATAAGCTGAACAACCCAGTTTTAATTCTGAGCTCATCACAAGGACTTTTTTGAATCTGAAAACTATGAAACAGTTTGGCAATTATTTTAAAGATTTTGCCAAGTTCTTTGACTTTAGCCTTTATTGTTTTTTTAACGTCATAAAGAATCTTAAATCTACAGTGCATCCGGAAAGTATTCACAGCGCATCACTTTTTCCACACTTTCTGTTACAGCCTTATTCCAAAATGGATTAAATTCATTTTTTTCCTCAGAATTCTACACACAACACCCCATAATGACAATGTGAAAAATGTTTACTTGAGGTTTTTGCAAATTTATTAAAAATAAAAAAACTGAGAAATCACATGTACATAAGTATTCACAGCCTTTGCCATGAAGCTCAAAATTGAGCTCAGGTGCGTCCTGTTTCCCCTGATCATCCTTGAGATGTTGCTGCAGCTTAACTGGAGTCCACCTGTGGTAAATTCAGCTGATTGGACATTATTTGGAATGGCACACACCTGTCTATATAAGGTCCCACAGTTCATGTCAGAGCACAAACCAAGCATGAAGTCAAAGGTATTGTCTGTAGACCTCCGAGACAGGATTGTCTCGAGGCAAAAATCTGGGGAAGGTTACAGAAAACTTTCTGCTGCTTTGAAGGTCCCAGTGAGCACAGTGGCCTCCATCATCCGTAAGTGGAAGAAGTTCGAAAGCACCAGGACTCTTCCTAGAGCTGGTTGGCCATCTAAACTGAGCGATCAGGGGAGAATGGCCTTAGTCATGGAGGTGACCAAGAACCCGATGGTTACTCTGTCAGAGCTCCAGAGGTCCTCTGTGGAGCAAGGAGAACCTTCCAGAAGGACAACCACATCTGCAGCAATCCACCAATCAGGCCTGTATGGTAGAGTGGCCAGACGGAAGCCACTCCTTAGTAAAAGGCACATGGCAGCCCGCCTGGAGTTTGCCAAAAGGCACCTGAAGGACTCTCAGACCATGAGAAACAAAATTCTCTGGTCTGATGAGACAAAGATTGAACTCTTTGGTGTGAATGCCAGGCATCACGTTCGGAGGAAACCAGGCACCGCTCATCACCAGGCCAATACCATCCCTACAGTGAAGCATGGTGGTGGCAGTATCATGCTGTGGGGATGTTTTTCAGTGGCAGGAACTGGGAGACTAGTAAGGATAAAGGGAAAGATGACTGCAGCAATGTACAGAGACATCCTGGATGAAAACCTGCTCCAGAGCGCTCTTGACCTCAGACTGGGGCGACGGTTCATCTTTCAGCAGAACAACGACCCTAAGCACACAGCCAAGATATCAAAGGAGTGGCTTCAGGACAACTCTGTGAATGTCCTTGAGTGGCCCAGCCAGAGCCCAGACTTGAATCTGATTGAACATCTCTGGACAGATCTTAAAATGGCTGTGCAGCAATGCTTCCCATCCAACCTGATGGAGCTTGATAGGTGCTGCAAAGAGGAATGGGCGAAACTGGCCAAGGATAGGTGTGCCATGCTATTAATCATATTCAAAAAGACTTGAGGCTGTAATTGCTGCCAAAGGTGTATCGACAAAGTATTGAGCAAAGGCTGTGAATACTTATGTACATGTGATTTCTCAGTTTTTTTATTTTTAATAAATTTGCAAAAACCTCAAGTAAACTTTTTCACGTTGTCATTATGGGTTGTTGTGTGTAGAATTCTGAGGAAAAAAATGAATTTGATCCATTCTGGAATAAGGCTGTAACATAATAAAATATAGAAAATGTGATGCACTGTGAATACTTTCCGGATGCACTGTATAGTACACTGTCATTTTTGTAATCAGCTCTTTACTAACCTTGCCATTAACTCAGTATATTTCTGCAACTGAAATCTGTCTTTGGCTAAACGAGTAAGCACTACTTTCAATAAACTGTAAAATGTGCCAGAATGCACAAAGAAACAGTGTTATAAAATTGATAATGGTTGATCCTGGACAAATAACACTGCTGAAACACAAGGGTAGCTGCCGCTTATTTTTATTATTAAGAAGTACAAACCCTAGCAGCAGAGGTGCCAAGCATAGGTATGCTTTTTTTAGAAACAGAATCAATCATTAAGAAATAATTGGTTTATTCAAAATAACCCATTATAAAATGTCTGGATTGTAGCCACTCTAACCCTCTGGTTTAAGATCCTATGTTTTGGAATAAATTAAATCTTAAAAAAGCATATATATTTTTCTCAAATTTCCATTTTGCGTGTCATGCAGTATGTAGACATTCATGTTTTAAAGCTGATGATGATAAATTAATGTAGAATTCATTAATGCAGAAATGTACTTAGACAAATGACTTCATGGTGTTAGCATTAACTCTGAGAACTGCTATAAACTAAGCTTTGATTGAGCTCTGAAACAAAAATAAGCACAAAAAACAAACATACATGACAATCATTTACAAATAAATATACAGTTAAAATTTTGTTTGCTTTATAAAGCACCATATGATGGTATGATATATAAAGTCAAAACTGCAGTTTACATTTTCTTCATCACACTCTTTTACAGTAAAGAACTACTACTAATTTTCAGTACTGGAGGCTTAAAAACACAGCAAAACAGCAAGTATGCTCAATTATAGTACATAGTGTTTAGTGGCAACACAAACAATTCTACCAAGGCCATTAACAGAATTTGAAAAACATCTTGCAAAAGGAAAAAATGATTACAATATATAACATGAATAATTAACTAGTATAATCACTGTCCTCTACCAAAGACTATACAGAAGTAATTAAAAAGGTTAATAGGATGTTGTCTTATTTAGTGCTGTATGCAGTAAAAATAAAGAAAAACAAAGCTTAGGTAAAGAAACTCACTTGTGACACCATGTCTTTTCTGATTTCCATATTATAACAAATTAGAAAAGTATGCATGGCGTTAACATTCTAGTGTATATGAAAGCTGGAGCATTTTTAGTTTTTTTAGTTACTTCATTAAAAAGTCACTTATATTTTTGTTTGTTAAATATTTTGTAACAAAGAGTCATATTCAAAAATAACAACAGAATGAGATTACATTAAATATATGCATTCTAACAGCCTTTACAATGTCATGGAGTTATCAAAATAGCCCAGACACACTGGTGATGTCTTAACAGGTTTTATAGACCCCAGATTCAAATTCAAGTGATGTAAAACTGGCACTCACTGATGTCATATTGTTACTTGTTGGTTGTGGAATGACTAATTTGTAGTTCAAATTTCTTAAACATAATATTTCTGAAAAGAAGTACTCACTAGAGAGATTAATTCTCTTGTTGAAGTCTTAAGGTAAAATTGTTGGAAAAAATTTAATTAATAAATAGATGCACAAATTATTACATCTATTGTGGAATGTGACAGCAGATAAATAAAAACACAATGCCACATGGGCAAAAATAATGAAATATCTTATGAAATATGTTCTTCATTGCTTTTTTTAAATTTAATTATTTCCTCATTTACTTTTGTCAGTGACACAGCATGCAACATGAAATACACCTTGAAATGAAAACTGTCACTTTCATCTGTCAAAGTTGAGCTCTAGAAAATACTGTCTTTTGATTTGTGAATTGTCAGTAAACTGGACATAAATCTTTGGCCGCCAAGGGTCATATTTACAATAAACACTTCAACTGTAGAGCTTTTTGAATTAAGTAGACACTTTGCACAGTAACTCTGGACAACTTTTTCTTGCACTATCTGTCACCGATGTTCATAGTCACAACTTTGCTATTGACTGCTTGCCATTGTGAACCTGCTTAGAATGTAGTGAAATGGTCTGTTTCTTCCATAGGATCAAAATCTTGAATCCTAAACACCACCAGATTGACAAATGGAAAACAAGCAACAAATGACCAATCTTAACAACTTTATAGAACAGTGAAGCGTTGTAATCTAAAATAGGTGTCAGCTTGTTTGGAGCAGTTTGACTGCATAACAATACATTAAGATGACCCTGTCACCTATTACACATTTTCCTGGCAGGCCTTCCTATTGCCATTTCTAAAAAGAACAATGCCTTACTATACTTGGAGGAACAGTGGAAAAATGTGTTGGCCACAGGACAATATTTTAACACCTGTATGACTTCATAATACAACATATACCTTGTCAGCTATATGGGCTTTAAACAATGTTAGCAATACTATGCGCAGCACTGTTGTGGACCAATAAATCCTTCTTTTGCTCTGGTTTTGGAAATTTTTTTCTCTTTTATCAGCTTATGTAAATAGGTTTTCAGTCAAACTAGACAGTTACTTCTGGGGGGTATTTTTTTTTCTTTTTCTAATCTATCTGTCAGTCAAGAAATATACTATAATGCTCTTTTCGAAGTGTGTGCTAGCATGCCCTGCAGTGGCCTAGTAGTTCATCTAAGTCTGGATTCTGCCTTGCACCAATGCTAAAGTAATAGCCTCCAGCTCCTATTAAACCTTAAAGTAGGTTAAACAGAGTCACTAAATGGATGGACAGACCTTATTTAAAAATAAGGTGTATAATGTACAGAGTTCATAATTCCAACTGTTGGAGGTAATGTTTCATAAATGCTAATGATAAAGTTTGAATTGCAGTATGCAAAATAATACAGTATGTAACGTTTTATAAAAGTACAAATCTAAAACATAAGGCTAATTAAATAATATTCATTGCTATGGGAGTGTATTAAGGTTGGTCATTCAGCAAAAATGCAAAGCCTACAAAGGGTGCAATGATTCATAGTCTCCAGAATTTCAAAATATTTCATGCACTGGCAGTGTGCCCCACACGAAAAGCCTGATATGCCTCTCTGAACAGAAGTCACCTGCCAAAAAATCTTGTAGAGAAGCTCTGCAGCACAAATAATCACAGTCAACCAATTACCATTTGAAACGTTAGATACTGTATGTCGTGATCTCAGCACTATCACTAGCCATAATCATCACATATGCTGATGTCTCAACATTTGACTTCCTGAAATGAAATTTTATATAAAAACAAGTGAACATTTTTTACTTCTTTAATGTTTGATTAATAATATCTGATCAATAAAAAAAGTAATTCTTGTTCAGCTGTGCCAAACTTCATAATTTAAATAAAGTAGTTAATGTTTTAGTTGGAGTGCTTTCCACATTAAATGGCAAATCGACCATTTTCAGGTTTAGCTTTATTTTTGTAAGCTTTTTAGTTTTTGCTTCACTATTGCTGTCAATCAAACCACCATTCTCTGTTTTCATGTCTTCACAAATTCTTAGCATATGAACAGAACAGAATCTTTCTTCAGCTCCGAAACATTTGAAATTAGGAGCAAGTATTAAAAGGCAAATATAGAGGTAATAAAACACAGTACTGTGTACACCTTTACCGAACACAAATTCATCCAGAAAAAATAAAAAAAACAAAGTCAGTAGACAGTACTCAGGTTTGGATATTGAACAACTTTAAATTTAACAGCACTGATCAGTGATTAAATAACTTTTAATGAGTGTCTTACTGAAACATGCAGGAGAGACCAGCATATTAACATTTATGGTTCCAGATGCCACATAAGTTTTTCCAGTTGCTTCTTCCTCTAAGTCTAGCACTTTCATTAAACTACAACCCCATTTCCAAACATTTATGCATATTCTATGTTTAATTGAAAACAGTATAAAGACAAAAATATATGTTCATTTTGAATGTGATGCTAGCAATATCTTTCAAAAATCGGGAATGGTCTCCTCTCAGATATGGGGATGGATATTTAAGGAGTAAACTGCAAGACAATGATTATATTTTTATATTATATACATTAAAGAACCATCAGCAACAAATCAAATCAAATTGCCTGCAGTATAGACCTGTTACCCACTGAAAACATGGGCATATTAAGAAATGAAAAATATAACAAAAAAGACTATTGAACAGTTGAAATCTTGTATCAGGTAAGAATGGGACAACATTTTACTTCCAATACTACAGCAATTAGTTTTCTCAGATCCTGAACACTTACAAAGTGCTGTTAAAAGTAGAGGTGATGCAATACAGTGGTAAATACGTCCCGTCCCAACTTTCTTCAAAAGTGTTACTAGCATCAAATTCAAAAATAGCTTACTTTAAAAAAAAATAAAAAAAATATTAGTTTCAACATTTGAAATGTTGTCTTTTTTACTATTTTCATTTAAATATAGAATTTACAACATTTGCAAATCATCAAATGCTATTATTATTTAAATTTAATACAGCATCCCAACTTTTTTGGAAATGAGGTTGTGATATCAGGCTCCTTAGACAGATTCTGTTAATTGGAAAAGTTATAAGATACAACTGCCAAAACTTCCGCTCCCAAAATAATCTCATCACTGAACCCTGAGGTGTCAAGCAAGGTTCAAATAGTATTAAATAGCATGTAAAGTATTAATAGTCTTTGATTCAGTTACTCTTA
Organism: Polypterus bichir lapradei; assembly: GCA_026402145.1. Classification (NCBI taxonomy): domain Eukaryota; kingdom Metazoa; phylum Chordata; class Cladistia; order Polypteriformes; family Polypteridae; genus Polypterus; species Polypterus bichir. The sequence goes on along the minus strand of JANRMT010062841.1, from coordinate 52,556,690 downwards.
ATTGCTACTCCTGGATAGTGTTTGCCTATTTACTACTGAATAAGGGGTATAAAAGTGTATCAACAGTAAGGACACTCAGTCCTGGATCAGTAACAATTCATATATAGACAAGCTTGATCAAATGACCTCTCAGTCATATCTCTTACTGAGGATAATGTGGGAGTATGTAATAGACACCTATCACCACCTCAGACTCTGATGTTAAGGTCTTAAATTCTCAATTTCCTTGAAAATGCTTATGACCTTGGCTTAAAGCTACATATGTGTACGTGGAAATATACAGTAAGAGCGGGGCTTTTATTCTTCCTTGAATTGCAAAACCATGTCATTAATTAACCTCAACATTATGAAGAACCTTTGATAAAACACACTCCTAAACAATGATTGGTTCCTCTATATACAGTGTATTTATACATGGTTATTTGAATATATCTATGATGTGCTACACCACATGATGCTCTACCCAACTGCAGAAAACAAGCAGTTCACATTATTATTATACAGCAAGTAATAATCTGGGTCAGTTAACATTGCTTGCCAAGGACATATCTCTAAGAAATTCTGCTGCTGGCTGCATTGACAGACTGCAGAAAATAAAGAGGCACCTGAATTTTCACAAACAAAAAAGATCATAACATAATATACATAATCTTTCTATGACTATTGGTTATCACGAGAAGTGCTTTTTAATCCTTATTACAGTCATTTGCAGTAACTACTTGCTATATATCAGGCTGGTAAACATACAGTAAGTAAAACATAAGAACAATAAAAACAAACAATCTCTTCTGAGATATTAAAGGAGCAAAATACATTCTTCTTCATGGCACCACAAAACCCTGTGGATTTTAGACAAAATTAGGTTTCCGAATCTATTCAGTACATATTACTTTAATTATACATTGATGTTTTTAATATTTTACACATCTTGTTTAGAACTGCAGGACACCAATGTGTGTCACATTCCAATATACAATTCAGATATCATAATGTGAATTCATGGAAGAAAGAAATAGGTTTGTAAGAAAAAATATTGCAAACAAGCCATTTCTCAAGCAACTGACCTACTTTTAAAGACATGTTTTGTATGCCACAATACAGCTATTCTAGTGAATTGTTAGAGGTATATTTGTTATCTCAAGTGGCAGAGTGGTGTACTTGATAATGTTTCTGCTTGGCAGATCAAGTAAATGGGGTTTGAATTCTACATCTGTATAGCGTCTGTGTGAAGTGTACAAGTTCCGCCCGTGTCTGTTTTGGGTTTCACCTGGTAAACTGATTTTAATCCTACTTCCCTAAAGAAGTGCGTGTGTTAGGTTTGTTAACTATTCCAAACTAGCTCTGTGTGGATGTGTGCATGACACTACGATGAACTGGTGTCCAGTCCGGGGTCAGTTCCTTCCTTTCCACCTGATGCCTGCAGCAATAGGCCTTAATTTGATTTAGGGATCTAAGAATGTAATATAACAGCTACTGGCTCTGTGATGCAATGATAAGTAACATATATATCTTATTCAGCTACTACTGAAGGCTATTATTATTTTAAAGATATTTACATTTTAAATGTGTGGCATAGTTAATAATAATTTTCTGCATTTATTTAGCGCTTTTCCCACTACTCAAAGCGCTCAGCAATTGCAGATTAAGGGCCTTGCTCAAGGGCCCAACAGAGCAGAGCCCCTTTTGGCATTCACGTGATTCGAACAGGCAACCTTCTTAGAAAATGGATGGATTTTAATCATCCCAATTATAACTACAGACTAGAGTCATAAATAGCAATCCTCGTAAAGGAAAAATTCTTACCCCACTCTCATTTACCTTACTTGTCCTTTCAGAGTATTGGTATGTGTTTTCAAAACTCACAAATGTCTGTGTGTGTGAAGACTAAATAGCCTAATCATATAAAATTAAGCAATGTGGTTTAAATAGAATTAATTGATGACACATATTCTATCCATTATTGTAAAACCTGTTTAATCAAAAGCACCAGTGAAATAAATCTACTATGACTAACACAGGACAAATGCTAGGGACAACAAATTATACACAAGATCAATCAGACAAACATAAAAAACACTGCCTTCAGTACCTTATCTTTAGCTGGAGCCAGTATATTCAGAAAAGATAAGAACAAAAACCTGCAAAGAAGTTGACCCAAAATGCAGCTTTGAGAAATGCACAAGGCAAATGTGACAATATCTGACCTTTCCTACTAGACTCTCCAATATCTCATCTGTATGTGTTCCCTTTTCATAGGCCATCTATTCCTGCAATCCATAGTGAACACCTGTTATTAGTCCACCTAACAAAGGTGGTTTTTCATACTCCTTTAATTTGCTTTTCCTCTACTTCTGAGGTTATTTTAAAATATTAAGATAGATGCCACTGCAGAATACATTACACTCGTAAATCTGTTTTCTGCTTAAAACATAGACATACCCAACACCCTTTAGAAGCGTATCCCACCTCTGTTTTCCAGAATTCCAACATATCTTGCCTAGGTGTCCCTATTGCATATTTATGGGAATGATAGTGCATGGCTGACCCACAAAAGATTCAGAAATATTTCAGGCATTAGAACATCTAGTTAATGCTTAACACAAGAAAGTTACTAAGAGGGTCTATATGTTCATAGAGTGCCAGACTATACATCTTTCCAACTTCTGTAAGTTCATGAAACATTTGAATCTCATCCTAAGACCCTAGTATAATATTTGAATCTTGCTCCACCTATTTCTCTGTTGTACAGTATGTCAGTCACCACATGACAGATGCATATATGTGACATATAAATACACTTATAAGAAATTATTTGTGCCTAGTATGATATACTGTTATATGCTAAAAGACAGACAGGAACTTTATATTTATTATTTGCATATTTGGCTGATACTGCTATCCAAGTGCTTTTGCAGTACAACCATAGGTTTAGTGACTTACTCAGGGTCACATAATGAACCACACAGTAAGTCTGAAAGAGGAATTTTATGGTTTATGTATATAAAATATAACATAACCCTCTCAAACCCAGAACCTACCCTGACAATACAGGGCATAAGATATGAAGTAATACTGAAAATAGCTAGAGTCCTTTCACACACCTACCCACATTCAAAGGCAGTCACAATTAACTTATCCTTCATATCTTTGTGGATGAGAAAGGAAAACTGAAATAGCCAGCGGAAAACACCATAAATACAGGGAGAACATGTAAACATCTTATTAACCCAGATTTGAACACTTGAGTTACCAGTGCTATGTGTTGTCCTACATACTGTATTGTGAAGTCAACATGTGTAGTAATACCATTACTGACCACCAGGGGACACTACCATCACAAAAGAAGGTAACTCAAGCTGTAGTGTATTACTGTACTTAATAACATAAACTCTATTACTGTGTTGAGGCTCCCCATATTCTTACAAGGGTACCACTCCGGTACACCTCAGCAGTGAGACTAACATGCAGGAAGACATGGTGCCCCATGTTTTACCCATATGACACATGAGAATGATGATGTCTGACTGGACCCTAGAAATGTGTACAGTGTGATATCTAGAAGAGTCTGGGGTACATTAAAAAGAGGCTTTGATTTCTTTTGGTTAGAGTTGGGAGGCAGCTGGTGGCAAGAGCTCAAATGACCAGAGGGAGGAAAGAGAGCCAAAATATTAGAATGTTAGATGGGGGAGCAAGTGACAGAGTTACCAGAGACAATTACTGTTTAGCGAGGTTCAGAGGGCAGAGGACTTTATTTTTTTCTGTTTTGTTGTACTTTTCCGTCCTCATGCATTGTTTATTCAGTCTTTCATTAATAAAGCCTTTTTATAATATATTACTGATTTTAATTAACAGACCAGGAACTATTAATGAAAACATAGACTCTAGGGCCTACTCTACCTCTTTTAACTGGTACACTGTATCATTGTTTGGCAACTAGCACAGAAGCATGTTCTCACTTGTAAAATACTCTCCTGGCAAGATTTTATAAGTTCAGATATGTTTGTGAATACTGAGTAGTTTCATTAAGCATTAAACTGTGAGAAAACAGGATTTAAGAGATATATATTGAAAAATAATGAAAACAGCCCACTTCCTCTCATCTAGAGGAAATAAGCACTGTTCAATTTTACTTGAAATGTATAATGTTTGTAAAGAAGACATTAAAGTAAAAATAGTTATTAGTATTGCCAGGTCGTTAATTTTCACCTGGACTAGACACAGTTAAGTATATCAGAAAAAATATTGCTTTTCTGATTCAGATTGTGAAAATTAAAGGGAAGTAAAAGAATTACAAGGACAAAAACATTCTGAACACATTCCTTTGGGCTCATTGACACTAGCCTTTTATCTCACTTTGGAATGCGGCTTGTTACTGTATTGAAAACCCATGTGGGCTGAAAGAGGTGCAATCTGAGCTGAAAGAAACACACTTAGTAAAGTGAATTGATTCAAGTTAATGACACGAAAAGCGATATAGGCATATAAGGAGGAGACAAGAAAAATGCAGAGTCACCCAGCATGAATATTTAACTTTGTATATACTTGAACTTTCATGTACAATATATCACATGATTTCACTTCTTGTTAATTTCTTCTAAATTAAACATCTTTTACTAGCAACACATGAAATAAACTCTATTGACAATACACTGACAAAAGCAGATCAAGTCTTCTATTTAAAATTCAACTTTATTTATTGACCTTGTCTGGTAAACATTCTCTTGAGTTATACAACTTTGTAAATGTAGCACTGTGTTTAGTAACAGACAAACTGCCTTTTAAAATGAAGAGTGAAACAAAACATCTATCGTACTAGTTCCTAGGATAAAAGGCAAATCCAGCTTAAAGCTGGATTTATCACAAATATGCAAATATATTAACTTTATTAAAACAGGTATACAAAAAGTATAGATTTTGATATACTAATATATTTTACATGCATACAGCAAAATTCAGTTATGGCGTCATTGTATGTCAATCCACTCATAACATTTATTATTCTACTCAGTTGCGTTATCATCATCATCATATACATTTCTATATATATCCTATGTTCTTGTTATTGTAAGCATTTAAACACAATTTATAAAATGTGTCTTGGTTTGAAATTTTATAGTACATAATGTTATTGTTCATATCTAAGAAAGTCCAAATGTTTGACCTCGGACTACAAAACCACATTAAATCAACAATAAGGGATGGAAACATAATATACTTATATTCATGTGTTGTAATACTCACGAGACAAAACTACTAAATTTCGTTGAGGTTGGAAATCTTTTAGTTAATAAATTCCATTCACAAAACAGTTATTCCATATCAGTTACTATGGCAATGTCAAGCACCAATGAGAAGGCACGCTGAATAATGGGGTAAAAAAGTGAAGATCAAGTTGAACAGCTGCCTGCTATTAACATTAATATATGAAATATAACGCCTTCCCTTAAGTTTTTGAAAGATATGCTGCTCAAAATTTAAGACTGCATGTTCACTTAGAGAAGCAAGCATCTGGGGAAACAACTGCTTAAGATGTATGTCTCGTATATTAAAAATAAAGTCTAAATTATGCTAAGATATATTAAGTATGGTTACAGTGTGCGACCTGAGTTTCACAATCAATGGAAATCTTTTTTACGATGTGTTTGTTGCACTTATATATATAATGCGGATATATATAAATTGGATTTGCTTCCAATCAATCAAATCAGATCGGCAAAATGATTGGGTAATATGAGACTATATACTTAAACAGATCATGCTTTCTTCAGCTATGACGCAAGCTTTATGGAGTAATAAATTATTTCTCATGAGGCTACTGATGCAAATGTGAGCGGTTGTTTAAAGTTGAATTATATATTTATAAGCTGCGTGTTCAAAGCCTGTGAAGGCACTGACAAGTAGAATCAAGAGTGGCACTCTGGGGCTAATGAATGAAGGCTCGCGTCCACTAGGCTGCTGCTCCTTTTTTTCTCCCACCGAAGGTGTTTGCACATGAGATCTGGAAAGCTGACATCATTACTACACTTAAATACTGACTACATTATGTTAAAATACACAAGTATTTGTAATTGCATTCCACATCGTTACTAAATATTTAGAAAGCAATCAACTGCTAGTACTGAAAAACAGTGATATGTCGAAATACTTATGAGTACAGGCGGCAAGGCAACAGAACTTCTATTACCCGATTGATATTTATTTACAACGCCCGAGGGCCACGTTTCGTGTTTCCAGACACTCATAATTTCCCAGAGACCACGAAAAATCCGACCTTACCTAAATTCTTTAGTAAATTCGATAAGAAAAAAGTGAAGAGATGTGTCACTTTTAAGTGTACGCGTAATCAGCAAACAACAGCGAAAAAGAAAACCTGAAAACGTCACTTACCTGTATGAGAACTTCAGCGTTAAAGAGTATCGCTAGCTATCTCTTGACTCTGGCGCTCCGCTGTCAAACACGAGGAGAACCTCTTAGCGGAAGAGCACGAAAAAGGTAAACAAACATCAAAACATTACATCAAAACAAATGAGTAGTCGCACAGGGATTGTGTCGTGGCAGAAATGGCTTAATAACGGTCGTTGACACCAATAAGCGAGAAGTTTCCACTCCGGAGGAAGTACATTACCAAGTATTGAACTGACACAGTGACAGCTAGGCGAAAGCGAAAAGGTTTGTCAAGGAGGAGGGGCAGTAGCACATGATTGACAACAGAAATGGCCAATGTGAGGGCCGGTTGAAGGTTGCGTCACATATATTAATAAATTAGTCTCCTTTTTTTTAAAGACAGCGGGGATCGGGTACAGCGGCCTTTGCTGACGTACAGTGTTCTCGCCACGGGCGCGGTGGGTGGTGTCCTTCAAGGTGTGCCGGTAGATGTCTCGGTGAACAACTAAGGGCGCTTTAATAAAAATATGTCAGGAATGACGACTACTTAATACTGACTTACTGGACCGAAAACGAAAACGAGTCGCGTTGCCGAATTGTAAATGTCTTTAGTAATGTCAGCCGAGTGTGTGAGACTTTGAACATATGGGATGCTGCGCGAAAGAGAAATACTCGTAAGATATCGTGTTTAATGGCCGATTGGCCGTCTCCCTTAATCTGACACTGTGTTTTACTTTTGTTGTTTTGTATCTGTTTATGTAACATTACTCCTATAGGAATATTTTTGGTAATGCAAACTAATACTTTATATGGAATTACATGTAGCCGTTTACGTTAATTCATATACTTAATAGGCAAATGCTTCCTTAAGCTAAATGACTTGTCTAGTTACCAACAGTTAAAGCAAAATGCCACCAGCCTAATTTCACTTCACATATTTACCATTTTTAGGTTCCATCTAGCAGTATCAGGTGTCATCCATTCTGGTAAATAATTAACTCTTTCATTGCATGAATTATTTGTACATCTGTGTACCTTTTTACTACAAGGATGGCATGAGTGCAAGTTAAGTAAACGGTTTCTTCACATTTCACTTGTGCCATTTCATACTTTTACAGGATGGTGGATTGGTCTGCATCATAAGGGTGACTTGGGTGTACACCTTGGGGCTCTTTTTCACAAAACAGTGTTAGCATATTTGAGAAAAAATGGCCAATAACAGGAAAAATCCAAGTTTTCACCAACAGGAACTTACAGCAGCCTGCTATCCGGTTCCCACCCCAATTTCTCCTTCAGTCATCACAAATATAAACCTGTCTAAGTTATTCTAAATTAAAAGCTCTTTAAAAGAAAAATCGGGAGTTGTCTCCCCTAGACTTTCTCATATACTCAGATATGGGGATGGATATTTGAGGAGTAAACTGAAAGACAATAATTATATATTTATATTATATACATTAAAGAAACATCAAATCAAATGAATAATATGTTGAACATTTATTATTAAAGTAAAGTTGAATAAATCTCTGCAGCTGCATGAATAAAAAAAAATCGAGTATGAGTTCAGGTAAAGTACCACTTCCAGTTAGCGGAAATAGCCCAAAACTTGAAAGAAATCTACGTTTTGTACCTAACACTTGTATGCACAATTTGGTTGACCTAAATGAAAGCATACTCAAGTTATTGTGTTTACATACACATACACACACACACACACACACAGACATAATTCTAAAAATCGAATTTTTGGACTCAGGGAGATCTAACACATCGAGATTCATCAAAATCCTGACATCGAATTTTTGGACAATTACAATACCTTCCCTATACTTTGTATATGAGAAAGTAAAAATGACAAAATTGGTCCTTGTTTAGGATTCATCCATTCTAAGCAAGGACCCATTGGTCTACCAAAAAGAAAAATTAAAAAAGACAGAAAAGCAAAACAGGCTGTTTTTCCAAAAACTATACCCAACATTTGCAGTTTAAAACAAATAAACTAAAATGATGATTTGTATAAGTCATATATAGCTCAGTGGAGACTAATGAGCCAAAGCCTATAGTCAGGAAACAACTAATATCATCAATTCTAGACATTGTAGCAGCAATGTGCAGTCGGATAGCACAGACACAGACATGAACAACCATGTATAAGACAACAAGAAAACTGAAGGAGATAAGGAAATAAGAAGTACCTAAGAACGGTACCCCTGAATGAATGGTTCCAAATATAGTCTTATTCTGTTTAGTGCGAACATGCAAACCCAAAATGCACAATAAAATGTTATCCTTTTGTCACAAAGTAGCCATTGGCCTTCTAATAATGTTTATTTGAAGATTTTTAACTGCAGTATTAGAAGAATGTTGATTTCCCTCAGATGTAATGTTGCACTTATTCATTTTATTGTTACATTTATTGTAAAATGTAATCAACAAAAAAGAACTTTTCTACTTCTATGCCTGATTTATTATTGCCATATGTGATGTTCATAATGTCTGAGTATATGGGTGTGCCTATTGGTGGTAGAGTGCTGAGTTTTGACACTCTGGAGCATGTGAGGGTCTTAATCCGGCCTTGTCTGAATCATTGCATTGAAAGAGTGGGTAAGTCAATAACTTTGACTGTGATCATCATCATTAGTAGGATTGCCAACCTTTAAACAAACAGTAGATTTTACTGTCTTTTGAATGACTCCCTTTTTTCCACTCTAGGGGTTGCCTCTTTCTCATGTTTCATTTTGGTAGATATGGCTACACCATTTTGAATGAACTACCATATGTGCTGTTCTTTTTCAAAGCTATCGAAGCAATAGTAGAGGTACTTTGTAAATAAGGAAGCTATACTGTATGAACTGATGTTTATTAGAGAGTCAGTTCCTTATGTACTCCAAATGGAGCTGTCCAGAAAGATCCAGTTTTTGTTAATGACCATCAGCACTGATTGCAGAAAACTTAACCAATGCACTGTTAGGGACCATTGTACAGTGGATTATGTGGCAACACTAACTTAATAGGCAGGTTAAACAATGTAGTGTTGGATAGGCTGATTGGGATTATTGTAGTATTGTACTGCTGGGTGAAATCTCAAGAAGTTTCTGAATTACTTTTGGAGGGAGCTGATATGCCAAGACAAGAAGTATCAGAGAAGTTTTCTTTTGCAACTTTCAAGTAACAGTCATTTTGGGTTTTTTTTTGAAAATATCTAAAGCCAACCTTAAACTTTCTTGGCTCATATGACCTCTGCTCTGTCTGGAAACGGCATCAGCCTCAATATGCATAAGTGAAGCCATAGTGAAGTTGCTATCATTAATTAGTTACACCCTGTGTCATCATGGAGAAAACAAGCCTCTATCCAAAAGTTTATTTCTTTACACTCTTATCACAATTTGGGATTTTTTTTTGTTATGTGGAATATTCCCTTTTTGTGTGATCGATTCTAGACAAAGTTCAAGGACTTACTGAGAGTTGTTAACATAACCTGGAGACTTTTATCTCAATTCATGGGCTGTGTATTGAAAAAAACAGCTTTGTTTGGTATTTCTTGTGTAGTTAAAAATGACAATTGTTTATGCTTGTCAAAATCAATTTTAAAGGAATGGTTCTTTGGAGTTCTTTCTTACACTGGAAAACACTCGGAACCATTACCATTATTTTGATTCCTCATGGAAAGTGAGACATAATCGTACCTGCTTTAAATGCTACCCTGAATTTCGCAGGTAGTCGGCTACTCTAGTACAGAATTCTGTACTTGGAAGTTAAAAGTACTTTTGTTCTAGTGTGCTCATAATACAAAATCTTTAGTCCTGCCATTGTTTATCAGGGTGGGACATTAGTTAAGGAGACCAGTCTCAACCTTTTTTTATCTTTGGAAGACCACATGTTGTTCATAACTGTCACTTAAATGAGCCTTGGCTGATTCATTATAACAAGTTAATTGCTACCATCATCCGTTTTTGAAAAAAGCATAATTTTCATAATAAATATGTCCTCGTTGTACCAAAGATAATTATCATAATAGATATGCCCCCATTCTGTTTAGAAAAGTTTGCAATTGTCTGCACCCCATTTTAAAAGATCATCACAAGGGAGATAGATCCCCATTCTGTTTAGAAAAGTTCAAATTTATCTGCATGTCATTTTAATAAACATCATATGGACATTGATAATTTCAATAAATTCATGCCTTTTTTCCACACCTTATTGTTTGACCCTCCTGCAAGTAATATCTAATCAAAGGAAAAGAATAATCATGCCCCTAGTATAGCATGACATCATATTCAGTTTATTTCTGAGGTGTACAAGGAGAAACCACCTCCCACATCTTACTTTTAAAAGTCAGGTAGAATAAGTATATACCATTGTTCAGCAAATTCCTACCTTTAAAAATGAGGAGGAGGAGGAGGATGGGAGCATGCACCGATACAGTGTATTGCCGCACCCACCACAGGACAAACCACCTCAGAATCCTAATTAAAACACAAGTGCAGCAGGTGACACCTCAGCACCAGATTAACTTGAATGGGATAGAACAGTGTGAGTTTTTTTTTTACAGTGGCTGGAGTGCCAATCCTGCCACCAACCCCCAAATTTTCCCTTGCAAGTTGGAGGAGCTGCTTGCAGGGCTGGATGCAGGCTAATGTTATACCCAGAAGAATGCAATTGCAGGTTAAGGGAGTGGAATCACTTCTGGCATTTATAAGATTCAATTCTGGCACAGATCCCTAGCCTCAGAGCCACCACACAATTAAAAATGAAAACTACAACAAACATACTAGTAGCATTCTGTGAAAACTCTGTCTGTGCTGTTCACATATTTACATGAATGGATGATAGTAATGGAAAGGCTAAGTGCCATCCAGAGATGTCCACTCTGTCTATGTACCTTTATCCTTCTGATTCTGATACACTAGAGAGAAGTATGTGTGGCGATTGAATCACTGGTGATTCATAGACAGTCAGTGCCTCATGCATTGTCTTTTTCTAAGAATAGCACCTTACGATTTGGCAGATCTGGTCCCACAGTCTGTGTTTCTAAGAGATCATTTTTGTGGTGGCTCAGTAGTTGTTGTCTTGCTGTACAGGATCAAGAAGCCTCAGTACAAACAGATTGACTGATTGTTTTAAATATTGAACTGCAGCCCACGTGTTTAATGATTCAGTGTCCACCTTTGACTAACTGGATATTCCTTAATATAATTATCTGGCAGTATTTAGAAAATAAACAGTTGTACCAATGTAGTATACATTGGTGAGTGTTTTCTATAGAAACACTCTATGTAAACTGAAAACTACAGTATGTATGCACTGTACATATATCTTATCACAGTTAAATAGTAGAACAGCCTGCCAAACTGGTTTGTTTCTGATGAGTACATCATTCCATCTGAACATATTTCAGTCACTTAAAAGTGACTTACAATACATACTAGATTTGCTAATGAGTTTTGTTAATTCTGTTTTTCTCTCTGTCTCCAGCAATACAACAATTTTTATTTTCATCTGTGCCAAAACTGGTGGGTTGAGGGCACATCTAGGGGAGTGTAATTCTTCTCACTTCTTTTGGTATTTATTTCCTTTTAGGTGAAGCTGTACTTAATAAACCTCAGTAGTCATGAGCCTTCTCCCTATCAGAGGGGCAGGAAGTGTAGTGTATCTCAGGCTATTTCACTTTTGTTCACTTTCCTTTATTTATGGGTTTCCTCTTTCCTTTTGTATATGCTGAAAGTCATGATGTAGATGAACCATATTGTAGAAAATATTCCTTTAGGCTGAAAATAAAATGACTTACATAAACGTAAAAATAAAAAATGGGTGAACAGCTCTGAAAACATAACAAAATCAAAATATCACAGTTTTAAACATAATAAATTATTCCATTTCCTTCCTTTTCCTACATACAATAGGTTTCCCTTAATAGATGGCCATCACATGTTATGTCCGCAATAGACCTGTGCAGTTTCCAGTGAAAAGAATCCCCTCTGCAATATTTTACCAAAGAAGAGAGAATTAGGTCACTTTAAAGTTTCAGAAAACTTTAAGACTAATACCACTTCCTGTGACTAAAATATTTTGAATGCCTGCTTCACTCAGACACAGCATTCAAAAAGAAATGTAATGATGGCAAAAAAAAAATAAAATAACCTGAGTGGTAAAGAGCGCAAGGTGATGGGTGTGCAAATTATAGGGGAAAAGATGATAATAATAAAAATAAATGAAAAAGATGTGAGTGATGATGAGTCACACAGAAAAAAGAGAAAGTGGGAGAGAACTGACATCCAAAATAAAGTAAATGTTTTTTGTTGTGCTAAATAAAATACACTTCAAATGTTTTAAATTGCTACTAATACAGCTTCTTTAATTGAAGTGCACCATGTGGCCACCACAAAGTAACCATCCAGGTATTAGACCAAGAAAAACATTTTTTCCAGTAAAAATAACCTATTAGTACCTATATTTTAACTTGAATCATTGCATTAACATTTTTTATCATTTATTATTAAATACAGTACATGTAATGATCATATCACACCATTCTCAAATCTGGTTAATCCAATTCTAGGTCATAGGAACCTGAAGCCTAACCCAGCCAAACTTGGAGCAAGGCAGGAAACAGGCCTGGGGAGGAAAAGTCCATCACTGGTCAAATTTAGCATTTCAGAGCTTTATTTTTCTATGGTTTGAATACATCCTGTAGGTGGAGTATACACTTCAAAATTATATTCATATTAATCTTAGGATTATGGGACACAGAAAAAAATGAGTGTTGGCAATACACAGGCAGTACCGAGACAATAATTCAAACTTGGGATGGCTCCACCTTTCTGTTCATTTGCTTTATTTTGGCTTAGAGTAATGAAAATATGTTGGCACAAGCCTAGAATAAAAACCTTTAAGAAACTGGAACTCAAAGGTGACTGCTGAATCTCATTTAAAGTTACACCTTATACACAACGTTTTGCTTGAGGATGAGAATGGTTGAGTCTATAATATAATTGAAACACATTTAAACTGGGCCTGTGCTGACTGCACTAAACAGCAGCAGAGTTTATTTAGAAAATGACAACTGGTGGGTCATAATTGGGAAATCAAAAAGCAAATAGCCAGGAATTCAAAAACCAATAAACACACATATAACCAGAGCCAAAACATAATCAAAAATCAGAGCCAGAATTCTTTAATAAGAAGTATTTAAAAAAAAAAAAAAAAACAGAATTGGTATGTTAAGGTTTGGGTGGAGCCAAATCAAGGAAAACCAAGAAGTGCATGATGCGTCCTTTATACTCTTGACCTGAATATGTTATGCGCCACACACTTCCAGGTTGAACTTGCTTAGCAATGGCATGGTAACCCACAAATACTCCTGAAAACTGTGGCACCCGTAAGAAAAACAATGTGGTACTGAGAGAGAATGTTATTTATTTTCATTAAACAGATAATATCAATGTCAAATGGAAATTTCCAGATGTAAAAGATCATTTGTACCCTCAGAAATTAAGCTGTTTAATGAGAACAGGTAACTGGAATACACATTTATTACTCACATGGCAGATTCATATAAGCCACTACATAGATAGTGGTAAAGTTTTTTTTTAGTATATTCATTTGCATATGTATGTTTGTGTAACATATGTATATGCATGTAGGCGTTCCGATATTTTTCTCCCCCTGTCTTTTTATATTTTAAACATATCTCTATGTGAGATTATTATTGATGGCCAAACCAAATAAAATTTCCTTTATGGCATAATAAAGTTGAGTTGAGTTGGACATTTTTAAAAATGGATCAAGCACCAAAATAGATGTGACCATGAGATTCCATGACCTCTAAAACCCATAAAATAAGGTCTAAATAGTTTTAGAGGTCAAGGACATTATAAAAATCAGAAACAAGAGCCTGATCATGGCAAAACCTAATTATAAAGATACTTGAAAAAATAAATTTGCATTGACATTTAGTATGTCTACTGCTATTTTCTTTATAAGAAGGGGATGCTCTCTCTTATATTTGTTAGTGACAAACATTACAAAGCAGTTTTTTTTATTAATGAAATTGGATTTTTTCCAGATATACTGTATGTGTTACAACAGAAGAATTATATAATACAATAATCAAACATATGTTACCATAAACAAAGATGAAAAATCAGTCCAGTTAACAATAAAAAATGTAGTTTGAAGATCGAATTTTATTTGTACCATCATTAAGATGCATATCTATATATATAAAATTGAATTCTATCACCTTACAGTGCCCCACCTATTTCTAAAAAACTTTGCAGTCATTTCCAGCATAGTCCAATTTCCAGTTTAGTCTAATGTTGCATATAGGCTAACAGAATTATAGATTTTCAAAGTATAAAAATATAGAAAAAATAAAACGCTGACATTTGTGCTGAAACTTTGCTGTTTTAAACTCAGATCTGCTTTTTGTTTATTTTACACATGTAACATACATTTTATTACTCTTCCAGTCAAAGCTGGGTAGAACAGCTCATTTTTTACCAAGTTAGAGAGCTTGGTAATTAATTGTGGTGTCCTTCTAGATTACAATTTATTTATTTGAGAGGCATATAAAATAATTTGACATTTTAAATTCAACATTTTGTATAGAGTATATCTGGAATTGTGTTGATCTCTTTCAAAAAATATGAGATAAAATTAATTCAATTAAGTTATCGTTCCCTACTAGAGGATTTAATCGACAATAGTGAGTTGTGTCAGAAAGCATAGCGATTCAAATTCCAAAATCTCTCTATATATGAAATCCAATGTCTGTCTGTCTGTCTCTATGGACACTTTTCATGAAAGAACTGCTTAATGGATTTAGATTGGGTTTTTTTCTATAATTTGCTTGAACATTACTGTTGATTTTGAGACTTCTCTCATCACACTAAGTATCATAGTTCAATTGCAGGAGTGATTTGTTCACGCTAATCCGAGACAGAGGCTGCGGGCATAGGGGAGGTGGAAGCATGACGTCAAGAGTGGGGTGCCGGGCAGGGCACTCCTCACACACATGCCAGCCTCCATTCGAGTTGGTCTACCTATTGCCATGTTTTGGAGTGTACCTTGTCTCCTCTTAGCTAGCTATACCTGTTTGTTTATTGATTTTTAAAGTTTGTCCTGTTTCACTGCTGTATGGGACATCAGGAATAGGGAGCCGGACAGGGCCCTCATCACTCACTCGCCAGCCTCTGTTTGAGTGGCTGTACTTGTCACCACATTTTGGAGCATACCTTGCCTCCACTTAGCTAGCGATACCTGTTTGTTTATTGATTTTTAAAGTTTATCCTGTTTCACTATAAGGACAGCCAGTAAGATAATAAGAGATAATGATTGCATAATTTTGCAAGATTTAGGAATAGCCAAACTATTGTTATTGCATTCTGCTATATCTCGTATTTCTTGAATTTGACTTAGTGTAACAAAATATTTAATAAAAAAATGGGGTAACTAACTGAGGAAATAACTAAAAATTTAAAATGGTCTAACTAAGCCCCCAAACACACCCAAATGTTATACCATACATACATTTTCTAACTTGTTTTCCTTAAAGCTCATGATTAAGACGTTTCATATTCTGACTTACTAATCTTAATGTGCAAGCAATATGTGATTTTTGCATTTTAGAACTAATCATATACTGGAGATGAGATATTAAGAACTTTCTATATTTTTTACTTTCACTACAATTCTACATTTGCACATTTCAAGCCCTGCCAATGACCGTAATATGTTCTTGACTGTAGTACTTCAATTATAAAATGGCCACCCATGTCAACCTTGCCTTTTCAAACAAGGCTAAGAGCAAACGCTTTTTAGTTCTTGTTCTCTGACATGATAAACAGTACTCCAAAACACAGTTCCTCCCAATGACATTGACAAATTAGTTTCTATATGTAATAGTATCCAGTTATTGTTATGAATATCTCTAGTAATGAAAAAGCATATTATAAGAATGTCTTATTGTCTGCTGAACTGCCCATAATTTGACAATCATACCTCAGTTGTTATACTATCCTGTACACAACTTTACATCATGATCTCTAGATTTTCACTGTTATACAATGGTGGACAAATGAAAAAATAGGCACAAGTGTTAAACAGCCCAGCAGTGCACTAATGGAATTGTTCAAAAATAAAAATAAACATAATAAAATAACCAAGTGGTGCCTTAAGCAGAAAGCAGAGGCATCGTCTTTCTCTAAAATTTACTAAAAAATAATGATTTTGTAACACACAAGAAAATCAACACTGATTCATTATACATACTATATGTCTGAAGATGAAACTGAAAAGTCCAAGTCATGGTTAAATAAAGTAGCCATTAATAGGCACAAATTGTGCATGTCTGATAAGCAACTAGCTATGTTTCCCGGTGTTGCCAAGGTGTTATTTTATAATGTTCTATAAATTTTAATTTACACTTGTCTGAGTAAGTCACATTCAGTTGTCCACGAGAGATGCAGTTTGACTGGAGATGTCTGGCTACAACACATAGACTAACAGGGATCTGTAGCCATTTAAAGTGGGATGTTAATTTGACAGGATGAAAAGAATCCACAAAATAAATACGTATGGGTTCTCTTTTATTAGTTCTTGTTAAGATTGTGGGTGGTCATTCTGCCAATAAACTGCTCTGCTTGGACTGTTATTCTCCTTCATCCTGTCAAAGGCAGTCCCTAACACAGAAAAGGAGAGACCTGATGCTTGACAACAGAAATATGATTCCCTGAGCCTACCATTGCATTAAGCTGCTATATAACCTATGTTCTGTATTAACCTATAAGCAAGACTATCCCTTAGTTGTGCTACAGTTTTAATTAAAGATACGTACCACTGTGCTTGAGTGAGGATAAACAAATATACATACATTCAAACATATGCCAGATTAGCTTTAGTTACTGTGCCTATAAAAAGTATTCACCCCTTGGATGTTTTCACATTTTATTGTTATACAACTTTGAATCACATTTTATTTAAGTTTTCTTTTTTGGCAATAATCAACAGAAAATCACTGTTTAATATCAAAGTGAATACTGATTTTTGCAAAGTGGTCTAACTAATGAAAAACAGAACACAAATTACTTATTGCATAAATATTTATATCCTTTAACGTGACACATCTAAATCATCATTGGTGCAGCTAATTTGCTTTAAGAGTCACATGATTAGTTTAATGTGGATCACCTGTCTGCAGTCAAGGGGTTTTAATTGATTATAGTATAAATGCTCCTGTATTTGAAAGCTCCATCTTGTGGTGAATTAATATTGTGACTCACCATATACAATGAAGATCAATGAACACTCCAAGTAACTCTGTGAAATGGTGATTGAAAAACACAAGTCGGGGCTGGATACATGCAAGTATCCAAATCACTGAATATCCCTTGGACTCCAGTTAAATCAATCATTAGGAAATGGAAGGAGTACAGCTGTAAATCTGCCTAGAGTAGGCCATCCAAAAAAACTGAGTGATCGAACAAGAAGAAAAGTAGTTATGGTGGCCACCAAGAGAACTCTGAAGGAGTTGCAATCTACAACCTATTGGCAAAACTGGAGAGACTGTGCAGGCAACAGCTGTTGCCTGGGTGCTTCGCCAGTTGCAGCTTAATGGAAAAGTAGCAAAGAGAAAAAGCACACATGACATCTCAGCTAGAGTTTGTCAGAAGATACACAGGAGACACTGAAGAAAGCTTGAAGATGGTTCTATGGTCTGATGAGACAAGACTAAGCTTTTTGGCCAGCAAAAAACCAAAGTGCATAATTCAGGCACTGCTTATTATAAAAAAATCACCATCTCCACCGTGAAGCATAATGGTGGCAGACTTATGAGGGTACAAAGTAAAATGAATGCAGCACAAATCCTGAAGGAAAACCTGATGTAGTCTGCAAGATCCCTGCACCTTGGGGAAAAATGTGCTTTCCTGAAAGTCAACAACATCAAGCATAAAGTCAAAGCTACACAAGAATGGCTTAAAAACAGCATTGTTATTGTGTATATTATTTTTTCACATGAAACTGTATTCTAAAGTAAAGTATTTTGTTATTAATTTAAAAAATAGCTAGCCTGCCCTTGCAATTTAAAATAGAGGTGAAGGGCACAGTTGTTCAAAGTCAAAACCACATGAAGAATTTCTGGTTGGACTTGAAAAAGTCTGTTCACTCATGATCCCCATGCTACATGATATAACTTGAGCAGTTCTGCAAAGAACAATGGGGGAAAACGACAGATAGAGATCTGTCCACACCGAGTCTAAGCTGTAACTGCTGCCAAAAATACATCTACTGAATAGTGTCTTGAAGGGGGTGAATACTTACGTGATCAATTATTTGCTGTGTTATGTTTGTAATTAATTTGAACCACTGTGCTGAAATCTGTTTTTATTTTGGTATGAAAGAGTCTTTTTCCCGTTGAACAGTATCAAAAAAGCAAAATTAAATCCATTCTCAATGTGAAAACTTCCAAGGGGTGAATACTTTTCACAATCACGGTATGTGTTATTTCAAAAATCTGTTATTTTAAAATGGGAAAAATTGTTGCATTTGTCTCCAGAAACATATGGTCCCAACTAGGGCCAAAAATAGTGAGGGAAATGTTTGATCAAACAAAAAATGTAATGTAATGTACAGGAATGAAATGCTAACCAGGAAAGAACCATTGCAACCTGTAAGACACTAGTTTACTGTTAATAGATCACACTTTATTATTTCATGCCACTCATTCTTACCTTAAAGCAAGAGTAAAGCTAGAATTATATCATAAAATTCAGTGTGCCAAATTTCAAGTCCGTTTCTTAAAAATAAAGCTGTGCATAAAGAACAAACAAACATAAACTAAGATTTACAGATACAGAGACTAGTTACTAAATGTTGAAACTGGTGCCCAGCAACCACAGCAGGTACTGCATATCTCACTCATTTTTTAAAGTTTAGAACTAAGTCATTAAAGTAAAGAGAAACAATACGCACCTTTCTTGTGCATTTCCTTACTGCAGGTCTTAATTATACTTTTAACTCTCTCCAATAACCTATGCTACTGTGTCATTATTCAGACCCACCCACATTCCCAGTGCACCTCAGTTTGTTACTATGGAGTTGGTATGTGGCAACATTAGACATCTCATTTCAAGACAAAGCCAAATCTCTCAGCCATCCTGCTGTTCTTTACTTATAGTGCATTAGCTGGCTTGTGTTGGCTGGCCAGCAGCTGCATACCTAAATACTTACACAACCTTCTTTTCAGCATAGTAGTTTACATTAACCACTTTTCTTTCATCCCTAGACACTTCCTTTCCTATTGAAGTGCATATGACATCTAATCTAGTTACAGACTACACATTCTACTAATACTAATAAGCTAAAATATTCCAAGGTATTGTAATAGTATTTTTCTATATCAAAGGCATTAAATCAGAGTGTAAATGCAGATGATTCTCATTTTTATTTATATTTTATAGAAATGATTACTTACCAAGTTGAACTATACCTAGACATGATCATTTGGTTTTAATAAGAATGAAAAGCAGAAGGAAATGTGTAGTTTGTACCACTAGGTTTTAAATGTGCAGTAAATGTAGCAAATGCGGTACACAGTATATAATTTAAATTTATCTAATGTTGGGCAGTATTAAAAAACAACAACATTTATTTATATAGCACGTTTTCATACAAATGATGTAGCTCAAAGTGCTTTACAAGACTTTGTTGGACAGTTATCTTATCCGAAGATCTTGCCTATACATTGTTCTCCTCTCATGATTAATGAATATTAATTTGAAGATGTCTATTAATTTTTCACATTTAAGATATTTTACTTAAAGGTTTTCCAATGTTGTTTCTGTCCTGGTGCCTGTATAAACACAGGGAACTCCAGTTTCTGTATTACATTTTGGCTGAAGAAGGGGCCTGAGTTGCCTCGAAAGCTTGTATATTGTAATCTTTTTAGTTAGCCAATAAAAGGTGTAATTTTGCTTGACTTCTCACTACATTTACAAGATGAAGAAAGAAAAAAGAAAAATATAAAAATAAAATTAGGCAAAACTAAGTAATAAAGTATAAAGTAAGGTTCAATGGCCAGGAGGACAGAAACAAAAAAAAAAAAAAAAAAAAAAAACCTTGAGAGGGCTGGAGAAAAAAAAAATCTGCAGGGGTTCCGAGACCACAAGACCGCCTAGCCCCCACTGGGCACTCTACCTAACATAAATGATCTCAATCAGTCCTAATGGTTTTCAGGCTTCACAAGGAATAATTAGATAATAACAGTCATGTGGACATCTGGCCTTAGATCCATCAATGTAAGGACTGCATGGTGCCTTGACCAGGTGGTGGTGCTGAAAGTACCCAGCAGACAAAGTAGAGGTTAGTACGGATTGTGGAGCTATGATAAAAATGATAATTAAATGCATATACAGAATATCAGGGTTATAATAAAATGAAGCTATAAGAAAGCTATATTAAAATAATGGGTTTTTAGCAGTTTTTTAAAATGCTCCGCCGTATTAGCCTGACGAATTTGTATTGGCAAGCTATTCCAAATTTTAGGTTCATAACAAGCAGAGGGCTGCCTCACCACTTTTTTTAAGTTTAGCTCTTGGAATTATAAGCAGATACACATTTGAAGATCTAAGGTTATGATTTGGAGTGTAAGGCAAGAGGCATTCCGAAATATAGGATGGAGCGAGATTATTTAAGGCTTTGTAAACCATAAGCAGCATTTTAAAGTCAATTCTAAATGACACATGTAACCAATGTAGTGACATCAAAACTGGAGAGATTTGTTCAGATTTTCTTTTTCTAGTTAATATTCTAGCAGCTGCATTCTGCACTAGTTGTAATCAATTGATGTCTTTTTTGGGTAGTCCTGGGAGTTACAGTAATCTAGTCAACTAAAAACAAGAGCATGAACTAATTTTTCATCTTCTTGAAAATTTATAAGGAATCTGATTTTTGCTATCTATATACATAACTAGCAAAATACCCGCACTTCGCAGCGGCGAAGTACTGCCTTAAAATTTTTATTAAGAAGAAAAGTAAACCTTTTTAAACTGACGGAAAATATACCAATAATTATTTGGTAAAGATCTCTCTGTATGCCACGTTGTCAGTTCGGCCATCCGGTTGTAATATGACCAAGCAGTGAACTGAGCTTACTCTTGAGCATGCAACGTACAGTTGGCCATGTGAAAAGCAATCTTGCCTCAAATCTCACAGCTTGGATTGCTGCTGTCATAATCGGTTTGAGTTTCATGGTTTGTTTCAATTATGTTAGTATTTGCTGGACTTGTTGTGTTGAAGTGACAATCGGCATCTGTCAAGCATTGTAAGCATAAAACCAGTTTCATCTATAACTTCGCATCCAGCTTTTGAGAGTTTAAACATTCATAAACATCAAAGTGTCCACTACTCAAATTGTCACCTGTGAATCTAAGATGTTTAAGAGGCATTGACGGTTGTCCAAACGTGTAAAATATTTGGCCATTTCGGTACACTTAAAAGCGACAACTGAACAATTCAGCGGCAGCCATCAACTCACATGCAGAACCATAGGTGAAGGGCTTAAGCATTTCACTCTTATAATGCTCTTGTGCAGTATAATTATCTCCTGTACCGTCATCAGTCCACACCTTGAACCTGTCCCAGTCATTTAATACATAAGACACAATGTTCCTCCGGATATCAAGAGTGAGCCTGATATGGCCGTGCAATATGTAACACGGAGAATGGAAAAGGCAGGCGCCATCTCCGGGCATGGAAACCACTCGGTAATTGACAGTTCTTTGATCGATGGTGATCACCTCGATAGACATGTTAATGGAGGTACGGTTGGAACGATAAAGGAAATGGGTACCTGAACAATGAAAACTACAGTAAGTCAAAAATACCTATACAATAACTATAATCGGAATAATCGAACAATAAAACAGTGGAGAAGCCGTGGATTAAATAAAAAGGCTGTGGTTATCAGCAGGGAGACGTGAATACCGTGGCGAAGCAAAGAATGGAATGAAGAGACTGGAGCGACGGACGGCCTTATATAGGCAGACAGCCAACAACGTGGGAGGCGTGGGGATGGGGGACCCAACGTCGCCTCACACGGCGACGGAGCTGCAGGCTATGGACATATATATGTACGTAAGTAGGATTAAGTTAGTGTTAGGAACCTGCGTACCAAACTTCTTGAAGATGGGCCCATAGGTAACAAAGACCGTTGGAAAGTTCAATATGGCGGCTGACAGTGTCGTCATACCACCGAAATAAGTATGTACATTGGTTTCGGTTAGCGCAGGGAAGCCGCCTACCAAATTTCATGAAGATGGGGCCATAAATAAGAAAGTTCAACATGGCGGACGTTGTCCACCGTTATGACCGTTACTCATAGAATTTCGAAATGAAACCTGCTTAACTTTTGTAAGTAAGCTGTAAGGAATGAGCCTGCCAAATTTCAGCCTTCGACCTACACGGGAAGTTGGAGAATTAGTGATGAGTGAGTCAGTCAGTGAGTCAGTCAGTGAGGGCTTTGCCTTTTATTAGTATAGATTCACTAAGGGCATGCAAGACACTGAGCGCAAGCAAGACAGAGACCCGCCCGCCAACTCTAAGACCATGGGATACGCTCGACAGAGCTCCGCCCGCCAACTCTAACCCTTCTACCGCGTCATGGGATACGTACAAGAGAGCCACACACACCAACTGTAACCGTCCTCCTGAGTCCAGCTTCGCTCTCGAGGCACGCAACAACTCACCAAACACAGCCTCAGTCGCTTTCGTCTGTGCAAAAGTCCACATGCACCTCTGAGCCACGTTGACTTTACACTGTACGCAAGACAGAGAGCCACGATTGCCAACTCACAGAGCCCCGTCCACCAACTCTAACTAAGGGCAAGCAAGACAGAGAACGCACGCAATACAGAGAGCCACGACCGCCAAAGCCTGCCCGCCAACTCTAACTAAGGGCAAGCAAGACAGAGAGCGCATGTAAGACAGAGAGCTACGCCCACCAACTCTAAGACCATGAGATACACATGCATTTAGTGTATAAATGGATATAAATAATTGCATGTAAAAGATTCGCCAAAATCTGTTGTATGTAAACAATACTGTTTAAAACGTTATTGTTTTTTCATCAGAAAACCTGGTTTCCATGTCTACCTGTATTAGTTTAAATGGCCCTTTTACCACTTGCAATAGGGTGGACACGCTAATTTATCGTGTCGACTGGGCAACACAGTGAATGCGGCATCTATCTATATATGTCTATGTTTTCTGTAGCCTGCTACAGGAAGGTACTCTCTCGACCATTGGCATTGGTTTCGCTCCTTGCTATTTTCGTTATACTGCGACTGTGGTTTCCTAAGCCTTTGTTATAATGAATTCCTTCCTCATCGTTTTCCGTTTCGATTCTTACAACGCCGTATGCTACGGCAGGCTTCGGCTAGTATTTCTTAAGTGAAAAAATGCTGTGCTAGTGATCCGATTAATATGTGATTTAAAATTTAGGTCAAAAATTACCCCTAAATTCTTTACCTCTGTCTTGACTTTTAATCCTAATGGATCAAGTTTATTTCTAACATCCTCATTATATCCACTTTTGCCAATCACTAAGATTTCTGTTTTTCTTTATTTAATTTGAGAAAATTACTACTCATCCATTTAGAAACACAGGTAAGACACTGGGGGTCAGTGAACCAAGAGAGTCGAGATTATCAGGCGCTATTGATAATTACAGTTGTGTGTCATCACATTGCTGTGGTAGCTCACATTATGCCTTGAGATAATCTGATCTAATGGAGGCATGTAGATCAAAAAGAGCAGTGGACCCAGGATAGATCCTTGTGGAACACCATATAGAATGTCATGTGTCTTTGAAGTATAATTACCACAACTAACAAAGAATTTTCTACCTGTTAAATAAGACTCACACCAATTTAAGACACTGCCAGAGAGGCTTACCCACTGACTAGGGCAATTTAGATGAATATTGTGATCAATGGTATGATATGAGGCACTTAGATATAGGAGGATGAGCACAGAAAAAAAGAACAATATACAGACAGAATAGAAGGCATGCAAGCACTGAGTTAACAGGTAGCAGGAAAATCATCTCTTGAAAGTTTAAGTGATGTTGCATTTACTTGAAAAGATGATTTGCAATTAAAAGGCGGAATCAGGTTAAAGTGCTTAAAAATACTAGAACATACTTATGGGGAGCTATAAATTATTTCAGCATTATTGGGTAAAAAGCAATAGTCAATCCTGTATTCTCCTGTATGGTCTCAAGAAAGTGGACAGGGTGCTCATTCATTCTGAATCTGGCTTTTCAATTTTTCTTAGGCATTACTTGCTGATAGAAGTCTATTCAAAACTGTATGTTTCATTTTGATCCAGAGATAAACTGTTGTGTTTATTTTGTGTGATTTTTTTATCTAATTTAAATTACAGTTCGAATTTAATATTTTGTAATATTAAAATCAATATTTAAAGTTTTGAAAATCTTTTTTAAAATATTGGTTCATATGTGGGAATCTGAAAGTTCTGTGTGTTTTACTGGGTCAATAGTCTGGTCCTGCAGACAATCAGCAGACTCAAGGATTGACATTGGGTTCAGAAGGAATACCCGGATAGAAAAAAAGCTACAGCTTGAGCCAAAATCATTATCAGACCTAGTTTGGTGGATTCAGATAAAGTGCTGCTACCACTGTTTTATATTAAGCTTGGTTTAATGAAACAGTTTGTTGAAGCCCTATCAAAAGGTGAAGTCTGTTTTATGCACTTGCACAAAACATTTCTGGGTTTGTCGGTAGCAAAATTAAAAGAGGATATTTTTGCCAGACCTGATGTTAGAAAACTGATTTCTGATACAGAATTTGATGGTGCAATGAATAACCTTGAAATGCTAGGTCTAACAGGCAGCTTTGGGCTGGTGGTCTTATGAGGTTAACAAGCTCTCACTTCTTCCAGCTACTGACCTCATTATGCAATCAAACAGACTGAGGAGTAATAAATGATCTCCTGCCTAGCCTTAGATGTAAAGGGCCAAATGTTTTCACTTTTCTCACCGTGGACTTTCTTGCTTGTTTTTGGACAGCTATCTCTAGGGCCCTCCTGCAAATTTCTTTAGAGGCACCTACTATAGTTGCAAGGATTTCTGCCCTCAGTGGTGTCCTTCTTCCCACATTTAGATGAACATTTGCATTTTCACTGCCCTTGTGTATTTTCCTCTCTTCCCTGTATAGCCATCCTAATCCCTGTATCTGATGTGTACTGTTCTTTCATCATTGCTCACTGATTGCCATCTCGGAAGCCTACCTCATTATAACAGTCATTGTGGAATCTTTATTTGAAGCTGTTTAGCAGTTAACGATGAGTAATAATATGCAGTAGAAACCATCAAAGCCCTACAATGCATATTATAGAAAGCAGCTGTCATTGCAATGTTGTAGCCAGCAGATTAAAACAGGAGCTGTGACAAGGCAATAGAAGGTACCAACATATCACACACCACACAGCAGAAAGAAATTTAAAAGCTTCCACTGTTTTAAATTTAGCATCATGCCATGCCTGCCTATTTAAAAAAAAGATGTGAGACACACTGTGCTTTTATCAACATAAATCTTACCATAATTTAGCAACTAAATGACTAGCAGTTGAGCTTCCAATCATTTAACTGTCAAAAATGGTTAGACACATGGAACATTTTATTGTTTTAATTAGTAAAATTAATTTTATAGAAAATACATGTACTACAATATGTTCATATTATATATAGCTTTTTTACAAACATTAATAAAGTATTACTGTGAGTCTATGGCAATCCAACAATTATCAATAAAATATCCTTGCCCACTGAAACAATTCATTGCTATAGGCAACTAGAACAATGCTTAAATGTAAACATTTGCCTGTTGAAAGTGTTGTCAACTGTTGAATATATTACTATGAAAATATACAGTTAATTTAATATTTGTTTACAGGAATATTTGCCAGTGAACAGTAGTATAGTTACAATGTTCCTAACATATTTGAATGATTTTAGATCATTGAAATTGTAGACTGCAATACCAATGGTGTATATGCATGGTCCAGAACACAACATTCTATTGTTCACTGGTTCAATGATGCAATATTCTCTCCCACCATCATGTGGAATAGAGTATAGATGTAAAAAATCACTGCATGCTTCACTTGATTTGGTCATAGACTTAAAGTTTTCAGATATTAGGGAGAGGGGGCAAAAAACACTTGTCTGCAATTTTTTTGTAAATTTACATGTCTGTTGTTAAAATTTAAACTAAACTTTGACTGACCAGGCTTTGTGTGCATCTGAACCCAATTAAAATAAGGCTTATAAATCTATGTGAGCATCTACAGTCAAGAACCTTACAAGCAATATTACATTTTACCTTGTTTTAACATTAATTTTTACCCTCATTTACAATAAAAGCAATTACAAAAATAAAATACAGTCTAACGCAGTATTTTGCAACCTCAGTCCTGTGGCCCCCCGTGGCTTCAGGTTTTTGTTCCAACCAGATTCCTAATCAGTGACAACACCTGATAGCACTGATCTCATTTAATTAGCTGGTATTATTTTTCTTTTATTCTACATTCAGAAAAGCACAGCAGCATGATTTTTACATTTATAAGACATTTAGAAATATTTCTGCCTTTGCTATAGATTTAAATGCTTAACTCTCTTTTGTTGATTTCATTATATTTTGCCCTTTCTCTGTGCAGTTTTTCCCCTTCATTGTATCTTATTAATGACAATTAAAAATGAGCAGAGCAGACACGCTGGCAAAGAACACTGAATAATCAAAGGCTGCAACTACTTTAGCATCAGACCCACTAATTAGTAAATAATGGATTAATTAAACAATTAGAACACCTAGAAATGCAGTATGAAAATCAAGATGAAAATATTGTTAAAAAGAAAAAAATACATTATTCCCATATAACTGCTTGGTACATTTTAAAATATATGTATTACCAAACTTATTTGTCTAATTTCTGTATTGTTCCCAAAACACAGAACTTGGGAAATAACACATCACTTAATTAGCCCAAGAGTCCAATTAAAAGCAGAAGCTGGTAAATTGTTCAGAAATCACTATGACAGATAATTTTTGTTAAATGTACAGTTTGTGAAAGTGAAAGTAAAATGTTTTTAGAAATTAATCACGATCATCACTCAACACCTCGGAGTTATCAGTGACAATGGGTTAAAAAAATTAATTTAGCTAAATGTTATTGTGTTCCAAACTGATTGTTTACCCAATACACAAAATATACCTAAACATTATGAGTTTGTATTGTAGATATGTTTAATTAACTGCATAATTCTTCTATGGAGTGAAGGTTCTTGTTTTTACCTTACTGACCTCAAAGACACCATCTGGTGGATATTCAAAAATAAATATTTTCTTATATTTGCAAAGTAAAGATCATTTTTATTATGGCTATTATTAAATAAGTGGTGTGATATCAGTGAAATATCTTCACAGTACTTTTCAACTTCTCCAGTTCCTAAGCCATATTTAGTCACTGTGATATACTGTATAATATTGTATAATGTAACAGGGTTGCAAGATACAAACTGCTTAAGTAAACATAAGCTTAGTGTGAGCTTCCTGCTGTGAAATTGCATATAGACCTTGGCAAGAATTGACTATATTGCTAAAAGAATATTCCTTTATTTCAGTGTGGTAAGAGCTTTCTTTTGGCATGCCATGCAGAATGGACAGAGCAACACTAAGAATGTGGATTTCTAAATCACTGTGGGATACACATTTTTAATGACTGATGTGATGGAAATGTAATGTCCATCTTTTGTCCAGTTCAGGAATGCAGGGTTCCAGTGTCTATCCCACCACTACTGGGTAGTAAGATGGTTATTCTAGGGTGACTTTTATATATAGTGGAAATAATTTGTTGTAAATATTTGTAATTGTTTACTAAACCCACAAAAGAAATGTACAAGGAAACTCCTAAATCAATTTGAAAATTAAAATTACCCATCAGTTCTTTTATTTTGTCTGTAGATAAGTGAACTTCTCAGCATGTGCAGACAGAAACAGAAATAGAGTATTCTGGAACATGACACACCAGTCAGAATTAAACAGGCAATTAGCCTGATAGTTAGAAGGCACACATTCAGATCAGCTTGTATTTTGAAAAAGATGGGTTATATCAGTTGTGTTTGCAAAGTGTCTAATAATAATTGTTATTTTTAGAATAGGGTCCTTCAATGAAATTAAAATGAGTAACTAGACACTTTATGGTTGTACCCACTCTCCGTTTATAAAACAAAATCCATTTGTTGATTCACTATTAAGACATTGATACATTTTGAAAGTAAACAGAAAAAGTGTACCAATTATGTGTTCCAATGGTCATTTAGGAAAATTTATAATCAAAGTCAAAACTGAAAAAACAAATTCTCCTTCTTCCCACTACTTCATAATTCACTACTTTCTTTGTAACAGAAACCTGGACTGCACAGGTGCACCCCCTGTCGTCCCTGCTCCGAATATCAGAGTCTACATTGCAGACTCAAAAGGGCTAACCTGTTGGTGACATGGTGGCACAATGATTAGTTGGTTCAAATCCTAGTATCAATGTAGGTTTTACTTCTGGTACTCCATCCCAAATATGTGCAGGTTAGCTTAATTGGAGCCTATAAACTGACATTATAGGGATGCACTCATAAGTATACCCAGTGGTGGACTGACATCTCATCCAGGGTTGTGTCCTGTCTTTTAAACAATGCTTCATGGATTGGCTCCACACCCCTAAGCTCTCAACTCAATTAAGCAGGTTCAACAATTGATGGATGAGTGGCTGATTCAGGTTTGATAATAAATGGGTTTAGAAATGAAAGCAAATGAGCAACATATTATTTAAAAACATTCAGATTTAATTAAAATGTAAAAGAACATATTTTTTTCATGGAAAACAAATTTGCTTGATTGCACAACCAAGGTAATCAAATCACTCAATTTACTAAGGTGAGGCTACTGGCGATGGACACAGGGGCACCTGCTATCCCATGCCCTTTTCTTCTCAAGGAGCTAATGACTGAAGGTCTTATTTGGCAAAGAAGGACAGCTGAGAAGTTTTATGGACCTACTGGACATACAGCCAAGCGAAATTAAAAATCCTTTCTGTCACTAACTGCCAGTGATATATTGCATTCTGAATTTGTCAAGGAAGGATAGCTGAGGGGTCTTATAGGCCTCATCTGTGCTTAACTGAGAATAGTATCAATGAAAATTTAAAATGGTATTTATGTCACTAACTGCCAAGGATATATTGCATACTCATTTGGCTTATTACTATCTACAAATGAGTTAAAGGTCATATTAAGATGACATTTTAGAGAACATGCACATTTTGTACATTGCACATTAATTATAAACACAATAGGTATAAATATAGCACTGGTTTAATATCTGTGCATGCTCAGAATGTAAAAGAAATGAAGCATAAAGAAAAGGAAAGGCTTTTTTTCCAGCTTAATTAGTACAGAACATATATGCAAGTGAAAACTATGTACAGTAGCAAAAGATATGGCCAACTATCGATCTCCAGTTTTAGTGTGGAGCGGGAGCACTGAATGTAACGCCTTATTTGCCTAAATAATTATCTCCTAATATTAACCATTCCAAACATACTCTCCACAAAACATACTATCTAGTATATGACTAACCAAAATTCATCAATACAATGCCTTAAATCTGCTTTGCCATATTCACATAATCACACATAATCACATTCTACCACAATACTCTGACATTAAGCAAACTCTCCTTTAAAAAGAGATAATTTAAAATAAAAATAATGTATATGCTATAAATGTAAACAAAAGTAGCTAATTGAAAAAAACAAGAGAAAAGGAGGGTTGGCATGCAGAGGAGCCATGGCAGATGCAGAAGATAAATCTCAGTATTACCGGTTTATAAAGTGCATGCAGAATGTAAATTGTATTTTGCGTTACTATGCACTTGATGATTAAATATTTCTAAAGCACACAAACAGACTAGGGCGGCACAGTGGCCCTGTGGTACTGCTGCCGCCATGCAGTAGGGAGACCATGGTTTGCATCCTGGATCCACCCTGCGTAGACTTTGCACGTTCTCCCTGTGTCTGTATGGGTTTCCTCCTACTGTCCAAAGACATGCAGGTTAGGTGAAATGTCAACACAAAATTGTTTGTATTTTCTGTGTGGGTATGTGTGTTCACCTTGTAATGGATAGGGGCCCTGTCCAGGATTTGTAGACTATGCTAGCTGGGATAACAACAACAATTTATTTCTTGTATAGCTCAAAATCACACAAGGAATGCCTCAATGGGCTTTAGCAGGCCTCGTTTTTTGACAGCACCCCAATCTTAACTCCCTAAGAAGACAAAAACACTCTAAAAAAACCCTTGTAGGAAAAAGTCTTAGGAAAGGAAATTTACAGAAAGACTCCCTTCCAGGTATGTTGGGTATGCAATGGGTGTCAAAAATGAGGTAAATACAATACACAAAAAAGAATACACAGAGCTAGATGGGCAATCTGTCATTGCCACCTCAGAAATATTGTACAATACTATACAAACTACAAGGTAAAATGCAAGAATAGATTAAACCACTCATCAAATACAGAACGTTCACATATGAGGATGCAGATTTGTTCAAATACATCAAAAACAAAGTATAAACTAATTAGCATAAAGGAAAAAACAACAATATCTGTTCATCAGCTAATTGTAGAACCACTGCCAGGTTGTAAAAAGAGAGTCAGACAAGCCAGACACAGTCCTGGAGATGACTTTTCTATAGGCAGACAAACAACTTGGCAGCAGATCAGCGGCACCAAGTGCCACACGAAGATACAGAGAAGAGAAACAGAATAAGGGAGAGTTAGTAACAGTTTAAAAATATCATATTACTTATGTTTTAGTATCTATGATTAACAACAGTGATGCAGTATGCACAGTGAATCAACAGCTCTACTCAGGGTATGCTAAACTGAAATAATGAGTCTTCAGCTTGGAGTTAAAAGCTGAGACTGGCATCTTGAGATCTTAACATGTGCTCTGGTTTGTAAATAATGGTAGGTTTAGATAAGTAAGCAAAACCTTGGGCATTTAAGGCTTTACATGTTAAAATGAGGATTTTGAAATCTGCCCTAAATTTAGCTAGTAGCCAAACTTAGAGTTATAGAGTTATGTGCTTGTATTTTCTTGCTCTTGTAATAATTCTTCCAGCAGCATTTTGAATTAACAGAAAGCTGTATAAAGAATAATTTGAGCAGCCAGTGAACGCCACATTACATTAGTCAATTCTACTAGAAATATATGTACAACTTAATTTCTCAGCATCCAAAACACCTTAATTTTCCAACATTTTTAATATGGAAAAAATATGTTTTACTGTGTTTTGTAATGTGCACTTTAATTGACATGCTCGTGTCAAAAGTAGTGCCTATATTGCGAGCTAATTTAATAAAACTAATGTTGATTTCAAAGAGTTAAATAATGACAAAATATTGCTGAGATCAGCATCATTCCCTCCAATAATTAAAATTTCTGTTTTGTCTGTGTTGAAAGACAAGTAGTTCACATCCATCCACTGCTTTAACTGGTTAACACATCTAATTAAGGACAACATTTGGACTAAAAGAAAGATATAATTTGGTGTCATCTACGTACAAGTGAAAATTAAACTTATGTTTTCTAATGATAGTTCCCAATGGAAGCATTTAAAGTGAAAACAGTAAAGGCCTCAGTACCGAGCCCTGCGGGGTACCACATCTCACTTATATGTATAATGAAGGAGGACTGTCAGCTCAATAAATAAGAACTAATAGGCTGTGGCCCCTCCACACCCCTGGTCTAAATTAAGTGGGTTAAAAAATGACAAAATGACATGATTAACAAACTGTATTTAATCCAGCATTGCTCCATTTAACACAACAAATAAGTAAATCACCAGGGGCCTCATGTATAAACGGTGCGTACGCACAGAAATGTTGCGTAAGAACTTTTCCACGTTCAAATCGCGACGTATAAAACCTACACTTGGCGTAAAGCCACGCACTTTTCCACGGTACCTCATACCTTGTCGTACGCAAGTTCTCCGCTCGGTTTTGCAGACTGGCGGCACCCAGCGTCAAAGCAGTGCTACTGTTCCTGTGTGGTTACACCTTATTTTCCTGACGCGGCTTTATAAATACACTGAAACTAACCGCATATTGTTTATTATTGTAACGCATCTGATTGTAATTAACTTGTAACAATATAATGGTCCAAGGAACAGCCATAGTATTCCAAATACCATAACTACTTTAGCGTTGTTACTCTCACTTCTCCTTCTTCTTCCTTCAGCTCCTCCCGTTAGGAGTTGCCACAGCGGTCATCTTTTTCCATATTACTTTCCATATGAATCACAGCAGCAGCTGATCGGAAAGAGAATTATCGGTATACAGCTTCAAGGACACGCTGTCTGAGCCACTGCAAAACGTTTTAAAGCCTTTCCTGTACGGACCTCGCGGTTCAGAAACAGTTTCATCCCAAGAACTTTAAATGCATTCAATCAATTGCACCTTGTAGAACTGTTTGTACTTATTTGTACAATCACCCCACTGTAAACTTGCACTATAGTTATAATATCGCACAACCTGAGCCACTTTATAAAGCGCGTATTTACATATGATGACGATATTTTTAAGGTGAAATGCAGCAAAATATGTTGATTATATTATACATATAAAACTTTAACTTCATTTAAATAATCTATATTCTTCACTGGGAGTGTCGTGAAGGATAGAATAATTAAACATGTTCTACGAAGATATTTCAATGTTCCTTAAACGTTTTGAATAATCGGCGCCAAGCTTACAGATGGCTTAACTTCTATTACAGAGCTGATTGTGTGGCGATTGGTTACTTGGGGAAAGAAAAGCAAGGACTGCAGTGGCGGCTACGCCAATATATATTGAATATAAAACAGAAAGAGAAAATAACAACACAGCTAAAAACGCAGCGACAAATTTCGGCAAATGTTAAATGCTTGTGTCATGAGCACGAGGCGGCTATGCAGTGTCTGCAACGGACGTGGCCATCCACTGTGCATAAGCTACCTTACTGACATTGGCGGGCGAAGGAGCCATCGATTCTTCCTCTGCCCAGTGCCACCACAAGCCTAGAGCCGCCCCTGCTGCTGCAATAAATTATTTCATCGAAGTGAAACACACGTTTAATAACGTGCTTTAACTCCTATCATCATAAAAATGATATCACGTATACATCTCAGTATTTTAGTTATTCAGAGAGCTGTAATATCACGAATGTAATGGATTCTGTGTCCAGTTGGAGGAAGAGAGCCGGTTTAAGAAGCAAGTAGTGATTCACACACATAGAGCACATAAAAGATCAAATACAAAACAAAGCATTTAACGTGCTACTTTAATTACGATGTGATTTGAGAAACTGGTTAATTAAACGATTTTAAGATGAAGTTTATGATGTTCTACTTTAATGACAAAATAAACTACGTGATTAAAGTGGAAATGTCGAGATTGAAGTTGACATTTCGTGCTTTTTCCCCACTGTGTGCCTTTTTTTCTCTGTACCCTAATAAGCTTCATATGACACTCAGACAGTGGGCTACAACTTGCCTTTTCACGGCGACTTTGACATGTGACTTCTTTTTTATTTCCGGCACTGTGCGATTTTGTGAACGTGAGCTTTCAAATTTCTCCAACACTCTATGTCACTCGATCAACTTCCTTTTGTTGATTATACCACGGTTTATTTGAACAAATAATATGTTTTTCCTTTGCCTCCACTTGGTATTCGCTGAAATTCTTATATTTTCCCCCGTGCTTTTCCCATTGTCTTTTCACAGAAGGCTGAGCTTAAGGGCGATTTATATTGATTTGCATATTCAAAGAGGCGTAATTCTGGGAGGAGTTGGGGCGTTACATAAAGCGCGTGCACGAGCGTTACTTTTCACGCTGATCAGGATTTATGTAGCGGAAGAACGTGGAAGTTGGAGTACGCCCAGATTCCTGCATCTGGATTTTTCCGTGCGTAAGCACATTTTGGCTTTTGTGCTTACGCCATGTTATAGTGCGAGTTCTACGCACGGCGTTATACATGAGGCCCCAGGTGAAAAAATAAAGGGTTTTTTTCATGACAGTATCTAATAGTAAACTTTGTGTAAAAGTTGACTGAGTGTGATAGACATCAACAATGTACAAGGTGTGGCAGAAAAGTAATGAGACTGATTTTTTATTTACCAAAGTTTTTATTTTTTTCAAAAATCAATGTTATCCCCTTCAAAGTAGTTCCCTTGGGCAGCTACACACCGATGGAGACGTTGTTCCCACTGTTGGTAGCAGCGCTGGAAGTCTTCAACCGGTATGGTCTTCAGCATGTCCGTTACACTCTTTTGGATGTTTTCTAAAGTCCCGAAATGACGTCCTTTGAGGACATTTTTCAGTTTAGGAAAAAGGAAAAAGTCACACGGACTGAGGTCAGGTGAATAAGGGGGCTGGGGAACCACAGGAATGCGTTTTTTCGATTGTCCTTCTGCTCAATTGTGAGGTTTTTCGGCACCATTTTGGCACAGACCTTTCGCATGTGCAAATGTTCAGTCAAAATTTGATGAACAGTAAATCTGTTCAAATTTAATTGTTCACTCAACATTCTTAATGTTAAACGACGGTCTGATCTCACAAGAGTGTTCACACGTTCGATGTTTTCATTGGTTTTCGAAGTTGAAGGCCTCCCTGAAAAACTTGAGCTCGGGGTAAAGAATGTTCCCCATAGGCCTGTTTTAACTTTTCAAACGTCACACTTGCCGATTCTCCAAGCTTAACACAAAATTTAATGACACAACGTTGCTCCAAATTCCGCTGTTCCATTTTGCATGACGCACAACCAAAAACACAACTTCGCTAATAGCAGTCACAAAAATCATGTAGTTAACGGAAGGAGTTGAAACTCGCACTGAGCTATGGGAGGGTACTGATACACGTGCTCTATCAAGGACAACAGCGCAGCGTTGCCAGATCGCTTGCAGTGTTGCCAGTCTCATTACTTTTCTGCCACACCTCGTATATTGTAAACTGCAACATAAAAAGAAACATATAAAAATATAATTGTTAAGAAGCTTTCAGGGGCAAAAGCACCAACAAGGCGATTCTTAGCAAACCTCACACAAAATCCCTAAAGTAGTGAGAGAATCACATTGGCAACAAGGAAAAGTCCTACATACACCAATGTGTGAAGATAAGAGGCAAGTAGGAGGCATTATACCCCATATGGGTATATGGTGTAATATATAAGGGTACCAGAATTTGTGAGAGTTGTAGCCTTGGTGGAAATGTGCAGTTTTCCCGAAGGTACAAGAAGGCTGATAAACCAGCAGGTGACACAGACTGTTAACCTCTTTTCAGAGACAGAGAGCAGGAGAAAGAAAGGGAGAGATATAGAAAGGGAGAGTAGCACCATCTCTTTATTGCATAATAGGAGAGGATACTCATAAACGTTTTCCACATTCAGGGCAAGTTCAGATCATCTTTTAGGTGGAGCGATTTACTGGCTAACTTTTAGGCCATTTGTATTACATGATACCTGGGAGCATAGTTCTAAGGGGTGATACAAACAATATTAAGCTGAAATGTATATAGCACTGATAAGGTTACAGGTGGATCAAATTCTCTTTTTATTAGTGTGAATAATGTTGGCCTATGGGTAAAAGGCAGCACTGAAGCAGGCTACCCTGGCTAGAGATATGAATTCAGCATTTAGTATTAAGAATTTAGTCAGGTGCTGGGTTGGAAAAGGGAATTGCAGCTTAAAAGAGTGCTTTGGGACAAGTCCAAGGTCTTACGACGCCCTGTCAATAAGACAAAAGCTAGTTCTGGCAGGTGTCACACATGTCACTGTATTGAGGAAATAGAGATACAATACCACTAGGAGGCAGTAGTGCCTATCATTGAAGAAAGTTACACTTGAATTAATTATTCTAGGGACTCAGACAGAAGAGATTGCAGTGTATGATGTGGTCCCAGAATGGAGATAAAAGATTATTTCTCTTCAGTTAGATGGTTAGCTTGGAGTCATGAACTGAGGTAAAACAAGAGTTTAACTGTCAGTATGGAAATGAGGGCAGGAGATCAGAAACAAAGGTATGGGAGCCAGAGGTCTGCCTCTTATGTCAAAAACCAGAAAGACAAAAAGGCTTCCCCTTCCCTTTTATAAATATGTAATTATTTTGTGTTGCTCTTACTCTCAATTTCCTCCTGGTGTCCTTTATTTATTAGAATAAAGGCACATTTTTAGAACTTTGGCTTCTTTGGCATTCATTTACTATGGTATGTGGGACGACTTGTGATCGCCCCTAGGATTT
Source organism: Polypterus bichir lapradei (assembly GCA_026402145.1). Lineage (NCBI taxonomy): Eukaryota > Metazoa > Chordata > Cladistia > Polypteriformes > Polypteridae > Polypterus > Polypterus bichir. The sequence goes on along the minus strand of JANRMT010062841.1, from coordinate 52,519,903 downwards.
ACAAAAGGTAAACAGACACACATGTTCAAAAAGAAAACAAATATAATTTAATAAGGTGACTTCTTGTTCCACAAAATTCTAGTGCTATACAAAATCAGTTTTTATATAAACTGGATAACACAAACATGACATGGCTATGCAAGGAAAATAAATTCTAGGAGAATTATAGTGAAGTATTGAAAAGTACTAACTTTTCCTTACCATTAAGCAAACTTTCAGATGTTGTAACAGTTTCCTCTTTCTGTTCTTTCTCTGTGGTAATTCTTTCGTGTACTTCACTTCCACAATGTGTGCCCTAATTTCAAAATTCACATAGGACTCATCATCATTTTCACTATTTCTCCAAGCAAGTCTCTACAATTTGAGTTTTTTTGATCTTCTTTAAGACTACTACCTCATGAAAAATGCTTGCCACCATTTTAAGCTTGTCATATTTGTATGCTCGCTCACCATTACTTCTGTTCACATCTATGAGATTCTTTGAAATGGGGATTTAGTCAGCTTGCTTATTCTTATGTCTAGCATTTGCTGATACTTTACTGGGGTACTTAAAGCTTCAGGATATCCACTAATTTTCTTAACCTTCTGAATGTTGTAGGCTGTCTACTTTAAATAAAAAATAAGCAGGTCATTTAAAAAAATGTAAACTGCCATGAATCACACACCCATTGGTTGGTTGCTATAATGGAAATGTAGCCTGTCGTCTGCCTACTTTACAGATGCATTCATTTCCTTGTGTTTTAAAATAATTAGCTCTCTGCCACATTCTACATACTGTTTTTGTTTTTCAACTTTCACTCACAGGCTTTGACCTAACTGCAACTCACACTCAGTTCAATTGTATTGATTTTTTGCTGTCTTTCTCAGTCTCCTATGGGAGCCATGCAACAGGATCAATTCTTACCTCTGACGCCATAAGGCTATTTACTCTTCCAGCTTTCACTGTATATGGCATCACCTTAATGCCTGGGTGTAACCTGCTGATCATTCAAGTTCTGTGCTATATTGTAGAGTACAAGAGGGCGCTGTTTTTTGAGAAATATTGAAATCTATGTATTCCACTGAGAGGAAAAAAAAAATCTCATCTTGAACTCCAGGAATTAAGCAACTAATATGTGAGAAGCAATTGAAAACATAAGCAGAATCTAAGTGATAATGCTATAAATGTCAGAACTATCAGAGCTCAGAATCCATACTGCAAACAGATAGCAAACCCAAGCTATTGTATTCAGTAACATGGGATATGTCAAATTAAATAAAATTGTAACTTGAAAAAAATGAAGAATGTGAACTGAGTGCTAGAGAACCAAAGACTGGTTATATGTCAGGAAGCAAGAATTCCAATCTGATTTAAGGCTGACATCAAATAAAGAAAGTCACTTAGATACATAGGTGGCATATTGTAACAATTATTAAGGCCTTTTTTGCTTTAATCCTGGTTGTGTAAACAGGTGCACATAGAAATCACCAGGGGCCTCATGCATAACGCCATGCGTAGAATTCACACTCTAACATGGCATGTGGACAAAAGCAGAAATGTGCTTATGCATGAAAACATCCAGATGCATAAATTTGTGCGAACGCCAACTTCCATGTTCATTCGCTCCATAAATCCTGGTCATTGGGAAAAGTAACACACGTGCATGTGCCTGCTGTCCCGCCCCAGCTCCTCCCAGAATTACGCCTCTTTGAATATGCAAATCAATATAAATAGCCCATAAGCTCAGCATTCTGTGAAAAGGCAATGGCAAAAGCACAAGGGAAAATAGAACAATTTCAGCGAATACCAAGTGGAGGCAAGGAATAACGTACTATTTATTGGTTTAAACAGTGGTATGTACAACAAAAGGAAGCTGATCGAGTGACATAGTGTGTCGGAGAAACTCGAAAGCTCAAGTTCACAAAGTCACACAGTGCCTGAAATAGAAAAGAAGTTGTCACATATCAAAGTCACCGTGAAAAGGCGAGTCGTAGTCCACCGTCTGAGTGTCATATGCTAGCTTATTAGGGTACAGAGTGGGAAAAAAACACAAAATGTCAATTTTAATCTTGAAATTTCAACTTTAATCACGTAGTTTATTTTGTCATTAAAGTAGAACATCATAAACTTCATCTTAAAATCATTTAATTTACTAGTTTCTCAAATCCCATCGTAACTAAAGTAGCATGTTAAATACTGTGGCGAGTGGCTGGGGCTGCTACCCAGCCGGGATGCCCAGGATGACCGGAGGAGGGCTTACGCCTCCTCCAGACCATGAGGGGGTGACCGGCCTGGTTGCTTTGGGGACCACGGGTAGAGAGCTTGGAAGCTCAACCCTGTAGGGGTCCGTGGTCACCGCCAGGGGGCGCCCCAATGCCTAGAGAGCCCTGGACCTCAGTGCTTCCGCCACACCCGGAAGTGCTGGGGGAAAAAGATCGGGGACACCCGGAGTGCTTCCAGGTACACAGCCGGTGCTTCCGCCACACACGGGCGTGTCGGCGGAAGGTTACTGGAGGACACCTGGAGCACATCCGGGTGGCTATAAAAGGGGCCACCTCCCTCCATTCAGGGGCGAGAGTCGGGAGTGGAGTAGGACGGAGCTTGAAGGAGAGGATTGGAGGTGGTCTGAAGAGTGAGGCAGAGAGTGTGAGGCCTGGACTTTGGTGGAGTTTGGGGTTTGTGGTGCACTTTAGTATTGTACATAATAGTGTAAATAAACATGTGGTGGTGCTTAACAACATGTCTGCCTGTCTGTGTCCGGGGCTTAGTCCACAATGCTTTGTTCTGCAGCGCTGCGGCACTGTGTCCTCACATGTTTAATTATTAACAATATAGATTATTTAAATGAAGTTAAAGTTTTATCTGTATAATATAATAAACATATTTTGCTGCATTTCATCTTAAAAATGATATCGTCATCATATGTACAGTAAATACACGCTTTATAAAGTGGCTCAGGTTGTGCAATATTACAGCCGTATCACAAGTTTACAGTGAGGTAATTGTACTTATAAGTACAAACAGTTCTACAAGGAGCACTGATTGAGTGCATTTATACAGTAGTTCTTGGGATGAAACCGTTTCTGAACTGCGAGGTCCGTACAGGAAAGGCTCTGAAGAGTTTGCCGTGTGAGAGCAGTTCAACAGACAGCATGGCTAAGGCAGTGTGTGCTTGATGCTGTATACCGATAATTCTCTTTCCAGTCAGCTGCTGTAGATCTGTGATTCCCCACTCAGATATAGTGATATAAATACTCCGAGTGGTGCAATGAGAGTAATATGGAAAAAGATGATCCGCTGTGGCAACCCCTGATGGGAGCAGCTGAAAGAAGAAAAATAAGGTGCAGTGAGAGTAACAACGCTAAAGCAGCTATGGCATTTAGAATAGTTTGACCATTCTGTGGACCATTATATTGTTACAGGTTAATTACAATCAGATGCCTTAAACTAATAAACAATATGCAGTTAGTTTCAGTTGTGGAACTAGACCTGGACACAGACAGGCGGACATCGTTTTTTCACCCAACACACGTTTTATTTACAAATATATTTACAATATTTTAAGTGCACACCCAGTGCCTCCAGCACCGATCCCCCAAAGTCCAGGTCTCACAGTCACAAATTGCCTTCCTTCTGGCCGCCTCCACTCCTCTCTCGAGCTCCGTCCTCTTCCACCCGACTCTTGCTGTCGACGGAAGGGAGGCGGCCCCTTAAATAGCAACCCAGATGGGCTCCAGCTGCTTTCCCGGCAATCCCCCGCGGACACACCCCCGTGTGGCAGAAGTGCCGGCTGCGCATCCAGAAGCCCTCCGGGTGTCCCCAGTCTTCTTCCCCCCAGCACTTCCTGGTGTGGCGGAAGTGCTGGGCTCCAGGTTTCTTCAGGCACCGGGGCGCCGCCTGGCGGTGGCCACGGGCCCCTACTGGGTTGGGCTTCCAAGCCTTCTACCCGTGGCCCCCAACACAACACAACCTCGCGGTCTGGTGGAGACAGAATCCCTCCTCCGGTCCTCCTGGGCGTCCCGGCTGAGCTCCACCCCCAGCTGCATGCGACACAGTATATTTGATAAAGCCGCGTCAGGGATGTGGATCTAAAAAAGAAAGGGTAACCACACTAGAAAAGTAGCAATGCTTTGAAACTGGGTGCCGCCATTTTGCAAAACCGAGCGGAGAACTTGCGTACGACAGGGTATGAGCTACTGTAGAAATGTGCGTGGTTTTATGCCAAGTTTAGGTTTTATGCATCATAATTTGAATGTGGAAACGTTCGCACACAACATTTTTATGCATACACACCGTTTATACATGAGGCCCCAGGCTACTGGATTAGCATTTAGCTCTTTTGCATAGGTCATGGTGGTTTCCGGGTATTCCATCATCTTGCCTGCCTCTTCCATATCAACACAATATACTACAATATACCACTTTGTCCAGAGCTAGACAATCAGATTTCTGAACTTAGATCTCTTTACATCAGTATCATTTATGCATCATGTAAAGGCTGCTCTTGAGAGTCACAGATGATTAATTCCAGAATTTGATTTTTCTAATTTTACACTGCTGTGAACACTCCTATGAAATCCTAAAAGTCTGGACTTTCTGCCTGTACTATTACAATCATAGCTAATTAATTTATGCTCTTGTGACATTGTTGGTTTTGAAATGTTAATAAACACACAAGTCCCTTTTTGTTGCAGTATCATGAAAATGAAAGTGCCCCATTTAGAATGTCAGTATGTCTTGTGTAGTCCGTTGTGTAACATATGCACGAGTGTGCCAGGTTTGGCAGTGAGGTGGACAAGTATGTCTGCATTGGTCAGGCCAAAAGTCAAATTAACTTAAAATGTGTAATTTTGTTGTCTGAGTTACTGATCAGGTTTAATGACACACACCAGTGTGTACTATTTTAAAATATTTAAAATATAACTATAGACCTATAGAAATAAGCAGCTGCAGATAAACAGCCAACTTCAGCCCTGTCAGAAATCATCTTATCAAAGCATAATGACAATGATGGAAAGAAGTGCAAAAACAACAATTCACAGCATCCCTCCTAACAACTTCACTTGGATTTCTAGCAAAGCAGATCCAATTACATCATACAAAGGTTGTCCAGCATGAAACGCTTTGCCTGTGGTTTGAGCATTTCTCCATCAAAAAGACATGCCCAAATAGATTGAGGACAAGACAGTTCAAGCCTTGTTTGATTGACAAATTGTTTGTGCCGCCAGATCCTCTTATAGTTTCCACTTGGTATCACAATGCATATCCTAAAAATTCACACTGATGAAAAACCTGTCCTGCATTTCTGATTTGATTGAATATCATTGATAGCTTTCAGTTCAAGAAGTTGCTTCTGAAATTTGATTCTTTATCCACATACCACAATGAACTTTTCAGATTTCTTCCTCTATCTCCAGGACATGTAGTTTACTGTGGGTTGACTGGTAGGTCCAAATTGACCTGCTATGCATATATATGTGATTGTGTCCTGTGATGGACTGGCATTTTGTCTAATTTTGGTTCCTGGTTGATGCTACCAAAAACATTCGATCACTACCATAAATCTGTATCGGAAAGAGGTGGATTTTGAAAATGGTGAATGAATCAATTTACAGCTGCTGCCTCAGAGCTCCTGGTGACTGGGATATGTTGCTTTTTTTCATATATAAGCTTTTCCCAAAGATTGTATGTTCAGAAGTACAAATTCCCAGACATTGCTGAGATGGTATGAAGTTGTAGGGGTAGGTCTGCAATCACAGTGGAGTTTAATAATTAGTACACAGTTCTGATTTCATTTAAATACTAAGGGACAAGGGGGCCTTTTTATACTGCGCTTCTGGCAGAAGTGGCAAATGGAAATGAGGTGGGCGTAGTCCAGCTGGTTCACAAGTCCTCCAGTAGTGTGTTTATTATTTTAGCCCCAGCAGACAAAAGCAAATGGTCACACCTGCACAATTTTGAATAGGCTCAATATAAATGTTCTAGCAATGGTTTGGCAGCCCTCCCAGGACTGATTTTTGCTTTGCATCTGATTCTGCTGACTAGGCTCTAGTACCCTATGATCTTATAGATGTATTAAATGGATATGATAGTGTTATGATAATGTATGTTAGTAATTTCTTGCACACATGTTAAGCCATTTTCACTAATCATATTATTTTCCCTGGGCACCGCCATTTGTGCTGCTGTCGTCAAGACATACCCACAGTTGCTACTGAACACAGTCCCGGAAGTTACAAGATTGACTGTGTGTCTGAGATTGAAGACATTAAAAGAAAGACAACTTTTGTGCATGCATTAGTTTTGCTAATTAAACTTTTTAGACATGTTTAGTACTTGACTTTTTCTTTTGATTTTGAATTTAGATTTGTATATAGATAAAGGATAGGACTGATTTTTGGTTTCAGTTCTCTGTTCATTTATGTTTCCTCTCCTGGTCATCCCCTTTAATTTTGTTAGCCTTTCCTGATGCAAGTGTAGCAGAAAGTGATTGGGTGGATACTTATAAGAGATTATTTTTGTATTTTTCTATTGCGTGACTTAAGGCCATCATTTAATATTACAGAAGATTGTTGACCATGGATTTCATTGTCCAGTTTAGTAAAGCAAATAACTTTAAATTAAAATAAAACACTTGCAATATTTACTATTCACCTGTTTTGTCACCAACACACAGTCCATCAAAGTGCACACGAACACCCGGTGTCAGTTCAGACATACCACTGAACATAACACACACACCTTTGAGAAATAGGAGGAGGATGGAGAACGTGAATCATAATCAAACTGATTGACAAGCATTTCTTTCTGGTTTCAGCTTATAGTCTAAAGACATAGTGAAGATTAACTGGCAATTCCACATTATTCTGTGTTATTTTAGTGTAAGGTGGTCTGAATGTGTGCACTGTGTCTGTGATGGACTGGAATTCCATTAAGTGTTGGCTTCTGCCATGCAGCCATGATAATAAGCATCTGTTCTCCACAATCCTGTAATTCAAAAACTGACTTTAAGAAATCCATTGACAGGTGAATGGATAAATGGAAAAACAGAAAAGAAATAAAATAAAATATAATTAATTTTATCATACAACAAAATCTGCTCAGTCCAATTCAGGGTCACAGAGAACTTCAGTTTATCCCAGCAGCACAGTAAGGCCAATTCATTAAAGGGCCTACTTATTGCTTTCACCTTTGCTCACACAAGGATATTTTAAAATTGCAAATTAACTTAACATGCACTTCTTCTGGGATGTGGGATGAAAAGTAGAGTGCATGAAGGAAAACCCTTTCAGACACATGGAAATGTACACATTTTACACAGACAATGACTTGGTGTAAGATTTGAACCCCAGATGCTAGACCCATGAGGCAGCGGTGCTAACCATTACATCACTTGCAATAATTAATAATTCTATTAATAAATACCTAATGAATCTGTGTGCATGACAGATGCATGAAGTGATTAAAAAATAAAATGACTGAATTTGTTGAAATTTATACTTTACAATAATGTCAGAAAAACATTGAATACAAATTTGAACCTTTTTGATCGTAACTCAGTTTCTAAGTCTATAATTATAGACTACAACACTCACATTTGCAGTCATTTTACAGCTATTATTTTAAGCCAATTTTATTGAGGCTTCTGTCCATCCTTTCTAATTAGCATTTGTTTAAATGTCACCTCAATTCCTTTTCTCAGGAGAACACGAAAACAGCCAGCCAACCAGCCGTCTCCTTTTACTTGGCAGAAAGATTTCTTTACGTCTGGTGTGCATTTAGCCGTGAAGGGTATGACTTACTGGGCATCCTTGTCTTTCTGACTTTATTTATGCAATGACTCTTTTGCTTTATAAATGCAAATATACACAGAAGAATTCTTTGCTATATTGTTTCTGTTTCTTTTTTTTTTTGTGTTTTCAACTTTCAGTCCATCTCTAACAATGATATATACAGTTACGGCAATTTGAAATTACATTTTAATATTAATGTACATATAGCTTGTAGCTGCACAACTATTGGGCAGGACAGTGAGAACACTAACATCCCTAACAAAATGATAACTAAATCCCTAAGGTATTACCTTATCTTAACAGTTATGACAGATTTGCTCTGTTCCTGTAGGTACTACTTATCTTCTTCTTCAACACAAAATGACTGTGTCACAATTCTCACCTCCAAATTACTCTGCTCTGCTCTCCAAAATCTTTGGTCATCGTATCTCCACTCAGCCTTCGCACCAAATCATTTTCAGTACTAAGCAGGGGTGTCTTTTGCCTGTCATTTCATTCAGAATCCATCATCATCATCATTTGCACTCCACTTATCCTTATGAGGGTCACAGTAACAACACAATGAACTGGGCTAACCAGCATCCTGTCCTCAGCAACTTCTTCCAGTAGGAAGTATATCTTATGGATTTCCCACATATTCCTAGGTAATTTGACAAACATAATCCTTCCAGTATGTCCTAGGAATGGTCATGATTATTTTTAATGTGAGGCATCCTAAGTAAATGCTCAAAACCCCCTCAACTAGATTCCGTACACTCATATGGACACATTCCTGTCATGAAGAGTGCAGCCTGGCAACTCTGATTTCAGTTATTTGTATTTATAACCCAGTCATTTTTATCACTATTTAGAGCTAAGTGATCATAGGTGTGCATGAGACTAGAAAACTCACATTTTGTTTCAAGAACTTAACTCTTGCTTTACCACTATGGTCTGCTACAATGTTTGCAAAGCTGCTGCCAATACAATAAGTTTTTAGCCAATTTCATGATCACTTCTTCTCTCAGTCGTGAATAAGGCATTGATGCAGCAGAATCTAAGGACAACTAAAATCTGGAAAGGTGCTACCTCCTGTTGGCTTCCATTAGCACAGCATCCTTAACTCAAAAACTATCCACGTCTAAACACACTTAATCCAGTTATAGGGACTGAGGGGTCAGAAGACTGTATCAGTAGTATTGGAACAAAACTTGGCCTAGGTGCCAGTCCATCACAGGGCATACTCAAAAATACATGAATGCTGGTCCAATTTACAGTTCATAATTAACCAATATACTGTACAACTGCCAAGCAGAAAATGAGCTGGGATTTGAATTCAGTCTTATGATTCTGTGAGGCAGCAGCCCTGTGCCACTCTAATTTACTAATCAATGGGTATTTAAGTGTACTAATCTCAAATAAACATATCAGAGGTGACAATTTCTATGTTAAAATTATGATTTCATAAAAATAAGTCTACACATTATTTTGGTAAACACTTTTTTGATACTGTAATTGCTTATCGAGAATGCTTTATGAGTATAAACTGTTCAGATTTATACAGTACTTGTATAAATACTGTTATGGGTGCCCTAGGAAACAATGGGATTGCAGACAGGAAAAGGTGGCAAAGGAAAACAGCAGAGTTCACTAAAAGAGTTTGCTTGGTGTCATTTTTAATTCCTCCCTTTCTTATTCTGCCCACATAAACCACATTAGGAAACGTTCCTACTTTCACCTCTGTAACATATCCAGTGTTTGCTCTTTCCTGTCTTTTTCTAATGCTGAGAAACCTGTCCATGCTTTTATCACCTCTTGCATCGATTACTGTAACTTGCTGCTGGCAGCTGCCGCTTCTAATCTTATATCACAGCTCCAGCTGGTTCAAAGCTCTACTGTAAGAGTCCTAACACGAACCAGCAACAGCGATCACATCACACCCATCCTGCTTCGCCTCCACTGGCTCCCTGTGTCTTACAGAATTGAATATAAAATGATATTATTAACCTACAGAGCTTTAAATGGCCTCACACCAGACAATATCAGTGACCTTCTCTATCACTATGCTCCTGTTCGCACACTAAGGCCTTCTGATCCTGGCAATCTTGTTCTGTCTCACACTAACCTGCACTCTATGGGTGACAGGGCCTTTAGTTGTATAGAACCCAGACTTTCGAATGACCTCCAAAAATTAATTAGATCAACTGACCCCATTCATTCTTTAAAAAAAAAACTTAAAACTCATCTGTTCAGGAAGGCTTTTAACTTAACCTGACATTAACTTAACCTGACATTCTGCCTCCTCTTTCAGTCTTCCTCTCCGTCGAGATACTCAATATAATTTTTGTGTGTGTTATATATATAGTATTGAATCTAGTATTTTACTCTATTTTATTGTCTTTTATTCTGTTTAATACATTTGTATATCCTGTATCTATCTGTTTTAATGTTCTGCTCAGGAGACATCTGTATCCAATGTTACATATACCTGCTATTTCTTTAGGAGACTCTGTGAAGTGCCTCCAGCATGGAAAGGGCACTATATAAATAACATTTATTATTATTATCCATCCATCCATCCATCCATTATCCAACCTGCTATATCCTAACACAGGGTCACGGGGGTCTGCTGGAGCCAATCCTAGCCAACACATAGTGCAACGCAGGAAACAAACCCCGGGTAGGGCGCCAGGCCTTAATTCTAAGCGGTATGTGTGGAGACAACCAGGCACTGCTCATCACTTGTCCAATACAGTCCCCACAGTGAAGCATGGCAGTGGCAGCATCATGCTGTGGGGGTGTTTTTCAGCTGCAGGGACAGGACGACTGGTTGCAATCGAGGGAAAGATGAATGCGGCCAAGTACAGGGATATCCTGGACAAAAACCTTCTCCAGAGTGCTAAGGACCTCAGACTGGGATGAAGGTTTACCTTCCAACAAGACAATGACCCTAAGCACACAGCTAAAATAACGAAGGAGTGGCTTCACAACAACTCTGTGACTGTTCTTGAATGGCCCAGCCAGAGCCCTGACTTAAACCCAATTGAACATCTCTGGAGAGACCTAAAAATGGCTGTCCACCAACGTTTACCATCCAACCTGACAGAACTGGAGAGGATCTGCAAGGAGGAATGGCAGAGGATCCTTAAATCCAGGTGTGAAAAACTTGTTGCATCTTTCCCAAGAAGACTCATGGCTGTATTAGCTCAAAAGGGTGCTTCTACTAAATACTGAGCAAAGGGTCTGAATACTTAGGACCATGTGATTTTTCAGTTTTTCTTTTTTAATAAATCTACAACAATTTCAAAAATTCTTTTTCTTGTCTGTCAATATGGGGTGCTGTGTGTACATTAATGAGGGAAAAAATTAATTTAAATGATTTTAGCAAATGGCTGCAATATAACAAAGAGTGAAAAATTGAAGGAGGTCTGAATACTTTCCGTACCCACTGTATATATACACATATATATATACCTGTGTATATATATATATATATATATATATACTCAGCAAAAAAAGAAACGGCCCCTGACTTTCAACTGTTTTTACTTTCAGTAGACTTAATGTGTAAATATTTGTATGAACACTTAAAGAGTCAACACCATAAGACATAAACTAAAAATGTTTCACAATGTGTCCCTGAATGAAGGGAGGCTCAAAATCAAAAGTACCAGTCAGTATCTGGTGTGGCCACCAGCTGCTTGAAGTACTGCAGTGCATCTCCTCCTCATGGACTGGACCAGATTTGTCAGTTCTTGCTGTGAGATGTTACCCCACTCTTCCACCAAGGCACCTGCAAGTTCCTGGACATTTCTGGGAGGAATGGCCCTAGCCCTCACCCTGCGATCCAACAGGTCCCAGACGTGCTCAATGGGATTGAGATCTGGGCTCTTCGCTGGCCATGGCAGAACACTGACATTGCTGTCATGCAGAAACTCACGCACTTTTTGCCACTCCTGTCTGGTCCAGCGAAGGTGGGTTTGTGCCCATAGGCGGCGTTGTTGCTGGTGATGTCTGGTAAGGACCTGCCTTACAACAGACCTACAAGCCCTCAGTCCAGCCTCTCTCAGCCTATTGCGGACAGTCTGAGCGCTGATGGAGGGATTGTGTGTTCCTGGTGTGACTCGGGCAGTTGTTGTGGCCATCCTGTACCTGTCACGCAGGTGTGATATTCGGATGTACCGATCCTGTGCAGGTGTTGTTACACGTGGTCTTCCACTGCGAGGATGATCAGCTGTCCTTCCTGTCTCCCTGTAGCGCTGTCTTAGGCGTCTCACGGTGTGGACATGGCAATTTATTGCCCTAGCCACATCAGCAGTCCTCATGCCTCCCTGCAGCATGCCTAATGCACGTTCACGCAGATGAGCAGGGACCCTGGGCATCTTTCTTTGGGTGTTTTTCACAGTCGGTAGACAAGTCTCTTTAGTGTTCTGCGTTTTTAGAACTGTGACCTTAAATGCTTACTTTCTGTAAGCTGTTAAGGTCTTAACGACCATTCCACAGGTGCATGTTAATTAATTGATTATGGTTAATTGAACATGCATGGAAAACATTGTTTAAACAATTTACAATGAAGATCTGTAAAGTTATTTGGATTTTTAAAACATTATTGTTGAAATACACAGTCCTGAAAAAGGGACATTTCTTTTTTTGCTGAGTATATATATATAGACTCAAACCAATTATGACAGCAGCAATCCAAGCTGTGAGAAAACACTAAAAAGGAGGCGTGTCAGACGTTGTGGTACATTTTCTGATGCAGCAAGACGAAAACAACTTCGTGACGCTGCCGCCAAATACACAAAACAATTACTTTGACAATCATGTTACGTTATTTTTAAAATGTTTCTTTTTCTTTACTTCTTTAACACACTACTTCTCCGCTGCAAAGCGTGGGTATTTTGCTAGTAATAATTATAACCTTCATGAAGTGCTTTGAAAGCTTGGTTCTGAGGCACATCAAACACATTCTCCCTTCACTCTGGACCAACACGAATGCACTTAGAGAGCAAACAGATCCACAGAAGATGCCATTATCAGTGTCCTCTTCACCGTTCTGACCCATCTCAAGCAGAAAAGGACATATAGTATGTAAGAACGCTCTTTATTGATTACAGCTCGCAGTTTAATGCACTTATCTCCAGCAGGCTGATCGCCAAATTGCTTGACCTGGGTCTCAGCCAGTCAGTGTGTATGTGGATCAAGGAGTTTCTGACAGGCCACTTGTAAGCAGTCAGATTTGGCCCCCTCCTCTCCCCTGACCTGATACTCAACACTGGTGCCCCATAAGGCAGTATGCTGAGTCCCTTCCCGTATGCCTTGATGAAATTCAGTAAATACAATTATTAAATTTATAGATGATACAACAGTGGTGGGGCTGATCTCAAATGATGATGAGACAGCCTATGGGGACAAAGTGTAAATTGATAGTATGGTGCTGAGAAAACAACCTGGTACTTAAAAAAAAGAAAACAAAACAATGTGTCATTAATTTCAAGAGTTAATGTCATGCTTTATTTGCTCTTCAAATCAATGGAAATAACGTGGAGGACCATATATGGTCAATAATCACTACTGCTCTTGTCAAAAAGGCACAGCAATGGCTCTATTTTTTAATGGCGCTTAAAAAATTAAATCTGACCCCCCCAGCTGCTTGTGTTGCTTCACTACTGCTCTGTACAAAGCATTCTGACACACTGCATCAATGAGTGGTACACGAACTGCACAGCTGTAGACAGGAAAGCTCTCCAGAGAGTGGTAAACTCTGCACAGACAATAACTGGACCTCAGTTGCCCTCACTAGAAGACATGTTTGAATCACAATATCTTTGCAATGCCAGCAGTAGTATGAGAAACACTACTCACGCCTGCCATCATCTTTTTATGTTGCTGTCTTCTGGGAGATGCTATAGGGCTGCGAAAATCTGCATCTCCACACTCAAAAATTGTTTTTATTCTTCATTGAACTGAACTTAGTGTATAAATGCCCCCTAACTACCCTCTTGGTTATTCAGGAACCTTATATATTTATTTTGATTATCATCTGAAATACTGTTGACTGTGTACACTCTAGCAGAAGTACAATACTTTTATTTCTTTTCATACATATATGTATATTATTTTAGTATTTTGTTTGTGATTGCTCATAAATCGTTTTTAGCAGTAAAAACATTTCAGGGGATGTATAATTATTTTGTTGTTTTTGAACTCACTAATAATAAAGGCATCTATCTATCTATCTATCTATCTATCTATCTATCTATCTATCTATCTATC
>JANRMT010062841.1:52471122-52505865 GCA_026402145.1 Polypterus bichir lapradei | reverse complement strand
ATCTATCTATCTATCTATCTATCTATCTATCTATCTATCTATCTATCGTGCATGTGGAGTTTTGCATTTTCTTCTTCATGTGGGCTTTTTGAGTACTGCAGTTTCCACTCACACATGAAACATGGCCTTCATTTATTGAATGTACACAGTGAAGGACTGCACCTTAAACATGGCTGGTTTCTACTTTGCATCTTAAGTTGCTGGATTAGGCTATGACCCCTTTAACTAGTAAAAAAGGATGCATATTTTTGTAATGCATGTCTTTGTAAGATTTTTTTTCTAAATCATTATAGGAACTTTTTTTGAGAGTTCAAGAGAGCATCAGATCCCATTAAGTTTATGTACTTCGCTATTTTGTTCCCTCCAACACAGAAATATACACTGTCATGAATTATCACACTGAATAAGACAAATAATTCATCCAGAGAATTCTTCAAACAGAACTATTGCACAGATTGAAAGAAGAGAAAGAATGGAGAAGATCCCTGTGAAGTCTACAGCACTGCTTTGATGCTGATGAGAAACTGTCCCTCTGAAACCATTGTAGAAATGTCTAGATGTCAAATGACTGCAGTTTTTAAAAGTCTATCTCCGTATTCTCCTTTCTCAAAGGACCTGCAGGCCCCAGTTAGTCTGCTGCTTTCAGACACATCTATAGGCATTGTGCATGTAAGTATCAATAAATCTGAAATGGAAAAGTGGCAGGTCTCCAACAGATTTATCATTAACAGTAGGCTCTGAGACAGGAGTGGGGTTTTACGTCGACAGCTCTGCACTGGATAATTTAAATCAGGTTGACTTTACAATTGCTTGTATTACTTTACATAGAAAATTGTATGTGATATATAATAATCTTTAAGATAAAGGACTTTTATGTTTCCAGGTAAGCACTCTCTCATTTTTATCTAAAGAAATAATGTCATTCTAGTATCCAGTTATTAGTAACAACTGGAACGCAGCAGCTAAAAGCTCATAAATATTCTGTGTGAACTGTTGTGTCAATGTGATGTAATAGCTTCCTTACAGATAACAGTGATACTCACTTAGAGCCTAATCCATTTATAATACGAGCCAATAGAAAGTCTATGCCTACTTTTAGAACCAAGGACTGTAAGAAAGGTAGAAAAGCCTGTCACAGCCTTACTGAAGCAAAGCCTTCTGAAACAAGCAGACTGAATTCTGCCCAAAGGGTGGAGAAGGATCATAAAACATAGTCAAAACCAAAACCAAGTCTAAATCAAGGAGAAGAAATGCATTGCACCAAAGCCTAGTCACTAATCAGAAAATAAAGTCAGAGGGAAAATCAAAAATTCGGATGCTGAAACTTTGAGTAAGCGATTTGCACTACGTTCGTTTGAGGTTTTCTTTTTTTTATTTGATTCACAGATATGCATGAATAAATCATCTTGCTGCTTTAAGGGGTTTTGCACTACTGATGTAAGATGTGGTGCCATCTGAAAACATGTTCCTTGTCAACCAGGAGCAGTGTGCCAGTAACGGGAATCATAACATGGCAGCACCTAAATGCAAAACAAAATAACATTGAAATAAATAATCACCACAATCAGGAAACTTTAAACACTATTTGTATAATGTACACATATACTTTATAGACAAAAGTTTGTGGATAGGTGATTATCACACCTAAATGGGCTTGTTGGACATCCCATTCCAAAACCATGTACATTAATATGGAGTCTGTCCCCTGTCCCCCTTTTGCAGCTATAACACCCTCCGCTCTTCTAGGATGGCCTTCCATGAGATTTTGGAGTGTGTCTGTAGATATTTATGGCAAAAGAGCATTTGCGAGGTCAGGTTCTGATGATGGCCAAGAAGACCTGGCATGCATTCAGTGCTCCAGCACATCCCAAAGGGTTGAAGTCAGGGCTCTGTGCAGGCCACTTGAGTTCTGTCACACCAAACTTGACACACCATGCCTTTATGGACCTGGCTTTGTGAACAGAAGTACAGTCATGTTGGAACAGAAAAGGGCCTTCCTCATACTATTGCCACAAAGTTGGAATACACAATTATCTAAAATGACTTTGTATACTGTAGCTTTCTTTACTGAACCCAAGTAGCTTTGGCCAAACCATACCCCCCCCCTCCACCAAACTTTACAGCACACACTATGCAGGTAGTTTCCTCCTAGCATCTGCCAAACTCAGATTCAGCCATTAAACTGCTAGATAGTGAAGCACGATTCCAACTTCAGAGAACAGGTTTCCACTGAGCCAGAGTCCAATGGCGGCATATTTTACACCACTCCAGCCAATGCTTGGCTTTGCTCATAGTGATCTTACTCTTGTGTGCAGCTGCTTGGCGATGGAAGCCCATTTCATGAAGCTCCTGACTCATGGTTCCTGTGCTAATGTTGCTTCTAGAGGCAGTTTAGAACTCTGTTGTGAGTGATGCAGCAGAGAACAGGTGATTTTTCCACACTGTTTGCTTTGGAACTAGGTGGCCCCACTCTGTGAGTTTGCATGGTCTACCTATTTGTGGCCGAGCTGTTGTTGCTAATTGACACTTACATTTCACAATAATAGCACTTACAGTTGACCAGGACAGATTCAGCAAAGCAGAAAGTTCATACACTGATTTGTGACAAAGGTGACATCCTATGACAGTGCCAGTTTTAAAGTCACTGAGCTCTTCAGTTACAATCTGCTAATGTTTGCCAATGGAGATTGCATGGCTGTTTACTTGAATTTAGGCACCTATGGCTGAAACATCTGAGCTCAGTCATTTTGAGTGGTGTCCACATACTTTTGGTAATTTAGTGTACAGTGGGGTTATTTCTACCATATGGACTAAGTGCTATTAATTTTTATGACAAGATAACAATTTAGAATGACAGGCAATTCTTACCTTGAAAAGACAGAGCCTTACATTTTTGGCAGGAGGCTTTGATATTTTAATTGGAGGAAGAGGATTGAGCAACATCATGAGGATTGTCATCATCTCTTCCTGAATATCCTTCAACTGCTCGCTACAGAATGTAGTTAATATCAAATTAGCGCAGTCCAAAGCTTACACCTAGTTGTGTTTGATTTGTTCAATTTGACAATGTTAATGTTGTTTATTTTACTGTGCAGTCCCGTTCACTTTTTATCTTGAACAGCCCATCTTCACATACAGTATTAGATCATTTATGTGAATGTTATATTATGAAATAATGTGTTCAATTAGAGGCATTTCCTTTATTTTTCAGGGTCAGGGACATGTTTTATGGGCAAATAAAGCTGTATAGTGAGACATTATTGCAAATAATCAGCATTGTATATGCAAGGTATTATGAAAGTGAAGCATGGTGTCTTATAGTGGGGACCCTGGCTCCTCTGTGTATCACCCATAGCACATCCCTTCAACATGTGAATAAAAAAAATATTGTGAGTGATATTGATGAAAAATGTAGTTGGTTTTAGAAATTCTATTCACTTCAGCACTGCCCAAAGCTGCACAACTCATTTCAAGACCACATTGTGACCACCATAATTAAGGTGATTAAAATGTGTACATTCACATCACATTCCACTGTGATTACTGTATGGTTAATATGTTATTTTTGTGCCGTGTGTAACATTGACATTACGTGCTTATCTCTGCATACTGATTATACACACGTAGGTGGGATTACAGATGGGGAAGGGGGACAGCACTCCCATCCACAGTATGTTCATGTTATAGATACACAGCACAGAGCCTAGTTTTAAGAACAAAATAAAAATCTTAATGTGCAATGCATTCATTATAATCTATCAATAATCATTTTGTGCCATTAACATCATGCAGCATTACAGAGAAAACATTATTACAATGTTGTATTAGATATGCAAAATAATCTGTAAAATGAATTCAAAAATGCTAACTACAAATTGAGTAAACATATAACAGATGCAGATACCAGGAGGAGTCGCAGAGTACACATAATGCATCTGACCAGCATCTACCATCAAAAGGAGCTTTAGAAGCAAACACAGTTACAAAAATGAAACCCCAGAGAAGAGCAAAAAGCAAAAGGGAGCCAAAGTAACAGAACATGAATTTTCAGTACAGCTTTCATAAACATCCAAGTTAGAGTACAGTGCTATCTTTATTATCAGAGTAAACAGCAGGAACCATTTAAAAGTTGTAATGCAGAATGGATTTGAATCTTGAAACAGATGAAGCCACATAACCAGACACTGGACAACCATTTCATAGAATAGGCATGACGGAGCTGCTTATATAGTGAGTTACACACTCATTGTGTAATCATGGACTCCGACCTAAACGATAAATCACACATAAACCAAATTACTAGGACTGCATTTTTTCATTTAAGGAACATTGCAAAAGACAGACCTTTTGTAACATCACAAGACGCTGAGAAGTTAGTTCATGCTTTTGTTTTAAGTCAACTAGATTACTGTAACCTAAGAACCCAAGAAAGACATCAGTCAATTGCAGTTAGTTCAGAATGCAGCAGCACAATCTTAACCAGAAAAAATAATCTCACAGCTCACCAGTTTTAGCATCATTACATTAGTTACTTGTGTTCTTTAGAACTGACGTTAAAATACTATTAATGGTATATACAGTAAAGCTCTAAATAATTCTTCCTTCTTTTATTTTGGAGTGCCTGCCCCCTTAAATTCCCAGACATAACCTTGCATCTTCCAATACTGATCTGCTAATTATTTCAAGAGCTAAGAATAAAGGAAGTGGAGAGGTGGCCTTTTGCTGTTATGCACCAAAAATCTAGAATACTTTACCAACAGAAATTAAAAAAATGTCCTAAAAGCCTATTTTTTATTTTTATTGTGATGTTGGAACATAAGCGGATACTCCAACTGTCGACGAGACCCACAGCATCAAATCTTTTAGGATAAAACTTAAGAACTACTTAAGTACATTTATGTTAGGTAAAACCAGTGCTATGATGATGATACACAGCTGTTCATGTTCCCTCCTGAGGACAACACGATTTCAGCTAGAGTCCATGACCACATTGCTACTGTTTCTCGTTCATGCAGGTTCATGCTGCACAATGTCCGCCTGATCAGACCTTATCTGACAGAGTATGCAGCACAACTTCTGGTCCAGGCTTTGGTCTTGTCATGTCTGGACTATTGCAACTCACTTTTGGCAGGAGTACCCACTTGTGCTATCAAGTGGCTGCAGATGATCCAGAATGCAGCAACCCATATTGTAATAATTAGGTGAGTGGACACATGTCACTTCTATCTTCATTGGCTTGCTGTAGCAGCACACATTAAGTTCAAATCTCTGATGCCAGCCTACAGACTTGTCAGTGGGTCAGCATCTGTGTATATGGAGACACTGGAGAGGTGCTATGCTCCTTTTCACCCACTCAGGTCTGCCAGGGGACAGCGTCTAGAGATGCCGCCTCTTCATGGTATTAAGTCTCAATCATGGCTCTTTTCCTGTGTAGTTCCCAGTTGGTGGAATGAGCTGCCCACCTCCATCCGAACTGCTGATTTCCTCAATGTGTTTAATTGAAAATCCATCTGTTCTGTGAATATGTTATATAGCTGAAATAAATGTACCACGCAATATTGTTAGTTTTTCCTCTCCCTTTATTCTCCTCTACTTTTCCTTTTCACATTCTCTTCTTCACACCTCCTCACAGTGACCTCTACCTCCTGACTAATTATATCAATATCCCACTGAAAAAAAAGTTGCTCTGTAATCTTTCATACTGTTGGTTGATTTGTTGTTACATTAGCTTAATTGCTTTATTGATTGCTAGTCTAATTTGTAAGTGTATTAGTTATTACATCTCTTCACTTGTGGCAATTAGCTTTTGTTACGTGTCCTACTATACTTGCTGAACAAGCAGGCCCAAGCCTAATGTTACTCAGTTATGTTTACCTCTTTTGTAAGTCGCTTTGGATGTAAATTATATGATGCTTATTGACATCACAGTTACAGCACACTTTGGTTCATTTGGTGGTAGGCATAATGCTTTGGTTAGCTCTTTGGTTCCTCTTCTTCATCCATACATTTTGTTCATTTTGACTCTGCTGCTAGGTTTTTTTGGTTGGGGAGGGTTTGTTATGGTTTACTGGTTGCTGTTTGGAGTATATAATTCTTTAGGTGTGTATAAAATGTCTTGAATGAATGAAAAATTGATCACAAAAAAACCTTTTGAAATCAGATCTCCTTTTTTGGGCCTATGCAGGTTGAAGCCAGTATGTGGAGTTTTGGGTCAGGCTGCCTTGGGTGATACCCTTGCTAGCCAGGCTAGGTACAGGTCTTGGCGTGATTTTGGGGTTTTTTAGAAGCCTCACACCATTTTGTCAGGATCAGGGTTGAATTTTAGGGTCTTATGATCTTTTTCTTTATTAGATGCCAGTTTGTGTAATCGTCATTAGAGTCAAATCCCACATTTCTAGGGGCGTGGTCTCCAGGGTCGTGACCTCAGCACGACAGGATGAAAGGTCGGCATTTGCACCAAGCTTTATCCAATCAGCACATAATTAATTACTTTAAACTCTGAAAGAAACTCTCTCATTGTTATTGATACTTGTGTCTTGCCAGGTTTTGACTTCTTGTCTGATTCTTGACTGTGAATCTTGCCTGTTGTTTGGGTTTTGGTCGCTTCATTTATATTTTATTTGTTCTCTTTTGCCTTTTGCACACTGTGGACCACCCAGGCTGGCCCTGCCAGATTAACCAGACACAGACAAGCTTGGGACACAAGTTCAAGCTACACACTGATTTTTTATTTTCTTTTTCACCTTGTGGGCAACACCTTCCCCATTCCTACAAGCTCATCACAGTCCAGCACAAGCACAAACACAAAACAATTCGCTTCAATTCTCTCATCCACTACGGCAGTCAAGCTTTGTCCTCCTCCCGACTTTGGCTCCCCGAGTAGTGGCTGCAGGCTCCTTTTATAATGCCCCCGGAAGTGCTCCAGGTGCTTGATCATTTCCAGCAGCACTTCTGGGTGTGGCAGAAGAACTGCTTATAAGGGCTCAGCAGCTCCTGCTGCAGCAACCCCTGGTTGAGCCTGCAGATCCCAACAGGGCTACACAAACTCCAACTCCCATGAAGCCCTTTGGGAGTCCAAGGCACCGGGTTGCCATCTAGCGTCCCGGGACAGGTAACACTTTGGCCACGCTTGCTCCCCTGGTCCTCCCAGTGTGGAAGTATCCCAGACAGGCAAGGGCCCCGGCCAAATGCTACATATGCATAACCTAGTTCAACTCAAAAAATGAGTTATCTGTTTCCTGCATCATAACACATGCACAATGAGGCTCAAAATGAGACCACTATGGATTAGTCTGGGTAGGAAGCCTGCTACAACGGCAGCAGCCTACGGTGTTGAGACTCATGTACAGTTTAACAGCTTATACAAGAAAACTGGGTAACACAGTCAGATAATGGTGGTAATGAACCTAATGATTAAGATGCTTAATAGCAGAAAGCCAATAAAAAATATCTATGATGTTACAAACAGGCAAAGCTTGAATAATGTCAAAAAAACCTTGAGTTTTAGGTAGTTAGTGTCTTCTTATACAGAAACTGATAAATACTACTTTAGGTTGAATGGTGCATACCCTACAGCAGGCCTAGTCAACTTTACATAAAAGATGGCCAAATATTAAAATCACTTGGGGTCATGGGAGCCAAGCTTCAGCACTTACTGTTAACAGTTCAGTGCTATAGTATAATCAACCTGTGATTAGACAAGTTACATGGCAATGCTTATCTTTCTTCTTTTATTTGATATGTCCAATACGTCCAAATTTTAGCATTCCACTAGTAAAATAATGCTACACAGCATTACGCATATTTGCCAAAGCAAATATAATACTGTTAAAACAAGCCAATACTAAAACATTTGTTACAGAGAACAATACAAGATTATAATCAAGAAGGTCGGAACATAACAGTGTGGGGTCCTTCATTAGAAAGCACAGTAGCCAGCAGATCAACTTTGGAATAGTAGAACTTATTATAAACATACACCAAGAATCAAAGTAAATGACAAATGGTGTAGCCAGGGGCAAACATACAAACATGTATTCTTCTTTCTTGCAGTATTTTAAATACAGATGCAAATCACATACTCACTACTGGAACTTTATACAGTTATATATAACTTTTGTGTGTTTAAGCTTGACATCTATTAAACCCCTGCTGCAGCAATCCTCCGCTTAATTAAATCAGTGAGAGAAATTGTACTCTCTTGCTTTTACAATCTCAAAATAGTTTGTCTCATATGAAGGAAGGGCAATCCTAAGACACTGTTGCAGTGTGGCATTAGTCACGGAACTACGTGTGCTCATTTTAATGGCATTCATATGAGAAATCCACATTTAAATGGATTCTAACATTGTCACAACTAGCAAGGCCGATTATCTCATAATTGGGTACTGATATTGACTAACCTTAGCAATCCAAAAGGTCACTGCACCCTCATACTGCTTTAATACAAAAGATGACTGCACATCAACTAATTCCATTTGTAAGGTGCTTGCATTAATACATGGCAGCATTTCTTTGGCTTTGGCACAGAACTCTGACTCACTTTTGATAGAGAAAGGATCACAGGCCAACTGTAGCATCTCAATAGGATTATGGAAACTTTGGGATCGCTCTGCAAACATTTCAGTTAGTTTTGTAGGAATGTCTGTGTTGATAGGTGCAATGTATGCTCTTGTTAAGAATATTCAGAGCTGTGGGAAATGCTGCAACTTTGTTGCCATTAAGTGAGATGTAAAGATCTGTAGCTTTTCCTTAAATGGTGCTTCATAAAGTTGCCAATGGACTTCTCCTGCCCCTGTAATTTTAGATTTAAAGAGTTCATGTGTTTGAAAATGTCACGCAGAAGGCAAACAACTTCTGTAAATGGTTTGTCCAGCATGTGCTCCAAGAGTTATGGTATCCATTTGTGTATACACAAGCGCAAGAAAGACACAATTTCCTCACGGATTTCAGAGAAACAATTCCTGACCTTTCTTTTGTTGAGCTATCTGACGTCATTATATACAAGCAAGTTGGTAAGTTCTGTCGACATGTCACCCTACAGCTGGTGAAAGAGGCAACACTCCTAATTTACAACACTTACAACAGTTTCTATGGTGTGTTTCTCACCATGGAGCTTTACACAGAGTACAGAATGATGAACAATACTGTACAATGTAAAAACTCAACTACTGCTGATACTGTAGCTTAGCAAGCAGGCCTTGTGGTGTACCAACCATAACCAAGAGGTTAACTTTACACAAATCAAATTCAAGTTCATCTAAAAAGAAACATTCTTTTGAAAAATCACCTCAACTGTAAGTCATCCTTCCAATGGTATAAATCCAAGAAGTTCTTCCTGGAAGCATACTCCATCAAAAAATCTCATATAGATGCATAGTTGTGTGACATATCTAAGATCCATTGACTCAACAATGGTAATTGAGATTACCTGAGGCTTTTGAAGACCCTCCAAAAACTTTTCCCAAACATTAGTGACAAGAAGGTCTACTGTACAAAAAGTTGATGTGTCTGAGAGGGGCATCTTCCTAATGGTGGATGCTACACTTTCCCTAACTTTTTTGTCACCAATCACCTCACCTATGACAGCTACCATACAGTCTTTAACAGTCTCTGGGTCTGTAAAAGTTTTTTTGTACCTGCCATTACCCAAGCTACATGAAGTGTAGCAGTTGTGGATTGCTCCTGTTCTGTGCAAAAATGATCAAGACCCTTATAACTCCATTCTAAAAATGTTAACAGTGAGTGCACCATCATTTTCCGCTCCTCTGATCCCTCTGGAAAACTGACAGAAAATAAACTGTGCAACGACGTGTAGCACCTCTCCACATTGCACTCTTTCGTCACAGCCACCTTTCATTACACAATAAACACAACGGTTTAATACTTGTAGCGCTCAGTAAATTGAACAAGTACTTGTCAGGCCAGTCTAGTTGGACCTGATGGTTTTTCTTATCAATTTTTCATTTTTTCACTTTGGACAGGGAAATGTTGAATTAGCTATTGTTCAATAGTCAATGACATGAATATACAGATCTGCTAGTGCAAATTCAGTTGGTAAGATTCAATGGCTGGCAATCAAGACAAACGTTTTTTTCTACAGGGGTTGGGGTGAGCATTGTCATTTTGCAGTCAACTGTGAATGATTAAAATGCAAAATTGTACATTTTTCTTTCTACAAACAAAGGGATCCTGTCTGGGACATATCGGTATCACTAAATCTACAGAATGCTTGCTGATTTTCTCATACACTAGATCTCAAAGGCTATTGTCACTTGACTGATAAGAATGTAAGAAATTTGACAAACAAGGGGAGACCATTCAGTCCATCACGTTTGTTTGTTTAGCTAATAGTTAAGCTCTCCCATACTCTCATGCAGGTTCTTCTTGAAGGCTGTCAAGACGTCTGCTTCAATTACATGTCTGGGTAGTTTGTTCCAGATACCCACAACTCTTTGCGTAAAGAAGTGCTTTCTGGCTTCAGTTTTAAATGGGAAGTACATTTCCACTGAAGTCCTTGAGTATGTGATTCACTCTTAATCTGGAAGAATGCTACTGCATCTACTTTATCAATGCCTTTGAGGATTTCAAATACCTGCATTAGGTCCCCCACAGTCTCCTCTGCTCAAGAATAAACAGTTTTAACAGTCTGTCAGAGTCGGACATGTCCTTAAGTCCTGGGGTGCACTTGGTTGCTCTTCTCTGTACAGCTTCAGGTGTTGCTATGTGTTTCTTGTACTATGGTGACCAGAACTAGACACAATACATTTTATAGTTTAAGCATAATGACTTACATTCAACAGTTTTTATGACATATCCTAACATTTTATTTGCCTTTCTAATGTGCATTGCTTAGTCAATGAAAATGTTGTGTCAACATAAACCCCTAAATCCTTTTCAAAGGTTCATTCCTGTATAACAGTGTCTCTTATCTTGTACAGTGGAACCTCGGTTTGCGAGCATAATTCGTTCCGGAAACGTGCTTGCAATCCAAAGCACTCGTATATCAAAGCGAATTTCCCCATAAGAAATAATGGAAACTCAGATGATTCGTTCCACAACCCAAAACTATTCATATAAAAATGATTAATACAAAATATAAAGTAAAATACATAATACAAATTAACCTGCACTTTACCTTTAAAAAGAATCATGGCTGGTGTGAGTTTCTAAACTCATGTGGGATTCCACCCAACGGGACAACACGCGGAAGAGCGTCCCAAAGCAATCGCAGTCTCCCAGCGCTGTAGCAGTTCGCCGTATAAGTACATCCAAAAAGATCGCAGACATGCTATAAGCGCCTGTCGTCAATGGGTCATACAAGGAACATTATAAAGATCCCGGTACAATAAATAACAGCGCTGTTGCTGTTTCAAGCTGAATAAAGCTGGTGTTAAAGTACTGAGACTCAGCTTCGTGTTTTGGGGAGCAAGATGGGGACTCGCACTTCACAGCGCACACACACACAGTTACAATGCTGTAGTAAACATATGTTGACTATATGAGTGAGGCACACAGACTCAGATGGAGAATAGGAGATGATTGCCAGAGAGAGAGAGAGAGAGAGAGACGCGCTGGGCGAGCGAGCGAGCAAGATAAGGAGAGAGAGTGCCGCGCTGGGCGAGCGAGCGAGATAAGGAGAGAGAGAGAGACGCGCTATGTGAGCGAGATAAGGAGAGAGAGAGAGAGACGCGCTGGGCGATGACGCTCAGCAGACAAAGTGTATCCATACTACTCGTATTGCAAGACATCGCTCGTTTATCAAGTCAAAATTTATTAAAAATTTTTGCTTGTCTTGCAAAACACTCGTAAACCAAGTTACTCGTAAACCGAGGTTCCACTGTATTTATAATTACCGTATGTACTCACTGTGAACATTGTCCCGGACACAGACAGGCAGACACGCTCAAGTCCTCCAACACACTTTTATTTTTCATTTCTACTTACACAAGTCCGTGCTCATAAGCCCCAATACCCCTCAGTCCAGGCCAATCAATGCCTTCTCTCTCTCTTCTTCTCTTATGCCTCCTCCAAAGACCTTGTCACTCTTCCACCCGACTCTTGTCCCTTCTGCAGGGAGGCGGCCCCTTTAAATAAGCACTTGGATGTGCTCCAGGTGTGTTCCCGGCCATCTCCCAGTGACACACCCCAGTGTGGCGGAAGTGCCAGCTGTCTCCCCGGAAGCACTCTGGGTGTCCCTGTTTTCTCTTCCCCCCAGCACTTCCGGCTGTGGCGGAAGTGCTGAGGTCTAGGGTCTTCCTGGTATTGGGGTCCCCCTGGCGGTAACCCCGGGTCCCTACAGGGTCTAGCTTCCCAGCTCTTTACCCGAGGCCTCCAGGGCGGTCGCCCCCTCGAGGTCTGGAGGAGGCACCAGCCTTCCTCCTGTCTTCTCAGGCGTCCCGGCTGGGTACCACCTCCATCCGGTTGTGACATCACGTATAAGTCGGGTCTTAAAACCTGAAAAATCGATCATAAAATCAGACCCCGACTTATATGCCCTTTCAAAAATGCAACTCTTAATTTTTATTTTATTTCATTTTTTAACCATCTTCTTGTTTTCTACAGTCTTGCATCAGTTTCTAAGATGCATCAAATTTTGTTACAGCAGTGCAGTTACCAGTTTCCTTCGCTGCTTCAACAACGTTTAATTTAAAACCAGCTTAATATTTTCTCCTGATCGAATGCTCCATCGTAGATAAGGGATGCTCTTACGATAAAGGTGTATGAGGGTATGAGATACAAAAAACACAAATTAGTGCAAATGTCGCTTTGGAATAGTTCAGGTATTACCGTGTGGTCATGTAGGCACAATACATAGAAAAAAAAGGCAGTGTGCTCCGTGGTTTCTCTCTCAGGTGGGCGTTAGTATATCATAATCTCTTGGACCAATAGCGTGAGTTTTCTGCATTTCATTTATATAACCAACATTATAAAATACCAGAAATTATATGGTAAAATCAAGTCCTGACTTATCCGTGGAAGAATTTATCTACGAGTATATACGGTAATGTTCCTGTTGCCAATGTGTAGCACTTTGCACTTTTCTACATTAAACTGCATTTTTCAGGTGTTTGCCCAGTTCTGATGGTTGTCCATGTCTTTTTGAATTCTTTTTGCTACCTCCTCAGTGTCTGCAATCCCTCCAATTTTAGTGTTATCTGCAAATTTTTACAAGTTTATTAACTATACCAGAATCAATGTTTTTAATATAAATCAGAAAAGGTAATGGTCCAAGGACAGACCCCAGAGAAACTTCACTTTAGACCTTGCTGCATGTGGAACATTCTCCTCTTATCTGTACTGTTTGTCTCCTACCAGTTAACCAACTAGAGATCCAGTTTTGTAGGTTACTTCTGATGCCAACAGCTTGTAGTTTCAGAATTAAACTGATAGACACGTGCAGGCTATTGAAAAAATGAAATGGGTTGGATTTGGCTTGGGGGACGCTAGTTAAATAGGCCTGCAGCAGAGTCATCTGAACTTACACAGATAATCCTGGACAGAATTTGGCCAGTCATGTGGCAAGTGAAGTGTGATGTAAAAAATGTAAGATTTTACATATAAGAAGTCAAAATACTAGAGAACATAATACAACAGGGGTCTGGAACTAGAAAGCACACCAGATGAGAAGTGGACTCATCACCGTCCACTCATCACATCCAGACACTAAATGGATGAAAATAACATGGCTAATAGGATGTTGGGCTGTGTAGTTCATATGCAATGCTGAGCACTGTATAAGTCAAGAGAGGTCTTCCTGAGCTACACAACACACTTTTTGAGGCCTCATGTGGAATGTCATGCACAGCTTTGGTATCCGTACTGCTACTAATTGCAAGAAATGAGTTACTGATTTCTGAATGTTGGGATATCAGCTCTGACACACATATTGAAGGAACTGAATATTTTCATTCTAAAGAACTAGGGTGTTGTGCCATGTTAGCCATTATGGATGTAGTGAGAAGTTAAGCAAAATGACACCTTTTATTGGCCAACTAGAAAGGTTACAATATGCAAGCGTTTGAAGCAACTCAAGCCCATTCTTCAGGCAAGATGTAAAGAAAACAGAGATTATGAGGCAACATGACAGACGTCTTTCAAATTATTAAAAAAAATTAGTAGGTTGACTGAGCTTTAAAATGATTGTTTCAATGAGAACATGGGCAGCACAAACTAAAAGTGGTTTTAACAAATTATATCACAGAAATGTCTGAAAGTTTTTGTTCACATAGAGAAACAGATTAGGCCAAACACACTTATATTTCAGCGGTTAATTCCTCTATGGAGAACTGCATTCAATGTTAGCTCTTGGTTTATTTGACTTCTCAGGGGATTTTAACCTTAGATCTTATGATTATTCATTGCTTGAATGTTACGGGCATTTGCTTAAACCAGCTGCTTTTTATATTTGCTGATCTAAAGGTAGGTATTCTAAATCACCTTTCCTTTAGACAGTCATCCTCTTGTGCATCGTGGCTCCATTTTAGTGCATGAATAAATTGGTACACAACAAGAAAGCAAGATCTCCAAGCTCAGGTGAGCGAGTGGTATTCATCACAGCCCTATTTTAAAATCCGTCCCCCCAACATTAGTCGCTCTACTTAAGAAGTGCAGCTGTCCATTGTGTATTTTATGTCAGATCTTGTTTATCTTAGTAACATTTTTCCTTCTTTGTCCAAGTCTGGAGTTTTGTAAACATCATAAATGGTGAACTTTTCACTTTTGCTGTTCTAATGACATATAAACTTTGAATCCAAAGGAGCCATGTCAACCCTTTAGCCTTTAATGGAATTTCCATTTATAAATGAGATTAGCAGAACATAAAGTACAGAGCAGGTGAAAAAAGCAAATATTTAAGAAAGCACTTGCTAATGCTGAATCAAATGTCATTTTTTAAGTAGACGCAACAGGTTCATGTCAAGTCACTTTAACTTATCTGTAGTCCATTTCACAGATATTTTAAAAGAATTTGAGATAAATCACAATCTTCCAGCTGGTGTGGGCAGTTGAAAGGACAGATGTGTAAATATTTAAGGAGGTGACTCTCAGAAGGCTGCTCTTGTTACCTTGGAAACTGTCACACAAGCTCTGTATTGATGCAGATGTTGAAGCTGCCACGTTATCTACCAGTTCCCACTGTCACATATATTAAGCTAGCCCTCCATTCACTGAACCAGCTTAATCCAAGTAAAGGGGAAAATGAGCTGTTCTTTGCCTTATCTGTTTTCATTCACACACTGTAAACAAGCACTAGTAAATGAGAGATACAGTATGTCTGAAAAAGCTGCAAAAAAGTAGATAGATAGATAGATAGATAGATAGATAGATAGATAGATACTTTATTAATCCCAAGGGGAAATTCACATAATCCAGCAGCAGTATACTGATACAAAGAAACAATATTAAATTAAATAGTAATAAAAATGAAAAAAGTTAGCATTTACTCCCCTGGGTGGAATTGAAGAGTCGCATAGTGTGGGGGAGGAACGATCTCCTCAGTCTGTCAGTGGAGCAGGATAGTGACAAAAGTCTGTCACTGAAGCTACTCCTCTGCCTGGAGATGACACTGTTCAGTGGATGCAGTGGATTATTCATGATTGACAGGAGTTTGCTTAGTGCCCGTCGCTCTGCCACAGATGTTAAACTGTCCAACTTTACTCCTACAATAGAGCCTGCCTTCCTCACCAGTTTGTCCAGGCGTGAGGCGTCTTTCATCTTTATGCTGCCACCCCAGCACACCACCGCGTAGAAGAGGGCACTCGCCACAACCGTCTGGTAGAACATCTGCAGCATCTTACTGCAGATGTTGAACGATGCCAACCTTCTCAGAAAGTATAGTCTGCTCTGACCTTTCTTACATAGAGCATCAGTATTGGCAGTCCAGTCCAATTTGTCATCCAGCTGCACTCCCAGGTATTTATAGGTCTGCACCCTCTGCACACAGTCACCTCTGATGATCACAGGGTCCATGAGGGGCCTGGGCCTCCTAAAATCCACCACCAGTTCCTTGGTTTTGCTGGTGTTAAGATGTAAGTGGTTTGAGTCGCACCATTTAACAAAGTCTTTGATTAGCTTCCTGTACTCCTCCTCCTGCCCACTCCTGATGCAGCCCACAATAGCAGTGTCGTCAGCGAACTTTTGCACGTGACAAGTAAAGCCCTTCCATCAATAACACTCCACAATTCTATGAAATAATACATAACAAAAATGTTGAAATGTTGGTCAGCAGTAAGGCAAGAGGAAGGATAATGATGAACCTTTTTACATACATACAGTACAAGCCAAAAGTTTGGACACACCTCCTCATTCAATGTGTTTTCTTTATTTTCATGGCTGAAGGCATCAAAACTATGACTGAACACATGTGGAGTTATGTACTTAACAAAAAAAGGTGAAATAACTGAAAACATGTTTTATATTCTAGTTTCTTCAAAATAGCCACCCTTTGCTCTGATTACTGCTTTGCACACTCTTGGCATTCTCTCGATGAGCTTCAACAGGTAGTCACCTGAAATGGTTTTCACTTCACAGGTGTGCCTTATCAGGGTTATTTAGTGGAATTTCTTGCTTTATCAATGGGGTTGGGACCAGCAGTTGTGTTGTGCAGAAGTCAGGTTAGTTGGACGATCATTTATTTTTCAACAGGACAATGACCCCAAACACACCTCCAGGCTGTGTAAGGGCTATTTGACCAAGAAGGAGAGTGATGGAGTGCTGTAAATGGTCATGAAAATAAATAAAACACATTGAATGAGGAGGTGTGTCCAAACTTTTGGCCTGTACTGTACATATATATCTATATATCTATATATCTATATATCTATATATATATATATATATATTTTTTTTTTTTTTTTTTGTTGGGTCTGTACCATCCAACATTGGTTGTTACAACTCTGGCCTCAAAAAGCATCAATGGACACCGGGAAAAAAATACAGTGATCCCTCGCTATATCGCACTTCAACTTTCGCAGCTTCACTTCATCGTGGATTTTAAATGTAAGCATATCTAAATATATATCACGGATTTTTCGCTGGTTCATAGATTTCTGCTGACAATGGGTCTCTTAAATTATGGTACATGCTTCAGAGTCAGTTGATTTCCTACAAGGGATGCTATTGGCAGATGGCTGAGAAGCTATGCAATCACAGCACATATTACATATTAAATAAAACTCCTCAATGATATACGATATGCTTCCCGCGCGGTGCTTCGCATACTTGAAAGCCCGAACAGCACGTATTGATTTTTGATTGTTTGCTTTTTCTCTCTCTCTCACTTTCTCTGACATTCTCTGCTCAAGACGGAGAGGGTGTGAGCAGAGGGGCTGTTTGCACACTGGCCTAGAGGATACGGACGCTCCTCTAAAAAATGCTGAAAGACTACCTTCAATTTGCTCCCTTCCTTGCAGCTGCTTTCTCCGGCCGTGCTTCGCATACTTAAAAGCCCGAACAGCCCTATTGATTTTTGATTGTTTGCTTCTCTCTCTCTCTGTTTCTCTCTCTCTCTCTCTGACATTCTCTGCTCCTGACGCACACTCCTTTGAAGAGAAAGATATGTTTGCATTCTTTTAATTGTGGGACGGAACTGTCATCCCTGTCTTGTCATGGAGCACAGTTTAAACTTTTGACTAAAGGGTGTTATTTCATGTCTAGAAGGCTCTAATAATGTTAAAAAACATATTTAGAAGGTCGTAAACAGGTTTTCTATGCTCTAACTGCGAAAATATTCGATTTATAAATAAAGAATCCTACTTCGCGGAAATTCATTTATCGCGGCAGAGTCTGGAATGGATTTACCGCGATAAACGAGGGTTTACTCTAGTTCCAAGCCAGCTGCATGATGAATCTCTAGGAAAATATTTGTCAAACATAGTCATTGGTAGAACATGGAGACACGGTTTAGGCAAAAGGTTAACAAACTAAATGAGACTAAAGGAGAAAAGAAGATGTATAAAAATCAAAACACCAATTGAGACAGATGATAAAAGGGTAAGATGAAAATGAGACGTCAAAATAAGAGAACAAGATAAAAGCACTAAGACAACCAAGAAAGTAAGAGAAACTGACTCACATTACTCATTATTCAGTTTTTTTATTTGACGCTTTTACACAAAATGATATTTTAATCACTCATGTATATCAAAATTGTTTACATGTTTGTAGAACTGGAGCAGGGGTAGGTTAAATAACTTATGATTATACAGGTAGTCAATGGTACATATTTACCAGATATCTGAATGTGGACCCTGATGCCCCAGTGAAGTGATGGGGACACTGTGATGCAAAAATGGCACCGCTCTTTGGATGAGACGTAAAATCGAGGTTCTGACCCAGAAAAGATCCCTGGAGATCCTTCGTAAAAAAGTACTATGTATTCTGATGTTGGGGCTAAATTGTCCACCATGGCCTAGTCATTCTGGTTCCCTAATCATACCCAGTCTCTAATTGGCTACCTGTCTCTCACCCCTAACCACCTAATAACTAATGTGTGGTGAGCCAATTGGTGCAAATTCGCGTCCGTCACATCAGCCAGATTGATGTATTGGTGATGGCTGAAGTGGTTCACCACTGTATATTTAAAGTGCTTTGAGTAGTGAAAAAAGAGCTATATACAGTAAATGCAAATAATTATTATTATTTGCTGTTTTATTTAACCAAATTTAGTCAGTAGGTAAGGGTCTCAAATGTAGATGTGTTGAATCTTTTTAACAAATGGGGAGGTTCCCTTTGATGGCCCCATATACAGTCAGTCCTATGGCAACTGACTATCAAGCTCATCTTAGAACCTCCCGTAATTATTTTCGAAGCTCATTCTCCTTAATATAATGTATGTATGTATTGTCCACCAGTGCATGCATTATATGTAATCATAATTCTGTTAGTGGTAGGGATCACAAGTTCTCAATAAACTGTTTTTGTTCTAGAATTAACAAATACCTGTAAATTCATTTATCTATTTTCTGTATCTTGCAAGACATGCTAAGACATACATGACACAGCTTATCCTGATTGCGTCAGGCAGAAGCCAAGAACGAAACTTGCATTTTGCACCTTTATGCACACACCCACAGTCCATCACGGCAGACAAATTAGAAGTCGCTACTTAGCTCATCTTTGGAACACAGGTGTGAATGTGCAAATTCCATACACACATTATAAAGGCCAGGATTTGAGTCCACGTCCCTGAAGCTATGAGACAGCAGTGTCGTCCATAATGTCTTTGTGAAATTGTCCAATTACACATTCTGGGGTGGCAGTTACATCTCCAGTTTAGAAATTCCAATCAAACTAATGTGTATGTCTTTGGGATGTGAGAGGAAACCCATATGAATATGCAGAAAAAATGTTAGCTCCATGCAGCACTAACAAGGAAATCCAGGTCCTTGGAGTCTGAGGCAGTGATGTGATCCACTGCACAACTGGGCCACTTGTAGGTAGAAGTGGCACAACACTATGCAAGACTCAGGAAAGAGGATAATAACCACCAACTATAAAAACCATGAGACGTAGTGGCGACAATGCATTACTGCATTTCACCTTCCTTCGGTCAGTTGTGGAAATAATAAGAATTGAAGCCATAGAATGTGTGTCTTTTCCCTGCGTGAATATTGTCTCTCAGATCCAAAGTACTGGAATTATTTGTCTCATGGAATCTTTTATGTGCTGCTGACTTACTGAAGGAGTCTTGCAAATGCAGTAAGGTGCTCTGTGGCCACACATCCCTATAACCTACCCCTGCACAAGCAGCTTGTTTAATGTATGGTGCGTATCCACTTTTTTCACTCCACTCGAGGGATTGAAAATGGGCAGCCTGAGGACTCAGCGGAGCTCTGTCACTGGCAAACCCAATGGAGGCACTGACAGGTGGCTGGCTTAAGCTGTAGGGGTTGTGGTCAACTTTATAATGTTCTTTTTTACTTGTTGGTAAGTCCTCATAGTACAGCTGTTGCTGAAAGTCATTTTCTTCTTTGACTAACATTGCAGAATTTGGATTTGTCGGCAGCTGCCTTGTGTAAAGAGCCAGAGTCTTTGCTGTGTCCGTTATTTTTAGTGCCTGAGACAGCTCTGTAGTTTCCTCATTCTTTAAACTCAATCTAAATTTTTTTTGATCCACATCGGAAACAGATGCTATAGTGTTAGAGTTACAGATGTTGTGTTCATGCAGGCCTTGACAGCCTGGAGCAAGTTCCTCTGCTGTGTTCACAGTGGGCTGTACTAACTGGCCTTCATCCATACATGAGTTCTCCAATTTCCCTTTTGCAATTGCCTGCTTTTCATCTTGTTCATTTTGCACTTTCAGGAATGATAATTCCATTCTCCCATTCTCCTGGAATCTTTGAGTGTGAATTGAATCGTTGGTCACCTGTCCCATCTCCTGGGGTTGAGATTCCAGTTGCCTTTGTCCTTGGAGCATTCGAGAATATCGGCCTTCAAAAGGACGAGCTGGTGTGAAGGCTGAATGTGAGCGCTCTCTCTGTTAAGAGACAAAAGTAATACTTCAATATAACTCCAAACCTAAGCTTGTGTGATTCATAGATTATGAATAATAATATCCAGATTCATCCCCTATAATACCCAACATGGTATGAGAAAAGCGGCAAATACCAAACAAAGGAATCAACTTATTTATGTAACCTTTAGCCAGACACTAAAAACAATATTTGTTGGAATCAGCTAATTGATTTTCTGACATTGGACTGCAGGAAGTAATTTGTGGTGTCCTGAAAATGAAATACATGATAACTGATTGCTATTGTGATACACATCTTGAAAGAGGAAATGAGGCTGTCACGAGAGATTAGGAAAATTAAAAGCATGGAAGAGGCAAAGGAGAAAATACACTTAAAAAAAGTCATTAATTTTTTCAACCCATATTACCATTTCAGGTTATAGCCTCTACTATCAGTATTTTAGTGAAGTTTGTCTGGGTTGACACTCTAGCCTAAGACAACTGAAATCACTTGCAATTTATAGTAAACAGTCAATCTAGCAAGGATGCTTTTTGCATGTGAGAGGAAATCAAATATCCTAGAAAAAACAAAATAGGGAAGCAACAAAGTCAAGAGACCTACACAGAATATTCCAGCGTTTCCCAGTCTTATTGTGTTGGTACACTTTTTGTAACCAAAAACATCCCAAGGCCCACTGCTATTGTACTAACCACAAACACGTGATATCTTAAACATGTGCTCAACTGTCCAAAGGGGTGGGACTAACGGAGAAGATGGTAAAAAAATCAGCTCTTAGATCAGCATTCACAGACACAGCACTTAATGAGCACTTTGGTGGCATCTCCCAGCTGCATTTTTCCCTTTCCCCACTCCTCTCTGTCTCAGAGGCAAATCGTGTGCCCACTATCCACTGGCCCTATGAGAGTCTTAACAGCCAGGAGACACATCCAAAGTGCTATGTCTGCAAATGTGGTGCTGCTTTTATGCCAGCTTTTCCAGGTAGTTCTGTCTTCCTCAGACAGGTCTTGACCACTTAAGAACATTAGAACACTCTAGACGAGAACAGGCCATTCAGCCCAACAAAGCTCGCCAGTCCTATCCACTTATTTCTTCCAAAAAAACATCAAGTTGAGTTTTGAAAGTCCCTAAAGTCTTACTGTCTACCACACTACTTGGTAGCTTAATACAAGTGTCTATCATTCTTTGTGTAAAGAAAAACTTCCTAATGTTTGTGCGAAATTGACCCTTAAAAAGTTTCCAACTGTGTCCCCTTGTTCTTGATGAACTCATGTTAAAATAACAGTCTCGATGCACTGTACTAATTCCCTTCATAATTTTAAACATTTCAATCATGTCACCTCTTAATCTTCTTTTGCTTAAACTGTATAGGATCAGCTCTTTTAAGCTTTCCTCACAATTCGCCCCCTGTAGCCCTGGAATCAGCCTAGTTGATCTTCTCTGGACTTTTTCTAGTGCTGCTATGTCCTTTTTGTAGCCTGGAGACCAAAACTGTACTCCAGATAATGCCTCACCAGTGCATTATAAAGGTTGAGCAGAACCTCCTTGGACTTGTACTCTACACATTGTTATATAACCTAACATTCTGTTTGCCTTCTTAATGGCTTCTGAACACTGACGGGAAGTCGATAGCTTCGAGTCCACTATGACTCCTAAATCCTTCTCATAAGGTGTACTCTCGATTTTCCAACCACCCATTGTGTATTCTACTAACATTTTTACTTCCTATGTGTAATATTTTATATTTACTGACATTAAATTTCATCTGCCACAAATCTGCCCAAGCCTGTATGCTATCCAAGTCCTTCTGTAATGATATAACGGATTCCAAATTATCTGTTAATCCACCTATCTTGGTATCATCTGCAAACTTAACCAGCTTGTTACTTATATTCCTATCTAAATCATTTATATATATTAAAAATAGCAGCGGCCCTAGCACTGACCCCTGTGGAACACCACACTTAACATCGGCCAATTCTGATGAGGATCCTCGCACCAACACCCTCTGCTTCCTGTGTCTGAGACAATTCTGCACCCATCTAAAAACATCACCCTGACCTCCCACTTCTTTTAATTTGATGCCCAATCTTTCATGTGGCACCTTATCAAATGCTTTCTGAAAGTCAAGATAAATAATATCATATGCTCTACTTTGATCATATCCTTTTAGTAATAATTATAATAATTCATTACATTTATATAGCACTTTTCTCAGTATTCAAAGTGCTATCCACACAGGGAGGAACCGGGAAGCGAACCCGCAATCTTCCACAATCTCCTTACTGCAAAGCAGCAGCACTACCACTGCCTCCTCATAGGATTCCAGCATGTTAGTAAAACACGACCTCCCTCTTCTGAATCCATGCTGACCGTTCAGAATAACTCCTGTCCTTGCCAGGTGTTGCTCAATCCTATCCTTAATAATTCCTTCCATTAATTTTCCAAGGATGCATGTTAGGCTTACTGGCCTATAGTTGCTTGGATCTGCCCTGTCACCTTCTTTATATAATGGGATAAAATATGCCATAAACCTTAAGGAGGTTGTCCCTCTCAGATTCAGACCCAGGTGTGTTACACTGTCATTTCCAAGTCACACCTCAATAACTCTCATGGTGCACAAACTGTGCCGTAGCAACACTGCTTGAAAAACACTGCCATATTCAGTAGTACTATCAGACAGAGCTTCATAACACTACAGAATTCACTTGAAAAGGGGGTACAATCAGAAAGATGGCAGAAGCTTTGGAGACTCTACTGTGGTAAACAAACATCTTTCAGTTTTCTTCTCTTTATTCAATCAATTAATCAGTCAGTCAGCCTTTATTTTATATTATGTCCAACACAAAAAAGACCAATCTCAATTTTCTTTACAAAGTGGTACAGAGGTTAGCACAGCTGTCCCACAGGTCCAGACTCTACAAACTGATACTTGGGCAGGCAGTGTGGCATGCTGGGTAAGGCTTTGGACATCAAACTCTGAGGTTGTGGATTCAAATCCCTCCATTGACACTGTGTCACCCTGAGCAAGTCACTTCACCCACCTGTACTCCAATTTGAAAAAAATAAAACAAAAAGAAATGTAAGCAAATGTAGCTCAGATGTTGTAAGCTGCTTTGGATAAAAGTGTCAGCCAAATAAATAAATGTACTTAGCACTGCTTGTGTGGAATATGCATGCTCTCACTGGGTGGCTTTCCCACCGGACACTGTGCTATTCCTCTCAAGTTCCGAATATGTGCTTATTGGGTAAATCGACATCTTTAAATTGGCTTGGTACGAATGAGAGCAGGTGGTACATCAGTGCTCCCTGTGACTGACTAATCTTTATCCATCATTTTAATGTTATGTGCCCTCATGCTTCTGGGATAAAGTTAGGTCCCAGAAGTATTGAATTGGACAAAGT
This sequence comes from Polypterus bichir lapradei, assembly GCA_026402145.1. Taxonomy (NCBI): domain Eukaryota; kingdom Metazoa; phylum Chordata; class Cladistia; order Polypteriformes; family Polypteridae; genus Polypterus; species Polypterus bichir. Next base: position 52,481,989 of record JANRMT010062841.1, on the reverse strand, counting down.
ATGAGAAATAGATGATTGGATGAATATTTAAATAATATGAATTGATACACTGTAGTATATTAAATTAAGAGAAAATATCGATATAAAGTGTTCACTAAAACAAATGTCTCATATTAATTAGCTAACAGGATGTTTTTTACTTACATATTTTGGCTCACTGTCCAGGCATTTGAAGATTTTTCCTGATTTTGCAGCATTTTCATTGGTGGCAACTTATGTTTAAATGATCTAGTTATTTTAAAATGATTGGAAGTAAATATTTATTTATTTATAGTAAGTGGGATGGCACTGTGACTCTTTCTAAGAACAGATTCTGCACACTTGGTTTGAATCCTACAGCTAGCCACTGTGTATATGAAGTATGCAGTTTTTCCTCCATGTCTATATTGTTTTTTTCTGTGTATTCTAGCTTTCTTTCCAGATCCCCAAGATACAGTATGTGTGTCAGGTTAACTAGGATTCTACGTCAATCCCATCAGATTGTGAATGTGTGCATGAGTGGGCCCTATGATGGACCAGGGATGGACTGATGGTGCCCTATCTGTGGCTGGTTCCTGCCTTTACTGCCAATGTCACAGAGAATTAGAGCAATCAAGTTTGAAAATGTTATATTATTTTATGCTTGCTATCAAAAGCACTATATAATATGAACAGTAGTGTTAAGAGGCTTCTGGAGAGTAAAAATTAAAAAGGTAACTATGCTTTTGATAAATAGCTCTATTTTCCATTATGTTAGCATTTTTGTATATGCAAAATTCACACCTGCAGCATCTAAAGGCAGAGATGTTTTACCCTTGGCTATTCTTGTTCTTAAAATTGTTTGTGGTTGAGAAATTGGTTACAGCTGCAATCATGCCTCTAATGCAGGTAGCTCTGTGAAATTTTCAACTGTTTACTATTTGCAGTAGAAGAATGAGTACTTATAAAACATGCTTTAAATGCTGATGACTTCCTGCCACAGGATATACGAGTAGTAAGGTGTGAATAATAAATGAAAACTGCTTTCTTACAGCAGGGCCTGGACTGGGATCTTCGCCCAAAAAAAGTAAGAAAAAGCTTCATTAGATTTTTAGATTAGATATTTTTTTTTTTGGAGGAAGTCATCCTTCAAAAACACATACACAGAAAATGCAATGTTATACTTAGTAAGCGTTACAGTTTAAGTCGACATATTTTCTGTACAGTGAAAAGTAATTAGGTGCAATCTACAATAACAAGTTGGTCATATATCATAAAATACTTTGTGGGGCCCAATTTCTCTTTTTTAAAATGATCAAAACTACAAGCAAAGTTATTGTAACCATTTTTTTTTATCGCATACATGCAAAAGATATGTGTGGATAAGAGTGTAAAATAAAAAACAAAAATACAAATTCAAGCTGGGAGTCAGGTGCAAACTGTCTAGTCACGTAACTGAAGCAAGTCATTTATTATTTTATAAGACCCAGTTTAATGAAACAGCAGGGTAACATACTGTAGCTGGTAGCTGACTAAGGGAGTCAGGTTGGCTGAATGTAATTTTCTTATCTATAAACCTATTAAGCATCTCAACAACTACTCCTCCTTATTTTCCACCTGCAATACCAACAGAAGGACACCTGCATACTTCATTATTTCAATTACTGATTTACTTTTTTCAGAAAATGTCTTAATGCTCAAGACGGATACAGTACACATCACATTAGTTAATCAAACCTGAAAAAGCACTTTGTGGTTAATGGTCTTAAATGAACTGTGATATATACACTAATTATAGGAATGGTTTTAGCACAAAGCAGTGCCGCAATTTTTATATCATATTAGCCATCTCTGCTGAAACCAGTCCCATACTCAGAAACAAGAGTGTTTAAATTAAATAAATATAGTTTATTTACAGACAGTTAGGATTATACAGGAGTACCCAAAATTAAACAACAAAACCCTGAATAGACCTCACTTTACAAGTGCCAAAAAAGGGCACATCAGGCTTTGTTAACCCTCTGTCTCCAGAAAACCTCCTATTTCACACCCTCTTCCTTTTTCTCTATTTCAGCTTTGAAATTCTACTCACCTTTCCTGCCTCTGTCAGACCACTGCAACCTAAAATGATAGTCCTGTGCTGGGTGGGGGGTATACCGTACATCAGTAGTCAAGTCAAGTCGGGGAGCATGCACTGGTACAGCACGTTGCCACACCCACCACACGGCAAAGCAGCTCAGGATTCCGGTTGGCAACCCCCCAGGCAGACACACGGTCCAATCCCACCCACCCTCTATCTGCCGCAGTCAGGAGTTACATGGGCGACCCCTTGGCCTGGTCCAGCCACTTGGGTCCCCAACAATGAGGATCTTACAAGCCGGATCACCCTCGGGGAAACGCGCCACATGGCCGTAGTGCCGTAACTGACACTCCCTCACAATGCAGTTAATGTGCCTCATTCAGGACTCCATGAGCAACCGCTCGTTTGACACAAAGTCAACCCAGCAGTACCCAAGGATTCTCCGAAAAGACACAGTACCAAACGAGTCCAGTCTTTATCTCCACTGGATAGCGTCCATGTCTCGCAACCATATAGCAAGATAGGAAGCACCAGGACTCTAAAGACTTGGACCTTTGTCCTTTTGCATAGATATTGGGAGTGCCACACACCCCTTTCCAGCGACCTCATGACCCCCCATGCTCTCCCAATCCATCTACCGACTTCATAGGAAGAGTTACCAGAGACATGAATGATGCTGCCAAGGTGAGTAAGCCTTTTGACAAGGTCGATACTCTCTCCGCAGTCAGTACTACTTACTTACTTACTACTACATCAGTAGTAAGAAGGTAAAATGACTTTTTCATTACAATGTAGACTTGAAAGTGAGAAATGGACAGGCAGAGGGCACAAAAAATAGTTCAAAAGGTGAAACCAGGAAGACAGATAAAAGAGGTGAAAATACGGCGAACAAGGCAAAATGCTGATGGGGCAAAAATAAAGTTAAGGATTCAAAAATGCAAAAAGGTAAACAGAGTAGATTCATTCAGTGAGCGTGCGCTGAATGTTATAAAGAGCCTGTTTAAATATTTCAACAGTTGATTCTCAGATAACAATTGCCAAACTTCAGTTGCAAGGTAATGGTAAAGGTCAGGTGTGCTTTAGTGAAAAGCACTCCATTCTGCAGGTGAGCTGGGTTTTCTTTTTTTTTTTCCTTTCCACTTATTTCCAAGGTCAGGAAATTACCATTTAAACACCTCTAGGCAAAAGTGCCCTAATGAAGTTTGGGAATCAATAGGCAACTGAGCCTAATTAAGGACAGGGATTACTCAACACCTCTTAGAACAGATCAGAATATGTGAAGGGCGAGGTACACTTGGACACCCGTTTGATAGGTTTAATGGACACTGCAGACTACTGTTATCTTAGCAATGCACAGTACTGCTGGCGACGGGGCACATGACATATACTTTCCTACCTCACTATATACAAAGGCAGCTTCTCTATAGTTCTTAGGCCCTTTGAAAAGGCTCTGTCTGGGCATAGGGCCTGCTTCACTTTATGAGGCAGTGCCTTCTGTACAGAATCCACTGAGGCAGCAAAGCAGGAAACAATCTTTCTTGTGCTGAGGCACACCAATATGGTGTATTCGCTCTAGCAATACACCTCTGCTCAAACCTGTTACTGGGAAACTCCTTTCATGATCTCTCTGCTTCAAGGCTTTGATTATGCTGATGGTAGAGATCATGCCATGAAAGTTTCTTAATACCTTTACCCACCAATTTATGCAAACCTCTCCCCTATTTACCGCTTTTATTTGTGTAGTTTTCAATTACCAGTTGGGCCACACACTGTATCTTATGTTATGTTAAGCAATCTCACAGAATGAATAACACATGTCCCAGAAGTCAGTGCATAGATCAGTATCACCAGCATTTGAGAAGCGGAACAAACTGACAAGTTAAAGTAAATACTTATTATCGCAACACTGATTTTTTTTCCGCCTACCAAGAAAACTGGGCATATAATTTCCTTAAGAGACAAAGTAAGTTGCAAACAAACTGCTTTAATAGCAAGCAAAGTTATTTTTCATAAAAACAAGGCTTTGTACTTTAATTAACTTAATTTAGCCACCCCAGGGCTTTGAAATAATAAAATACAAATATGCTATTTTGAAATCATTAGACTCATTTGTTCTCATGTAATGAGTATAAGGTTCTGGTATGGAAGTTGATTTAGAAAAATGAACAAAAATAATAAAAAAAGCAAAAAACACACACACTCTAAAACATGTCTTCTCCTTGAAGCATGTCACAGCTAATAATTACTAAGTTGAAGTAGAAAGGTAATACGCTTCTGATTCTTGACGTTGTGTCATACACCACCATCTTGTTTAGTCATTTGCTTAATTTAATTTTGTGTCTTATGATGAATACCAAAAAGGTACGTGCTGTTCTCAGTTCTGATTGTGAGACAAAATATGCTCTAGAAACAGGAGCAAAATGACTTTCCTTTCCAATAAATTAGCTGCCCTGGTAGTGAACGTGACTGAAGGAAGAGCTAAGAAGTTGCAGTTCATCGTCAACACTACCTGCAGCCTGCTTAATGAGTTTCGGTTACATTTCTGGATTGATTTGCAGTGGTGCCTGAGGAAGTGCTGTGCCCTTTGTCTCAGGAGATACGATTGAGGCCAAGTGTTCCTGACATGGATATTTAATCTGCTTTGTACACAGTTCATTCAACCGGTAATGTTAAAGGGAGCGACAGGTGCCTCTTGACCAGTAAAGTGTCTCGTTCTGACGTGCAGGTCTTCTTCAAATCATGCTCATGTGCTGCAACTTAAGAACACAAGAAACTTTACATTCAAGAGGATCGCACAGAGCCCACCAAGTTTATATGGTTAGCCAAGTGGTCCTATTATCCCATTTTGAGTACCTAACGTCAACTTCACTGGAATGGTTGAACTCCTCACTGCAGCACCAACACTCAGACGTAACTCTAAGATGTTTAATCCTTTTATTTTGTATTTTCATTGGGTTGTTTTGGCTTTATGCTATTGTAAGTATTTCCTTCTTCTGTTTTTGGACGTTTGTTTCTTAATATTATCCTCTTACAAAGCAGTGGGCATCACTGTTCTCAACAACATGGTGGTGCACATAAAGACAATGCACCCAATGCTGGTGTCTTTGGAGAAGACCAAAAAAATGTTACTGTCATAAAGTTACAAAAACAACAATCACGTTTTAGAACAACGACAAAAACAATAATAAGAAGATCACATGGGAGCTGCGGTGGATCAGGATGTTCTCTTGTCATATAAAAACAACTACTTGACAAGATTAAACAATACAAATCAGCACCTTTGTGATTCATACAATCACAGGCCTCATAAGAGGGTCATCCTGCATTGGCATTTATGAAGCATAGGCTGAGACTGATGCTTGTTTCACACACTTTGGATTACAGTTCTCCAGTGATCTACAGAACTTGGTCCATGCTAACATACGTTAAAAAAACTCAGGGGCATTATTGTTCTCAGCATTCCACTGTTTTCCTAGAATACAAACAATGTGATGGGCACTATCATCTTATTATATGATGGTTCAAGGATGACACCTTACCTTTCAGTACTTTCATTTGTTTTCCGTGTCAGTCTAAGGTGTTATTTACTTCCCTAGCTCCAATGAGATATTTCTTTGAGTGTTCATGAGTCCTTTACTGCTGTATGGCCCAGGGTTAAGCGCAAAATTTCTGTTCGATGGCGTAGTGGATAGTTCAAAGCTTGTACAAAACCAAAACCAGAAACAGGACATAATTTGACTTTAAGGGGTGTGCTAAGAGCAGTTTGGAGACAAAGCTAAGGCCAACTAACCAGAGAGGGGCTTTGAATAATAATTGACAAAACAAAAATCGACCAAGCTCCAAATATCAAAGTTAAAATAAACATTGCAGAAGAAAGTCGTAACAAGAACAACCCTTTCCTAACAACAACAATTCTCATATGCCACCATTTCTTTTTTGGCTACTCTAAATGCTGCCATCTTAAATTTCATTTGTGTGCTGATGTCAAGTGTAATGATGACATCAGGTCACATACATAACAACAGACATTGTTCCTATCAACAACATGGACATTCATGGAGGGATGATTCCAAATTGGCAGTGATAATTAAAAGAACAGCACACAACAAATGTATTCTTGAAAATGTTAAACAACAGTAAATATAGTACTATTATAGTAAACCTTAATAATAATGTTTTGAACTATAAACAAATGCTGTGAAACATTTCTAAACCAATATTCATAACAGAGAGAGTTCTTCATAGCTGCCAGCTGCACAGTCAGTTTTGACTTTATGTTTTCCTGTAATGTCTCCATGTTACACATGGATGCATCCTGCTGTATATGAAAAGATTTTTTCTTTCTTGGGGTACTTGGGTGGACTATGTTACATTATTTTAGGTTTTGGAACATGTCAACTCCAATTCTGGTAGCAATTTTCATTAATTGTATTCATTTAATTTGGTTGAATTATTTCTTTGCCTTTTTAATGCCTGTGATGGTCCTGGTTGGCTCCATGCTCCCTGGTCACTTCAAGGAACCTCTTCAACCCATAAGTGTCGACAGTCATAGACCAAGATGAGCCAGACAAATGAGGACACTTACTTCAGCAAGGGGTTGGTACATAAGTGTCAGTGCTTTCATTAAAGATCCAACAAATGAAACGGGGAACAGTGCAGTGATTCAAACAGTCAATTAATAAATACATAATCTAATAAAAACAGTGATAATCCATAAATTAATCCAGAGTTAAAATCAAAGATAAATCAAACTCAGTCATTGGGTCCTTAATATTCTATCTCGGATCCCAGATGAATCCAGCATGACTCTCTCTTCGTTTCACCCATAACTCACTCAGCCGGCAGAGACTCCAGCAGCCACGGTCCTCACCACCAACCCCTGTCTTGGTAGCCTCAACCAGCATCAGCCAGACCGCTCAGGGTTTGTCATCCTCCTGTCTTGCTTCTTGCTCTCATAGCATACCTTGGCTCCTTGGGGAGAACTCCACTGCAATTGTACCCGCTCCTCTAAGAATAATCAGCAGGGACAATATGCCCCTAAAGCGCCTGTGAAGGGCTGACAACTGTGCTGCCTCTCACTCATTCGCTGGCTGGCTCCTTGAGGATCACCACCGGATTCTGCTCTCATGGCTCTCTATTTCTCTCTTTCCTTTCTGTTTCTCTCTCTCTTTCCCACCTCTCTGCCATGCAGGCTCCTTTTAAATGGCCTTATTGGGCACAGGTGTGATACGCTGACTCCTCCAAGGCATGAATGAGGCGCTTTACTAATCTGCTTGCATTTGCAAATGAGTGTGTGATCAGCCAAGCACCCCAATCATCCTTGGAGAGAAGGATATTCGCACACACCAGCACCCGAACGGAGCCCGATTATTTATTTAAAATCTGCACTTCGCCACAGACCTCTCATCATAATGCCATTTTGTGGAGCAGTTGCTACAGCATTGCTATGTAAATAACCCAGAAGTGAGCACCTGGGACATTATATGGTTGTGGGTATAAAGGTCACAAAAAAACTTCATATTCATCTGAGTTCATGGAGTGAAAACTAAGAGATCAGCTCATTGGACTTTTGATCGTGTTCTCTGCAAACAAAATATTGACTATGATTTAGATTTTTGGCTTTGTTAGGATCCTCAGTATTGGTTACTTTTTTACAGGAATTCTAGTGGTCACTGTTTTGATATTCTGGTGTATTTGGTGGTTTTCTGTCCCAATGAGTATGATGGTTACATCTGTTGATTGACTGCTGGCTTAGTTTTGTTTGTATATAATTATTTGTACCTTCTCTGCCATCATTTTCTTTATTTAATGGTGGCACTATCTTCAGCTACTGTTATTAGGACAGCGTTAGCATTGCTGGGGGTGTGTGACCTAAGGTCATGAACTTTCAATCACGACATAACAACATAAGAGTGCACCTCAAAGACGTTTCCAACCTGGGATGTGGCAGAGTGCACTGACTCTTTTTCTCCCTTTCCTACTATAAATGTTTGGGATGCACCATCTGTTGAAATGACAAATGCACTACATTTTATTATTACAAATGCTTGTGGTGCACCATGTGTTGGAATGACAGAGACACAGCAACCTGATGGACACAAAGACACACAGTCTTTTATCCTTTTATGGAGGCTGATAATTCTGATGTTTTGAAATATACTCTAGTTTTTATTGTAAAGCACTTCTTGATGACATACTTTATGAGAGCATCTATAAAGAGTAATGATTAAATACATACAAGTCTGAATACCATCATATTTATTTTATTTGGCAAAAGAAGAAAAATTAACTTAAATACGAAACTTCCTTTATGTTTTTGTCTTTGTACTTACACTCATTTTTCAATCATGCCACTTTCTGAGCTGAAGAAGTACTCTGCTAGGCCTGCTACAGCCACTGAGTGACACACCATCTTTAGAATAGAGCAGAACTGTAGTACTATGGCTCAGATGAGGTCGAATTAATAAGTAAGGCCTTTGGGGGAACAGCAGAGCTGTACTGATGCCAAGGCAGCACAATAATCAAAAGCATCATTTTTCCTGCTCATAAAAATGCTCAGTAAAGACATTTCAAGTGGGTACCAGTTCTGCCATTGGCACATTGTGACATGTTCCCACACAGCAGTTTTCTTGCATGTTTTAATAGTCATTTAAATTTGTGCTGCAGTATCCTGAGCTGGAGATGCAGCGTTTACAGCAAATTACGTCATATGACTTTCCTGTGAGAGCCTAGGAATGTCAGCTGGGAATTCTGTAAAAGGCACCTTCTGATTCTACATATACTAGAAAATAAAACCCTCAAGTGAGCTATCTGTCTTATTAGAACCATTATAATGTTCAGATACATAAAAAAGCAAGGGATTTTAATTGATTATTTTCAATAACTTACTAATTCAGTCATGAATGGGTTTATTTTTCCTGTAATCGCTCCAATCATTTTTTCATGATAATCATCCAGTTGCAGGGGGTTCATAGGACCATTTCCTAAAAAAACAAAGCAGTTGATTTTAGATTCAATACATCAGCGATAACCAAAATAATCCCTTAATAATTGCAAAGTTGTCTTTTTTAAGACAAAATAATTGCAATGTTCCTATTTCACATTATCCATTGCTGACAAAAAAATGCACATAGCATCAAGAGTGCTATTAGGCAAAAATAAATAAATAAATAATAAAGTCCCACAAAAAAGCCACGAAAATCATGATAGTAAATATATTATTAAGGGCTATAAATAAACAAGTGGAATTATTTTAAATCTTAAATATAATGCACAATATGCACATTCAGAATCATGCAATACATGTGAGATCCTCAATTTTTAAATAATATATACAGTATATACAGTTGTGCTTGAAAGTTTGTGAACCCTTTAGACTTTTCTATATTTCTGCATAAATATGACCTAAAACATCATCAGATTTTCACCTGTAGCATGACAGGTTGGTTTTGAGCATTTCTGTAAATGTTGTTGTTCTCCTGTGATTTTCTGCCCGTAGAGTTTACTCAGAATGGTGTGAAAAACAAAAAACTCCCAATAAGTGGCAGTTCTGTGAACTGTTCATGAGCGACTGGTTCGAGCTGACAGAAAGACTATGGTAAGTCAGTTAACTATTCTGTTCAACTGTGGTAAGCAGAAAAGCAACCAAGAATGTACAACATGCCAAACCTTTGGACAGATGGGCTACAACAGCAAAACACCATGTCAGATTTAATTCCTGTCAGCCAAGAACAGAATGTTGAGGATTCAGTGGGCACAGGCTCACTAGAACTGGACAACTGAAGACTGGAAAAATGGAGCCTGGTCTGATGAATCTCGATTTTTCGATGAAGTACTTGGATGAAAGTGTCAGACTTTGGCTCCAAAAACATGAAACCATGCACCCAACCTGCCTTATGTCAACAGTCCAGGCTGCTCGGTGATAGTGTAATGGTGAGGGGGATGTTTTCCTGGTGCACTTTGGGCCTGTTAATCCCAATCAGTCACTGCTTGAATTCCATAACCTATGCGAGCTTTGTAGTTGACAGAGCCGCCGCCAGGGCGAGGCAACCATGACACCTGTCATGGGTCCTGAGCAGTGGGAGGCTCTCTCGCGCAGGGCTAAAGCTACGGCAAATGAAATGGAAATCCCTGCAGTGTTCAAATCATCAGCATCGCAAAAAACCAAGATGTCTTATTGAGTCCAACGTATCTGACGCAGAAGCAGATGATCAGGAATCCCAAGATCCAGAAGTAAAATTCAGAACAGGCACGTTTCACGTTATGACCAGATTCCTTAATTTCAGAATTGTCCAGGAGTTTTGAAAGCCTAAACAACATATGTCACCTTCTTTTTCCAATTTTAAACTTTAGGAAAAACTTTATATATATACAGTGCATCCAGAAAATATTCACAGCACATCACTTTTTCCACATTTTGTTATGTTACAGCCTTATTCCAAAATGGATTAAATTCATTTTTTTCCTCAGAATTCTACACACAACACCCCATAATGACAACGTGAAAAAAGTTTACTTGAGGTTTTTGCAAATTTATTAAAAATAAAAAACTGAGAAATCACATGTACATAAGTATTCACAGCCTTTGCTCAATACTTTGTCGATACACCTTTGGCAGCAATTACAGCCTCAAGTCTTTTTGAATATGATGCCCCAAGCTTGGCACACCTATTCTTGGCCAGTTTCACCCATTCCTCTTTGCAGCACCTCTCAAGCTCCATCAGGTTGGATGGGAAACGTCGGTGCACAGCCATTTTAAGATCTCTCCAGAGATGTTCAATCGGATTCAAGTCTGGGCTCTGGCTGGGCCACTCAAGGACATTCACAGAG
>JANRMT010062841.1:52453713-52470722 GCA_026402145.1 Polypterus bichir lapradei | reverse complement strand
ATAAGAGAGAGAGAGAGAGAGAGATTGTTTCAGGCACATGATTGGCTGTTTTCATTAAAAACCAAGCCTACCTAACAAGTCAACCACCGTGTAAATGTACTGTCTATACTGTAAGTGTAAGGCTTATACTAAAACCAAAATGGTCTTTGCTTGTTTAACAAATTTTACGATGCCAGAAAAATGTACAACTATACATCATCATTTATATATATTATCTTCCTGATAAATCCCAAGGATGTGTGTATTAAATTGTCCCTGATAGAATAAATATGTGGGTGTGAATGAGCGTTCTGTCCAAGGCTGTTTCCTGTACTCCACTTCATGCTTCTGATAACCTCTACATGACCCTGAACTGGATAAACAAGATTGGAAAATGACTAAATAAATAAATAAATAGATATTTTTGCTACCATGTCAAAATGCTGTAAATATCTATTCCTGGACTGCATGCAAATACAGTAAAATAGAAGAAGAAGAAGAAGGTTTTGAAACCCATTTAATCCAAATAGGGTTATGGGGGCTGGAGCCAAGTACAAGGCTTCAGCCCATCAAAAAACTTAATAATAATAATAATAATAATAATAATAATAATAATAATAATAATAATAATAACATTATTAGCCATCGCACAGACACGATATCTGCTTAGTTAAGCTGTGGACTTAATGGAGAGACAGAGTACTTAATAATCGCAGCTAAGGACCAGGCACTCAACACTAGATACCACCAGAGGAATATCTTGAAACAGCCAGTAGACAGTAATTGTAGATTATGCACTAAGGCAGAAGAACACATAAGTTATCATTTTAATGGGATGTACAGTACAACACTTGCACCATCTGAGAACACGCACAGACATAATAAAGTGGCCAGTGATGTTCACTGGACTTTGTGCAAGCATCAGGGGGTTCAAGTGCCAGATAAATGTTATGAACACAAGCCCAATAAAGTCATTAACAACAACGCTACTATCACCATATGGGACATACCAACAATTACTGACAGAACCAATTTAACTAATCACCCTGATGTTGTGCTGCATAATAAAAAAGAGAAAACCTGACTGTTAATTGATAAAGCCGTTTGAAATGATTCAGACATCATGCTAAAAGAAACAAAAAGCTCAGTAAATACAACAGCCTAGAACTCAAGATCAGAAGGATGTGGAATTGTAAAACGAAAGTTGTGCCAGTTATAGTAGGAGCATTGGTGCATTGAAGACAGGATTTGATCAGGACCTAAAGATGCTCCTGGGCCATCCGTCAGCTAACAAAGTGCTGAAGGCTACACTGATGGGCACAGCACACATCCTTTGTAAGGCTGTTTTGGTAAATTGCTTTAAACTCTTGTTGAGATCTGGACTTATCAGCAAACTACCAAAAGGCAAGAAGAAATAAAAATGAAACATAGTAATAAAAACAATATGATATGTTGCAGTACATCATTATTAAAACAAAGCCGATGTCTAGCTCTGCATATTTTCCTAAAGAAAAAAGAGCTTCTGGATTGTTCTTTGAATTTGACATGGTGCAAGTGGTTCTGCTGCCACAAAGTTTAACTTTACATATTAGTAGTACTAGGGTGTTGTACCGTGTAAGCCATTATGAATGTAGAGAGAAGTCAAGTAAAATGACACCTTTTATATATCACAAAAGCCACTTTTCGTTTGGTTTTAAATTTTCAAAGGATTTATTTGCCTCTTTTTCATTCATTTTGCTTCATAACAAATTTGGTTTCACTAATTTTATGACAAAAGAAATTGAACTCAAGTTGTGTTTTCTTTGCTTTGGTCCTATACACAGTTATAAACATTACTGCCAACTGCCAATGGCAGAAAATGTACTATATTGTATATGCAAGAAAAAAAAAAATCTTTGTCCATTTTTCTGCACCTTTAAAGTAAATTCAGGTTTAATTAAATTGTGAAATATGCAAATATTTGAGAGAGGACTCTCTGACAATAATTTTGTCATAAATCACTCCGTGCCTATAACTAGTCTCCAAAAATATTGTAGCAGCTAGAAGACAGTTCTTCACTGCAGGTGCAGGGGGGCAGCCATGTGTGAATGCTTCATGGGCTGGACGGGACTGAATGCTTGAGTGGCAGCAGCCTGTTCGGCAGGTTAGGGGAATGCGTCCTTTGAAAATCTTCAGAAAAAAGGGCAGAGACTTTAACAGGAAAAGTATAAATATGAGCCCCATACATATGTTAGGTGTTTGCCTTGGCCTAATTGATCCTAAGAGTGAGATGGTTCATAACAGAAACTGACGGAAACTGCTGATTCTGTGATAGCAGGGAAACACTGCTACCCTCGAAGTAACCTCCTTCTGCCTCCCATGCTCTTAACTAATTAGAGCTGCAGTGGCGGTCTGTAGCAGGGTGACAAATTGGTTCATGGCATGCAATTACCTTAATTTGCCCGATAAGATAGACCTTAGGCATTGCATGCAAAACATCTCATGAAAAGTGAGGCTGGTCAGAAATACAAGATGGTATGGTTTTTGTTTGCAGATTTGCCTATCCATATGTTATATATGCTTTCTACTTGCAGTAGCTAATCAATGGTACGCTATACTCCATATTACCACAGTGAGATATCAGTGTTTAGCAAACACTGAAGCACTCCCGGGACCGTCTGATTACTACAGGGTATTCTGCAAATACTGGTTAATGACTACAGATGAAACAGAAATTTCAGCTGAATTAGAGCACCTTTAAGGTTAAACTTACTCAGGAAAGTACATTTATCAAATGGGATGAAAAAAAACGTATGAAGAAAATAAAATAAATGACACTTGCTTTGACATGCCATGTACTTGATACTTATACTGCACTTTTTCCAACTAAATGGTGCTCAGTCGTCACCCCCAGACCTTTCGTGCTCCAATGTTCAGACTCACCTAATCTAATTGCCAGCTGTTATAAAGGATGTGTGTTGCCATTAACTGTGAATTACACTAAGAGCTGTGTGGACTGACATTCATTCCCAGTGGTAATCAATTTTCTGCAGATCTCTGTGCTGTGGTTTTGATTTGTGGCTATTATCGTATGATGTTTAATATTTGTAAATGTTTTCTAGGCTTAATCATTTTTCCTGGAAGACATGTTATTTCTTTTCTAGGATTTTTGAAACTTGGGGAACATCGTTTTACATTTATTTTTTACTCATGTTTTGTCTGCAGATTTTTTTTTTTTATCTTTTAACATCATATGCCATGACATTATTTTATTTTGGTTATGGACCCACCATTTTGTTTCCCATTGCCTAGATGCTACCGTCTGTCATCAAGAAAACACCCCCAGAAGACGCATCTTGTGACATCATTGGCAATACTTAAGTTGATATCTCCGGTGAAACAAATGTCCAAGTTTGTGGATACTTTCAAAGATTGTTTTGCATGTGCTTAGCTAAAAGATTCCCTGGTAATTTGACTTATTCCACAGACTTCTTTGACTTTGTTCTTGGGTAATGTTTTGGGTTTCCATGCATTATAATACAACTTCCTGATTTCAACCTCCACTTGCGTTCTGACTAAAAAATAAATCTCCTTGTCCTTTTCTATTAACCTAGTGCTTGCCCTCTTTTCTTGGTGGTACTACAGTACTTCACATGTACGACTAGACAAAGAACACTTCCTCCTATTAATGTCTACCAGTTACACATTTGACATCTTTTGTAGTTTCCAGTTATGCAGTGGGCCCAAGGACAATTTGTGCAGTAGACTGTAGTAATCTGAAACTAAGTGTAGAAAAGCTCTGGGGATGTCATCGCAGCACAAAGATCTCAACACGGAACACAGTGTCTACATAATGTCCACTTACAATATGTTTTTTTTATTAACCAACTGACAATTAGATAAAGGAGTCGACCATTACTTTTGAGAAGGATATGCCTACAAGCCACAACACATGCATTAACTATATGGATGAAGGGCATTTATTTCAAATGCAAAATTTTAAAAAGTTAAATTTCTACTTTCCAGGTGGAAAATAGGACACATATTCCCAACACATCTAAGCCTGAACAGTCCAGCTCTGGGCGGTACAAAGTTTAACTTTGCTGTTTTACATCTCAGAAGCCCTGCACATTAATACAAAATACAACCTAAAAGACCCAGGACTACAACTGATAAAAAGCGCATCATTTCAGCATTTACTTTGATGCTACTGTGTGTAGAAAAGAATATTCTTAAAGTTGATCATTTGCATATATCTAAAGAGAATCAATCATAAAGCATGTATGAGAACAAGTATTATATATTCTGATGCACATTAGCATAGTAAGGGTTAAACCATAAAAAGCCCTCGCTTGTCTATTTTATTAATTTTCTCTTTGCAGCTGCTAAGCTTAAAAACTTCAGTCAAGGACATTGTGTACTTTTAAAAGGCTAAACGGGCCATTGGTTGAAGAAATGCAGCCAATGAGGGTTTGGCCACGAGAGAAAACTAGATAGGCCGTTCACTTTCATTTGCAGCGGCTGGGAGTCTGCCTCCCTGTCTGCCTGCATGGACAGGTGATGACAAGTCAAGGAAAATGCAGCTTATAAGAAACAGCATTATTGTTTTAGGGGTGCAACCGCCCCAATCTCTAGCCCAATATCTAATGTGTGAGTCTGCCTGATTCCGACTTACTGGTGGGAATCGATTGATAAATAAGTTTTGGACACCGGCACATGAAATGAATTAATGATGGCAGTTTTGGTCAGGTGATGGACATTAGGTAATGATGGGAAGAGCCAGAAGGAGGAGAGTATTTTGCATAAGTGAAAGGAATTTCAAAAAATGTAAGTTTGCTGAATTTGCTAACTGCACATTTCACTTGATTTGGGTCCGAGTATGCATCATGCAATAAAACTTGATTCTGCCTTCCTAAAACTCTGTGTGCCTTCGTTGAGCAGCGTGTTTCTGCCACAACAGGAGCAGCACATACAGTAGACTTGTGTGTTTTGTTCTTGGCACTCATCAGACCAGTGAGAGCAAAAGTGACTTCCTTAAGTATCTCTGCTTGAATACTCACTGAAAATTGTTTTGCCATTTGGTTGGATACATTAAAGCTTTAGTTACATATTATAACTTTTTAATTGTCTGCAAATATTGCACAAAAGCTCTAATCTGTAAAAATCTAAAAAGTAATACATTTTATAAGAGCAATGGATTATTTCATATGGAAATGCTAACCAAACTAAGACACTGGTGAACCTAAATACTGTTTTATTTCAATCAAAGTGTATACAGTCTGTATAAAATGTGTAGATCACAGGATTAAGGGGAAAATTAACAAATAGGGAGCACAAGTGGATGAGGAGTTTTAATTCCAAAAAATTAAACAATGGTGAACCTCTGTGTTTTCCCAGTTGGTTCTGAGGTTCATCGGGGTGTGTTCTTGCTCCTGCTCTGTTCAGTGCTTGCATGGACTGGACGTTGGGCAAGGTCGTGGGGTCCAGCGGATTTGGAGCATCTGTTGGTGAAGAAAGATTCACTGATCTTGACTTTGCCAACGATGCTGTGATCTTCGCAGAGTCAATGGAGACTCTGATCGGGGCTCTCAAGAGACAGAGCGAGGATTCTGAGTGTCTGCACTTGCGAGTGTCCTGGATAAAAAAGAAGATCCAGGCCTTTAATGACCTCTTTGGCACAACCATCAGCAGTGTTTCTTTCTGTGGAGTGAATATCGACCTTGTAGAGAGGTTTACTTTTACCTCTGCATCCACATTCATGTTTCTGGTGACTCTTCCTATTAAGTCACTAGATTGATTGGGAGACCATGGGGTTCATGAGGTCGCTGGAAAGGGTTGTGTGGCACTCGTGACATCCTTCCAAGTGGATGAAGTTCTAATTCCTTAAAGCCCTGGTGCTTCCTGTTTTGCTATATAATTGCAAGACATGGACACTATCCAGTGACCTCAGATGAAGAATGGACTCCTTTGGTTCTGTGTCTCTTCAGAGAATCCTTGGGTACCACTGGTTTGACTTTGTTGCTCACAGAGTCCCAAATGCCCATTAGCTGCATTGAGAGGGAGTGTCAGTTACAGCACTATGGCCATGTGGTGATCCGGCTCGTGAGGATCCGAGTGGCTGGACCAGGCCAAGGGGAGGCCCATGTAATACCTGGTTGCGCCAGATAGATGGTCATTTCCAGGGGGTGGGATTGGACCGCATGTGTGCCAGAGGGGTTGCCAACTAGGATCACAAGCTGTTTCATTGTGTAGAGGGTGCGACAAAACACTGTACCAGTGCATACTACCCATCTGACCTGACCTGACCTGGTGAATAAGCAAACCTTTTCTTATATGTGTTAAAGGTTTCATTGACATTGTAACAGAGCACAGGTACTAGCACTTAGAAGGCAAATTTCTGTGCATTCAAAAATGGAATAATGCATACAAAATAGTCCATTAATTACTGATTTGGAATGCAATAAAAAGTAAGGCTCTGTGTCAGCTCCGCTTCCAAATTACATGGAAGTTCAACTGTACATATGGAAATAATACCACCTAATGTTACCTCTTCTAAAGGCTTACATAATAACTATTTTCATCAAAGGAGCACCTCCCAGACTCATCAGAGGTATGTCATACCTCCCAAGGATGAGAGAGGGCGCTGTCATTAAGGGTGTCATGCTCCCAGCTCCAACTTGCCTGAACAAGACAGTGCAGTTTTATTGAGGACCTGGGAGTACTTCTGGTGACATGAAGTAGCCAGTGGGAAGCACTTCTGGGTTATGAGAAAGTCCGGGAGGTCCTTCTCCAGCAGCACCCTCTATCATACGCCAGACACCCCTACAGGGCTGCACCTCTCAGGACTCCAACTGACTGCCTCTCATGGCTGTGTGTCCCCCAAGTACACTTGTTGGCAGCACCTTTCTTGCGTAGCGTCCATTTAGACACCCGTAGGGCTGTATAAGTGTTGTAGTTCTGGAGGAAAGTCCTACTTGGAGTCTAATAGTGTGGGAGAGGGCATTATAGGGTGTTATTGGGATCACAGCATTTGTCGAATGGGGGTTCCACCTGACTTGGAAATGATTCCTCATAAAATAATGACATATTAGTAGTACTTCTGGATCTGAGTTAAAAGAAGCCCTCTGTGCCACCCAAGTGAGCTGGAATTAGGAGAGGAGGACAGTGTTCCTCTGGGAAGGAGTAAAGAAAAGAAAATGTAAAAAAATAAAAGACAGGAAAGAGAAAAAACTTAAAAGCGTTTATAATAGAGAAGCCTATATCAAGGTATTAAAGACTTAATTTGAAGCAGGGACTTGTGCGGGTGAAATTGTGTGTGAGGTTTAGGGCTCTGAGACACTCCTACAGGACAATATACATCTACATATAAATTTATATATAAATGGAATGGGAGACTTCTTGAAATGCAACATGAGTGTTTAGTAAATTGAAATAATGAGGAATAGTGGAATTTTTTGGAAAACAGCTTAAGTTTGAAGTTTGACTACAGTGATTCTAAAACAAACTATACAACAGCAGATGACAACCTGAAGATTCTGAAAGCCTACCAGAAAATAACATAACTTTGAGGTAATTGTGATTCTCCTCTTCTTCCTGCTTTATAGTATCTCTCCTCTTTAAAATCAGCTAGTGACGTGGAGTTTCAAGCAACGCGATGCAGTAACATTTGATTGAGAACTCCCCGGTGGAGTTTCGAGCAGAGCCCTTCATGCCACTCAAGCGAGTTGGAACTGGGAGAGGAGAAGGACAGGGCTCATCTGGGGAAGAGAAATACCACTGACAATCGCTTAAACAGTGGATGGGTCCTTGGAACTTCGAATGGTGCAATACACTAAAAGTCAATCAGAGATCAGTGGAATCTCCCTCTGAGTTTCATGTAACATGATACATTAATGGCTGTTGGAATAGCCAGGAGACACAGGGGGATGCATGTGATGCAAGTCAGTACACTCAAACACACTGATGGTATGCAACTGCTAAAAACTGCTCCATATCAACCCACTTTATACCCTGAAATCAGCAAAAGAAAACAGAGAATTGAAGACTTAGTTGTTGCCATGTTTGTTTTTTTTAGCTTTCGCCATGGGATTCTTTTGGCTGTCCTTGTTAGAGATTGTAAGTGATCAACATTAAAAGAAAAAAGTTAAATGCAATGCTTTTGTTTGGGTACATGGCTCGGTACAGGTTTTAATAAAACTACAAATCCTTCCTCCATAAGCTGCTTTGGTGTTGAAAAGGGCAGGACTCCCAACCTTTTTTATTGGGAGTGACCGACATGGCTCCTAACAATCCTTACATTGATCTAATAACCAAAAATCATGTTCAGAAAAAAATCAACATACACTATTTATGTTCTTTCTCTTAATGCAAGTATGCAGCATTTGGATAACTGTTGTGATAATGGCAGAAATTTAGCAACAAATTAGTTCTTCTTCCATAGCCCATCCATTAAGGGGCTTTTCACTGCATGTATTGATCAATCCATTTTGTGGTGGTGTTATTGCTTACTATTATGCGAGAATAAATGCAGCTCTCTTGCACAATGAATTCAATACAAAACTCCCTTGATACCTAATCTGGATCAAATATCACTTTATGCCTCTTAAGTACCCCTATAAATCCCATCATTTTAAAATTATGCTGTCATCTGCAAGTTTTTTTCAAAATCAACTAAGAAATGACATCAATACCTGTGAAGTTTAGGGAGTATGTGCTGAGCCACTGCGACCTCTCCAGGTTCTTCAACATGTTTGCTGTTCTTTCTGAGAGTGTATTCTCCCAAGGCCGTAAAGTCATATTTGGAGCTACAGTTTTTGGTGGCTTGGGATAATAAACCTGGCCAGGCTCTTCGGGTTGTTTGGGCATCTGCAGTTAGGGAGAAAATAAAAGAAAAATGATATGTTAGAAGAGCAGAGAATTCATGATAAGTACATTGGTGACCAAGAATAATGATTCACTGTGCAGGTAAAACTGTTTGACACTTCCACAATAAATTTCTGATTAAAAAAAGCCTAAATTAGGCAGTTATTTGTTTTTGTGCTTTCTCTCCTTACTCATTTTAATTTAGACCCATCTAATGTACATGGGTGATGTGTATAGAAAGCTCTGGTTAGGAAGCTCTGGTTTGGTAGGCTGCTGATTTTAGATCTGCATGTCCATGAAATGGAAATGTTTACTCTATGATTCAAAAGGGCACAAATGAAAGAAGCTCATTTTGTGCACATATTGCATTGCTGCCCATTGTAAATACTGTAAATATAGAGGTATTTGATTATTCAGTCACATTAACTACTAAAATAGTGGAAGGTTTGAAAAATACATGTTCCACTTACAATATACCTTATAACTTAAATGAAGAAGCTTAGCTCCAAGTATGAGGTGTTTCCACATTTGCTTACAATTGTTAAAAAAGTCATTAAGAAATATGATGGAACCAAAAGCCTCTTAAAAACTAGTATTACATTACTTAACTAATTTACAGACATGTTCCAATGTACTTAAATGTAGAATGATGTATGTGATAGCAACAAGTGGACCATGTCACATGATACATTACAATATGGATATACAGTATATCTAAATGATATTGCATGTATACAGGTACATCTCAATAAATTAGAATATCATCGAAAAGTTAATTTATTAAAGTAATTCAATTAAAAAAGTGAAACTCATATATTATATATGTTCATTACACACAGAGTGATATATTTCATGCATTTATTTCTTTTCATTTTGCTGATTATGGCCTATAGGTAATGAAAACTCAAAATGATTTCTAATACAGAAATGCTGGCCTACTGAAAAGTATGTCCATGTATGCACTCAATACTTGTTCAGGGCTCCTTTTGCATGAATTACTGCATCAATGCGGCGTGGCATGGAGGCGATCAGCCTGTGGCACTGCTGAGGTGTTATGGAACCCCAGGATGCTTTGATAGGGGCCTTCAGATCATCTGCATTGTTGGGTCTGGTGTCTCTCATCTTCCTCTTGACAATACCCCATAGATTCTCTATGGGGTTTAGGTCAGGTGAGTTTGCTGGCCTATCAAGAACAGTAATACCATTGTCATTAAACCAGGTATTGGTACTTTTGGCAGTGTGGGCAGGTGCCAAGTCCTGCTGGAAAATTAAATCAGCAACTCTGTAAAGCTTGTCAGCAGGGAGAAGCATGAAGTGCTCTGAAATGTCCTGGTAGACGGCCGTACTGACTTTGGACTTGATAAAACACAGTGGCCAAACACCAACAGATGACATGGCTCCCCAAATCATCTCTGACTGTGGAGACTTCACACTGGACCTCACGCAACTTGGATTCTGTGCCTCTCCACTCTTCCTCCAGACTCTGCAACCTTTATTTCCAAATGAAATGCAAAATTTACTTTCATCTAAAAAGAGGACTTTGGCCCACTGAGGAACAGTCCAGTCTGTTTTTTCCAGTTTAGGAGTGGCTTAACACAAGGAATGAGACAGTTGTAGCCCATGTCCCGGATACATCTGTGTGTGGTGGCTCTTGAAGCACTGACTCTAGCCGCAGTCCACTCCTTGTGAATCTCCCCCCAAATTCTTGAATGGGCTTTGCTTCACAATCCTCTCAAGGCTGCGGTTATACCTGTTGCTTGTGCTCCTTTTTCTGCCACTCAACTTTCCATTAATATGCCTGGATACAGCACTCGGTGAACAGCCATCTTCTTTAGCAATGACCTATTGTTGCTTACCCTCCTTGTGGAGTGTGTCAATGACTGTCTTCTGGACAATTGTCAAGTCAACAGTCTTCCCCATGATTGTGTGGCCTACTGAACCAGACTGAGAGACCATTTAAAGGTTCAGGACACCTTTGCAGGTGTTTTGGGTTAATTAGCTGAGTAGAGTGTGGCACATGAGTCTACAATATTGAACTTTTTCACAATATTTTAATTTTCTAAGATACTGAATTCTGGGTTTTCATTAGCTATAAGCAAATCAGCAAAATGAAAAGAAATAAACTCTTGAAATATATCACTCTGTGTGTAATAAATCTATATAATATATGAGTTTCACTTTTTGAATTGAATTACTGAAATAAATTAACTTTTCAATGATATTCTAATTAATTGAGATGCACCTGTTGAGAGGTAGGTCATTTTTTACAGTACATAACTGTTGCTTATACTGTACACCTCACCTTTTATTTGTATTTTTCATTGTCTGCCTTAGAGATGATTAAGAATTTCTTGGTATTGATATGCATGAAACAAATTGATAACATGCTATGTTATTATCTGCTTCAACCAGTTCACTACTGGGTGGAGCCAGAGCTAATACTGGAAGCATTTGTATAAGTTTGGGACCCACCCTGGACAGGGCACAAGTTCATCATAAGGTGCATTTATGTACACACCCACTTAAGAGTTTAGAACTCCCAATCAACCTTACACCCATGTCTTTGGGGATGTGGGAGGAAATCAGGTGCAGAACATGCAAAGTCTACACAGACAACAACATGAGACTGGATCCAGGAGGCAGCAGTAACAACCACAGTGGCATGTTGCTGATCTTATCACACTATACATGAATTAATGAAAGAACTTGTCAAACCTGCTCCTGTTGTCAGAAATATTGGTGTTTTGTTTGATTCATCACTTAATTCTGAGTTACACATTAGGCCTCTGTTCAAAATTTTATTCTATCATCTCCGTAACATTGCCCACCCCCATCCATTTTTGTCCTTTAGTGATGCTCAAACTCTGGTTCATTGTTTCATAATGTCTCATATTGATTACTGTAATTCCCTCTTCATCTGCCTCCCTGCAAATTGTATACAGAAGCTACAATACATTCATCTCCCAACTTCACTGGTTACTGGTTCCATCAAGGATTAAATCCAAGATTCTGCTTCTCACCTTCAAAGTCCTACATAACCTTGCCCCTCTCTACCTCACTCAGCTCCTAGCTCCTTACACTTTTTGTCGCTCTCTCAGGTCATCAAGCAGTCATCTCCCTACTGTCCCACACACCAGACTCTCCACCCTGGGAGGCAGGTCCTTCAGTGTTATAGCCCCTCAACTGTGGAACTCTCTTCCTCAGTCTCTCTGAGATTGCTCCTCTTTCTCCTCCTTTAAATCTCAACTCAAAACTTACCTCTTCGAAGAACTTTTGTCTTTTTTTTCCCTCTCTCTCTATATGTAAAGCAACCTTGAGTTTGTGAAAGGTGCTGTATAAATGCAACTTATTATTATTATTATTATTATCCATCCATCCATTATCCAACCTTATTATTATTATTATATAGTACCAAGTTATCTATTTTCCAGTTCATTAATTATTCACTATCATTTCCCAATGCAGGATCACAAGCTCCAGAGTCTATCTTGATGGCTATAGGTGTCACTAGCCACATCACCTGCCAAAGACAGGCAATAGAATAAATCTTAGAATCTTATCTTAGATACATTACATGTATCTTCAGCACCTTTCCTCTGTATCCTCATGTGGGTGAAGCTCTTTTGAAAAACACTCACTCTGTTAAATGTGTTTCCATAAAGCCTGCTTCTCATGCTCAGTCATTTTGAGCCACTTCTCTCACTGTTTTTTTTTATATTTTCTGTCTTTGAAGGTGACTCTCAGCATGCCCTCTACACCTTTATTCCTCCTTGTGTGTCTCACATTCACACTTCCTCTTTCGATCACGTCACCAGAGCCAAACTGACCAATCAGATTGCTCTGAGAGACTGGACACACACACATACAGACCTTAGCCTTTTGTCATATTAGCAGACAGATTTAGGAGCCAACCCTCGATATGGCACTGGTTCATCATAAGGTACATTCGAAGATATGTCCACCTTCATTCATACAGGACCAGTTTACATTTAAAAATAAATGGACTCTAAACATGTTTGGGATGTAGGAAAAAAATTACCTGGAGAAAGCCCACTGCTGCAAGTTGCACACAGACATTTTCCTAAATTCTGGAGCTGTGAGGCCACAGTGCTATTCACTCCATCACTCGGTTCATTACATACTATATTTTCATTGTAATTTGTAAAGTAATCAAAGCACTTTTTCAACTTTTCTTTCATAAATTTAAATATACAATATAAGAATATTTATAAACCTACTCTTACAAAAACTGTTTGACAAAGCCTATTTTTGAAATCTAATGTCTGAATTTCTTGGATGAAGTTTGAGAAATATATTTTAAGCAGTAAGATATAAATGATTTCACAAAATGAGAAAAAAAATCTGAAGTATTCCAAAACAAATAATTTAACAGAACAGAGGGTTTACTGGAAATTTCTCACCTGATAATATCCATTTTGTCCAGGCCACTGTAAAACTTTTCTCTTTGATGCGGGTGGAATGTCAATGACCTCATGTCTATAAGGACTGCCTAAAGAATTAAGAGAAATACATGAAAATGATGTGATATTGTTGGCAATAGATTTTAAATGGGTGTTATATCATGCTATAATGACTTCTTTGTCAAAACTAAATTGGTTATCAGTGGAGTGAGAAACGAATGTGTTACAGTACATGACTGAAATCCAATCAACATGAAGTTATGAACATTACAATAAATACTATAAATAAAACTGCAAAAGAGCTCAGCTATACACTTCATCTTTCAAGGAATGTGCACACCTGATCTCTGGGGCTTTTATCTTATTATTTACATATGAACATCCTTCATTGTCAATGTATGGATCTTTAACATCCAGCTCTTCTTTATTGATGTTCTCATTTTTCCACAAGGAACAATCATCAAAGAAGAGGAAGTGGAGAAAGCTGACAGTTATAAATATTTGGGGACAATCATAAACTTAAAACTGACTTTTAATGAAAATATGTATTTGTAGCTTGAAATAAGTATCTTCTTTCTAATAATTGGCTGGTATTAAAAACAAAATTAGGCTGGGTTAACTGCCGTCATTTTAAAACTGACCATGCCAACTCCGCACCTGGTTGAACCTTTTCAAAATTTAATGTGTGAGGGTCTAAATGAACAAGGCTAGGTTTTGGTCAAACTAAATGTCTATTTTGTTCTATCTCACATTTTGTGGACCAACAGCACAGCCCACAAAACATGATATGTTGATCCTTGCAGGTAATGTAAGGTGCTTCAGTAAAGTGACAGTAGGTTCCTTTTCCTAACAAGTTTTATAACTATCATTACAGACCTGTATCCCTCACACTCAACTCCCCCAAAAACAGCCTTGGCTACAACCTAGGATAGCTTATGCATTGATCCTCCCCTGGTAGTAGTATTGTCATCTGTGCCATCATATAACACTTTGCAATTTCAGGCACTGTCACCAACAAGAATGTAGAAGAATACCTAATTAAACTTTATTTAGCAGAAAAAACATATCTGCTTACTTGATTTACTCCCCATGCCTATTCTAGAAGGACTATGAAAATAACTGATAAAAATGTCCCTAGAGCCGTGAGTTGCATAGAGCTCATTTGGGAATATCATGTGTGGCGGACGTTGGGAACCATGCCCGACAGGAACGCCTTTACCATGGAAGGACTGGGAGAGACACAATACCTCCTCTGGAACACGAGAGGGCAGCCCCCTTGGATTGTTTCGGGGACCATGGACTTGAGTACTTCCAGGTGCCTATGCAGCACTTCCACCACACTCTGAAGTGTTGCACTTGGAACACTTCTGGGAGGCCACCTCACTCTGTTTGAGGAGCCAGAGTCGGGAGGAGGGAGACGAAGCTTGTCAGGAGGAGTGGAGGAGTAAAGAGAAATAGAAGAAGAGATCTATATATGGTGTGCTGTGCTTGGGACTGTGTTATACTTGTGGGGAACGGGGAAGGTGTTTCCTACAAGGGAAAAGAAAAATAAAAAGCCCTGTGTGCTTTAAAATTGTGCCTTTGCGTCTGTCTGTGCCAGGTTGGCGCAGTGGTGCCCACCTCTAGCGTCCACACATGTTACTACACGATAACCTTCATAATGAGAGGCTCACTACAATCTAAACTCTTTTAACACTTTACCTTTCAGAATATTTAACCTTGATATTTCAGACACATGAACACGCATCCCATAAGCCTTGTTATTCTTTGGGAGAACTCCCTGTCTAGAAGATGAATGTTGTCTGGTGTACCACCTTGCACTTAAAGCTCATGAGAGGAGATCAAAGATTATATGTAATGAACTTTTTTTCTTGCCTAAATGCACTTTTTTTTCTAGTAGAGGTCAGTAGGATGCACCTTAATAACACATTAAGAATTATTAATAATAAAACAGAGCTAGATTCACTTAATTATAGTTTTTTCTTATTTGACCTTCACCAGGGCCACCCTCCCCACTCAATGTTTGTTTAATTTTGGTTAGGGTGTTCTTTTTTCTGAAAGAGCTGGTTTCTATCCTGCAGGGGAGGACTTCTTGGCTAAACATCACCAGCTATAAATCAGCCCTAGACAGCCATGTTTTCTGCTCCAAAAAAGGACATTTGTGGCAAATGATTGAATGCAGTAAGCACAGTGCAGCACAATCAGGCCATTAATCTGTATCTCATATAGCATCTTTCACAGCATGCACCACCACAAGGAATGGCCAACACAGCGCCAAGTGCTTTTAAATGGAAATGCAGCAATTGTACATAAATACAACATGCAGATCTTAGGAGTCATGATTTGTTTTTATGATCCACTTTTATGATTAAAATACCATACTGATAAAATTCCCAGTTATGTTAAAAAATCTTAATGATTGGTAATTAATTTGGTAGTTATACAGATTATAATTTACACCATATAAATGATTTATTTTGAAACTTTCTTGAGATTTTCTGTATCATTGGAGTCAACTGGGGAGATTTATACACATTTTGGAATTCCATCCATCCATCCATCCATTTTCCAACCCACTGAATCCGAACACAGGGGTCTGCTGGAGCCAATCCCAGCCAACACAGGGCACAAGGCAGGAACCAATCCTGGGCAGGGTGCCAACCCACCGCAGGACACACACAAACACACCAAGCACACACTAGGGCCAATTTAGAATTGGCCAATCCACCTAACCTGCATGTCTTTGGACTGTGGGAGGAAACCGGAGCGCCCGGAGGAAACCCACGCAGACACGGGGAGAACATGCAAACTCCACGCAGGTCTCCTAACTGCGAGGCAGCAGCACTACCACTGCGCCACCGTGCCGCCCATTTTGGAATTGCCCCAGTATTTTAGTTTTGGGTGGATATTTACTTGAACCTGTCAGATACACAGGTGAAGTCAGAAGTTTACATACACTAAGGGTGAATTCTTCAAAAGACACTTTATAACCCACAGATTTTATACTAATAAACTATAAATGTGGCATGTCATTTAAGAAATCTACTTTCTGCAGGGTAAAAGTAGTTTTGCTCCAAAAATGTTCAAAGAGTATTTCACTTTTTACTGACTATATCACAATTCCAGTGGGTCACAATTTTACATACACTTTCTTAACTGTGCCTTTAAACAGGTTGGGAAATTCCAGTAAATAATGCCAAGCCTTTAGTCAATTTGATAATTATCTTCTCATAGCCAATTAACCTAACTTATGGAAAAAGACGATCCGCTGTTGCAAACCCTAAAGTGAGCAGCCAAAAGAAGAAGAAGAAGCCAATTAGCCTAACTGGATTCCACATGCAGATGTATGTTAAGGCCTACCATCAAACTCACTGCCTCTTTTGCTTGACATAATGGGAAAAACAAAAGAAATCAGCTAAGACCTCATAAAAAATTGTGGACATCCACAAATCTGGTTCATCTGGTTTGGAACACTTTCCAAATGTCTGAAGGTTCCACAGTCATCTGTAGAAAAAAATAATATGCAAGTATAAACACCATGGGACCACAGAGCTGTCATACCGCTCAGGAAGGAGACACATTCTGTCTCCTAGAGAAGAAAGTGCTTTGACGAGAAAAGTGCAAATCAATTCCAGAACAACAGCAAAGCACCTTGTGAAGCTGCTGGAGGAAACAGATAGACAAGTATTTGCAGCTGGAGATCCACAAAGGGGAGAAAATGAATCACGTATCATAAAGTAGTTTTTATTCCTGAGCTTTCAACCCCTA
>JANRMT010062841.1:52423412-52453313 GCA_026402145.1 Polypterus bichir lapradei | reverse complement strand
GGCAATATATAGCAATAAATTACGTGGAGGGGGGTGGGGAGGGGTGTCTGTCCATGTAGTCGGGGGGTATTGGGTGTAAAGTCTTGTTTATTATGAATAAGTTCTTCTTAAGTTTGCATATGCTGGATTTATGTCCAAGTGTCTGTTGATGGCGTTCTCATTTGATAACCAGGATTCAGCCAGCTCTCTGGCACTTTTAGTATTTGCTTTAAATTTTACTTGTACATTGTCCCAATTAAATGTATGTCCTGTTGATTTAGTATGCGTATAGATCAATGATAGTGAGTCCATCACGTATCACAGACCTTCTCTTCCATAGATAAGTATCTATATCTACAGTAAAACAGCTCCTATATCGACATTGCCTGAAAGGTTGCTCAGCAAAGAAGAAACCACTGCTGCAAAGTCGTCATAAAAAAGCCAGACTGCAGTTTGCAATGATACATGATGACATCTTACCTTCTGAAGAAATGTCCTCTGGTATGATGAATCCAAGATCGAATTGTTTGGCCATAAAAATACTATGTTTAGTGGAAAAAGGGTGAGGCTTGCAAGCCAAAGAACACTACCCCAGCTGTCAAGCATGGGGATGGAAGCATCATGGATTATGGGTGATTTGCTGCAGGAGAGATGGGTGCACTTCACAAAATAGATGGCATCATGAGGAAGGAAAATTATGTAGATATACTGCAGCAATATCTCAAGATCTAAGCAAGGAAGTTGAAGCTCAGTCACGAATGGGCCTTCCAAATGGACAATGACCCCAAGCACAACTCCAAAGTTGTGGCAAAATGGCTTAAGGACAAGGTATTGGGGTGGCCATCACAAAGCCCTGACCTCAATCTGATTGAACATTTGTGGGCAGAACTAAAAAAAAGAGTGTGCGAGCAAGGAGGCCTACAAGCTTGTCCCAGTTACACCAGTTCTGTCTGGAGGAAATGGCCAAAATTCCAAGAACTTATTGTAAGAAGCTTGTGGAAGGTAACCCAAAACATTTGGCTCAAGTTATACAATTGAAAGGTAAAGCTGCCAAATATTTAAAAAGTTTATGTAATCTTGTGACCCACTGAAATGGTTATATAGTCAATAAAAAGTGAAATAATCTGTCAGTGCACATTGTTGGAAAGAAATTACTTTAGTCCTGCACAGAGTAGATGTTCTTAATGTACTAAATTTACAGTTTATTAGTATAAAATCGGTGGAGGGGTTATAAAGTGAGTTTTGAAGACTTCACCCTAAGTTTGACTTCAACTGCATATTTTTTTATCAGTTTTTTATTTGAAACTGTCAGATACTATTAACTTCAAATTGGCTGGTACGCAACACATTTTATGTTATCTCCCAATCTTCTTCAGAGAAGATTATTACGGCCAAGTAGTACTGGTGCAGAATGGCTGCTGACCACACAATGGAAGTCCCTGGACCATTATAGTCTCTTGTTACCCCAGTTTTATGACTCACTTTGCATTATCTTCTGTCAGAATGAATAATGCCTAAATTATAAATCGAAATCTGTGGCAATCAGCCATGAAGATCGTAGATGGGAAATTGAATAACCTTTTTTTAATTTTCTGTATCAGTTTAACATATTCTTGTGCTTCTTATCTGGGAGAACCAGGGAATTTGGAAGGGCCAATTTAACGGTCTTGAGGCAATATTTTATATATTTTGGCTTAGACTTATTTATTTAAACCTTTGTACAAGCAACACTGTATTCTTTCTGTATTTTTATTGTTGACTAAGGAAATTTCTTATGAATACTCACCTTTAGCTTTCTGTAGTACTCTGATGTCATGACTCATTGCTGGAACACTAAGGTTTACTGGAACACCATTCCTAGTATTGAGGCCAGAATCTGGATCATCAGGTGATTTAAATGTGGGGAACATTGCATAGTACGAGATGTGGGACTGGTATGGATGTTTTGCTGGGAAAGGCACTTGAATCTGCTTTTCACTAAAAATGTAAAACAAATGGATCAGACACATTAATTCTGAGTAGAAAAAAGCATGCTGTGATTTAACAAGACAGTCAACTTGCCACTGTATGTTCATGCAAACAGTCAGGTGGTCCACGATTTGTCTCCTACTGTGTGCTGTCTTGCCAAAAACATTCACCAGTTACCGTCAGTGGACCCCAAATCATGTGCTGTATTGAGGACATACAGCCCATGGTGCAAGCTGAATGCCAACTGAGGCTGAAGGTGAGTGGAATTAAATGAGGCCGACAAACAATTATGAAAAGACCAGGATTGGCTTGAAAACACGTGGAATCAGCTACAAAGATAAAACTTGAATACTTCACTGGGGCTAATGGAGTATATCCAAAAAACAAGAAAATCCTGAATATAGAGCACATGAGAGAAAATACAATAAAAATTGAGTATAAAGAAGTAATACTGAAAAAAGTGTCATCCTTACAACTTACAAACACTTAACAGCAACAGCAGAAACAGAAATAAAATAGAAATGATAGACTGGTAATGGTGGAGGAATATTAAAAGTATATAAATGGAAACTCTGAAAGACAAAAAGTTTTAACAAAACAAAACAAAAAGAGCACAATAAACAAACACCCTGCAGACATGATGCACATTAAGAAGAGCAAAAGGAAATGACAAATTCAGTGTCAAACGCCATTATAGCAAATACCAAAGTAACAAAATTTTCAGAATAACAAATAATGTACTTTTTTCTGGCCTGAACAAACGTTCATACAACTTCATGTTGAACAGATTTCGTTTAAACAAAATGTAAATTTCAGTATGCCAAATGTTTTTTTAACAATAAATGGCCACCAAAGATAATAATGCGATGCAAAAAATATTTAATACTGTGCCTAAACTTTCGCCAAGTCTCAGGAACCCTGCAACAGGCTGTCTCTTGTTAGACCAAAGGAAAGTGACACTATGTTGCAAAATGTCTGTCTCAGCCAGTCCTCATCATACAGATATAGCCGAACTCTAAGTCAATGGTCCACTATGGGTTCACATGGGTAGTTGTGTCGTGTGCAGATACTGTACTGTTTGAATTTCATAGCGCTTTTCAAAGTTTTCTTTGCGGTGAATAAAGTGAGAAACAGCGTCAGTTTATGCTGGAAAAAAGTTACATCTAACGTCTTGTTTTGAAATTAAATATTTTTTGCAGTTCAAGAAGTGCTGTTTTTTATACAGGTATTGTCAAGCTTGGGACCCACAGTGTTACACGAGAGACAGGAAGGTGAGTCCAGGTTTCCAAGGTAACAACAGGTACTTTATTACTGTATAAAGAAGGCAGGTACAGTCTCAAGACTTCATCCAAAATAAGAACTGTTACTTTAGCGCTCAAGTACACAAGATAAGAGTCGTGACATGGGGGCAATTGTTGTGCTTTAGCTTGCAACTTCTGATTAGAAGAACACCGATGGCTTAGAACATTAGAACAATCTAGACGAGAACAGGCCATTCAGCTCAGCAAACCTCGCCAGTCCTATCCACTTATTTCTTCCAAAAAACATCAAATCCAGTTTTGAAAGTCCCTAAAGTCTTACTGTCTACCACACTACTTGGTAGCTTATTCCAAGTGTCTATCGTTCTTTATGTAAAGAAAAACTTCCTAAAGTTTGTGGGAAATTTACCCTTAACAAGTTTCCAACTAAAAAGTCCCCTTGTTCTTGATGAACTCATTTTACAATAACATTGTATTTGTTTAAACTGTAAAGTCTCGGCTCTTTTAATCCTTCCTCATAATTCAAACCCTGTAGAACCTGAAATCAGCCAAGTCGCTCTTCTCTGGACCTTTTCTAGCGCTGCTATGTCAATTGTGTAGCCTGGAGACCAAAACTGCACACAGTACTCCAGATGAGGCCTCACCAGTACATTATAAAGGTTGAGCATAACCTCCTTGGACTTGTGCTCTACACACCGTGCTATATAACCTAACATTCTGTTTGCCTTTTTAATGGCTTCTGAACACTTGCGGGAATTCGATAGCTTAGTGTCCACTATAGCTCTTAAATCCTTCTCATAAGGTGTACTCTCGATTTTCCGACCGCCCATTGTGTATTCATACCTAATATTTTTACTTCCTATGTGTAATACTTTACATTTACTGACATTAAATTTCATCTGCCACAAATCTGTCCAAGCCTGTATGCCATCCAAGTCCTTCTGTAATGATATAACAGATTCCAAATTATCTGCTAATCCACCTATCTTGGTATCATTTGCAAACTTAACCAGCTTCTTACTTATATTTCTATCCAAATCATTTATATATATTAAAAATAGCAGCGGCACTAGCATTGACCCCTGTGGAACACCACTCTTAACATCAGCCAATTCTGATGAGGTTCCTCACACCATCACCCTCTGCTTCCTGTATCTGGGTCAATTCTGCACCCATCTAAAAACATCACCCTTAACTGCCACTTCTTTTAGTTTGATGCTAAACCTCTCATGTGGCACCTTAGAATCATTGCTTTGGCAGATCAGGAGAGCGTAAGAAACAGCAGGTCAAAGCCCCATGTTAAATGTTCTAATCATCGTGAGACAAGCATGTTATCTGGTAAGACTGATCCTGCAGAGGACAACCAATTACTTTTCCCTTGGTTTAGTGTTTACCAGACGCAGCAGAGCAGCAAAGAAGCTCTCCTTGCACTACTGCCGTTAGAGATAGTGAATTGCCAGTGACTCTGGTCACAATAGTATACAGTATTTTCCATTCCTCATATTAATTTTAATGAAATTTCTGTTACAGTGAAGTATTTTATGGTCCCATGAATTCCATTATAACAGGATTCTATCTGTACATTGAATTCTAGCATTTCTTAAATGGTGACCTTTGAAAATTACAATAACATGCCAGTTGCTGCAAAGAACAGCTGGAAATGAAGATTTTGCTTCATCACAAAAATCACCTTTAAATTTTCCTCTTATGTACCAGTTTACTGCAACTACCTATTTTTTAAGAACTGGCTTTTAACAGTATAAAAGAACAGATGCTGAATACAAAAGAAAATTATCAGCAATACATTTTAGCTCAGTTAAACTAATGTAAAGTGTAGGCATCATTAAGCAGTTAAATACACTAAATTCAATAATCTTCAATCAAGGTTCTCCAATTTCCTACATGTTACTTATACATTTGAAATTATACTTGTGTTCAGTTTGTCTATCATAATCACCAGAAATTTTTCAGAAAGCAAAATATTTGAAAATATTTGTTGCACAGTTGAATTTGAGATAATTTTGAGGCTACAGTGTGCAAAATGTTTCAGAGACTGATAGGGCAATAAATAGGTAAACGTATTTTATGTAGTGTTTTCTTATATTGAATCCATCCCCAGGCAATTTACAAGTACAAAAAGACGCACAGCCTAGAAACAAACTGTTTGCTTCTCTGCCATAAAGCAAGTGATGTTGTAGCACTCAGTACTAAACCAGAAGATAGACACACTTTTGTTTGCCCAGAGGCCATTAAGTTGCCTGGACACACTAAACTCCCTGACACAGTAAAATTTCTAGTATTATACTGACACTTTAAGTGTATACATTCGTCCACTCATACACTTTTTACAGTGTAGTGACAATAAACTGAAATAAATTAAAGTGTACAATATAAATTTTAACATCCTTGGACAAAATGAACATTGCTATTATGTACAGGCTGACCAGTACCACCTCTCTTCAAAATTAAATTTTCAAGTGGTAAGAGGATAATGTGTCATAAATACTAAATACACTGTGGCTAAGACTTAGCAGTTGTGCTTAACTCCTTAAGAGTTGTACCTGATATGAAAGTCACTACTCTAGATAAGGAAACACCTTCCTATTTAGCTGACATGGAGTTGCTGCTTATTGTAGCCTGACTTTCTTCTAAAAGAAACCACAAAAGTAATTTGTGGTAAATGGTTTTTTTACTGTTTAAACTTAAACTAGTAATATGCTGGTTAAATGATGAGCCTGCTCTGTGAGGTAATGCAATTAACATAGATATAGTCAGGTCCATAAGTATTTGGACAGTGACACAATTTTCATAATTTTGGCTCTGTATGTCAACAAAATGGATATGAAAAAAGGAATCATTGATTGAAGTGTAGACTTTCAGCTTTAATTTATGGGGTTTACCAAAAATATTGTTTGTATCTTTATGGACCTGGAGAAAGCATATGACAGGGTGCCTCGACAGGAGTTGTGGTATTGTATGAGGAAGTCGGGAGTGGCAGAGAAGTACGTAACAGTTGTACAGGATATGTACGAGGGAAGTGTGACAGTGGTGAGGTCTATGGTAGGAGCTGACAGATGCATTCAATGTGGAGGTGGGATTACATCAGGGATCAGCTCTGAGCCCTTTCTTATTTGCAATGGTGATGGACAGATTGACAGACGAGGTAGAGATATGCTCTAGAGAGGAGAGAAATGAAGGTCAGTAGGAACAATACAGAATACATGTGTGTGAATGAGGGGGAGGTCAGTGGAATGGTGAGGATGTAGGGAGTAGAGCTGGCGAAGGTGGATGAGTTTAAATACTTGGGATCAACAGAACAGAGTAACGGGGATTGTGGAAGAGAGGTGAAAAAGAGAGTGCAGGCAGGGTGGAGAAGAGTGTCATGGGTTGTAATTTGTGACTGACAGGTATCCACAAGAGTGAAAGGGAAGGTCTACAGGACGGTTGTGAGACCAGCTATATTATGTGGGTTGGACAGTGGCACTGACCAAAAAACAGGACATAGAACAGGAGGTATGAGACTTAAACATGTTAAGATTAGCATTGGGTATGCCAAGGATGGACAGGACTACATTAGAGGCTCAGGTTGGACAATTTGGAGACAAAGTCAGAGAGGCGGGATTGCATTGGTTTGGACATGTGCAAGGGAGAGATGCTGGGTATATTGGGAAAGGGATGCTAAGGCTAGAGCTGCCAGGGAAAAGGAAAAGAGGAAGGCCTAAGAGAAAGTTTATGAATGTGGTGAGAGAGGACATGCAGCTGATGGGTGTAACAGAACAAGATGTAGAGGACAGGAGGATATGGAAAAAGATGATCTGCTGTGGCAACCCCTAACAGGAGCAGCCAAAAGAAGAAGAAGATCAAAAATATTATATCAACATCTACAATAAGGAGAAGACTTGATGAAAGTAAAGACAGAGGGTTTCCCACAAGGTGTAAACCACAGGTAAGCATCAAGCATAGGAAGAACAGATCAGATTTTGTCTGTGCAGTTCTGGAACAGTTTTCTTTGGACAAAGGAAACTAAGATCAATATATACCAGAATACTGAAAGGAGAAGAGTGGTTCGATGAACACCTCATCATGTTTGAAACATACTGTAGGCAGTTTTATGGCATGATCATGCATGGCTGTGAATGGAAATCAGTCACTAGTGTTTATTGACATATTGACAATAACTGGTGGCAGAAGTAGCAGGATGAATTCTTAAGTGTATTGGGCGATATTATCTGCTCAGAGACAGCCAAATGCTGCAAAACTGATAGGACAACTCTTCACAGTACAGATGGACATTGAGCCAGAACATACTGCGAAAGAAAACCAAGTGCTTTTCAATGCAAAGTAGTTGAATATTCTCCACAGGCCAAGTCAATCAACTGACCTCAACCCAATTGGAAATGCATTTCACTTGCTGAAAACAAAACTGATGGCAGAAAGTCCAACAAACAAACAGCAACTGAAGACAGCTCCAGTAAAGGCCTGCCAAACTATCACTAGAATGGAATGCCAGCACTTGGAGGTGGCCTGGCAGTCACTGACTGTAAAGGATTTTCAACCAAATATTGAAAATGATCATATCGTTATATTTATGATTATGTTAGTTTGTGCAAATACTTTTGAGCTCCTAAAATAGGGGGGCCATATATAAAAATGTCTTTCTTTTCTAAACGATTCATATAATATTTTTGTTAATCCCCCTGAATTAAAGCTGAAAGTCTATACTTCAATCCCATGTTGAATACTTCGCTTCAACTCCATTCTGGTTTTGTACAGAGCCAAAATTGTGTCATTGTCCAAATACTATACCTATAGACCAGACTGTATTTTAAAGGTGTATTTCTTATTTTAAATGTTAAGTTTGTTACTAGCAAACATACCACAGGTACAGTGAAATTCTTACTTGCATGTGCTTCTCAACAGGTAACATGTTGCCACTTTCTGGCTTCATTAGTGTGTTGAGATCCAAACTGATAATGAGAAGATTAACTTCCCCATCCTTTTACTGTAGATAATATAATGTAATATAGTGTAAATATGACCATCATGTGGCTTCTGCTGACCCTGAGGTGGTTTACTGTCCAACAGCTTACTTTAAATATCCCACCCAAAATTAAATCCTAGCTCTTTAACCATTTGCCCTCTTATGAGTATTGGTCCAAAAATGAATCTGCTCATAGACCTAATGTATAGAATACCGCTGCAGCATGAGAAGCATGGCAGCTGATGCTGCATCTGGTCAAAATGTATGATGACACAGAATACAATTGCACAGAGAGGAGCATGGCAGCTGATGGTGTATATGACCATGGTGTGCTATGGTATAGAGACAGCTGCAGTTAAAGAAGCATAGAGGCTGATTCTATATCAAACCAAAATATATTACAGGATCTGAGTAAAGAGAAGACATTTATCTAAGCTGATAACTACCTGGTCCAAGAATCACTTTGCACCAGCATTGAAGGCCACTTCTTTTGCAGGCTCTCCTGGGCATATGATGCATCTACAGTTGGTGTTTTGCTTTCCTCCAAATGTAATTAAAAATGCATTATTTTGTGGATGTAAGTTTAAGGACTCCTGTTTGATGTAATCTGTTAATTAACAGGAACCGGTGTGTTTCTTTACTCTGCATTATCTGATTTTGGAAAAACTGTTTATTATTAATGAAACAAGTAGGCTAGATGACTAATTTAATTGTATACTCCAAAAAGACAACACAATAACTATGAACCTATTGCTAAATTCGTTGGGTTCTGTAGCCACATCCAAATACGTGACAAGTCATGCAAAGTGTTCACATTTTAGTAGGAATTCACCTCCACTGTCACTATGGCGTCCGAAGACTGAACACGGAGTACCCCTATCTTTGAAGTGCAGAAACTCAGAAAACAGATGTCATCAAAATTGGAGCTCAATAAACCAAACACTCATTTAGAGATTGATTTAAGTGAAAACCTTGAAGCACAGAGGTCCTTCAGGACTGGAATAGTACTGCCACCCTTTGTATTTTGGACATGCGACTTCTTAATGCTGTCACCTCTTGGATTTTGCCCATCCCATCTTTTACATTGTTGCCCTGCTTGCACTTCAGGATATTGGCCATTGTAATAGAAAGACTGCACAAAGGTCAAATGATCATACTTATGAGCTATCAATGACTATAAATTAATACAAAATAGAAGAAACAGAAGTATTAAGGCAGCAGTAATACATTTTTATTGCAATACAGTCATATTTGAAAATACATTTTTAATATAACAGTCTAGTGGACCCAAGTGTAACTGACATTTCTATTTTAGAAATCTTTTTTTAATAGATTTGATTTCTTCTACCTATGCACAACTTAACTGTTATTGTTAGAAATGTAAATGTAACATACCTAATTTCAGCATCTGGTGGCTTTGGAACTCTGAAAGAAAACATACAGAAGAACAACATAGCAGAGGTTTAGTTTAACAATATTTAAGCAATTTTGATACATTTTGTCAATAATGATGCATTTTTATTTTCTTTATAGTTCATCAAAAGTTTTCATAACCTAATAAATTATACATCAATCTGGAACGTGAATACAAACGTCAAGAGCGGGCGATTATTGACATCTGTTTCAGTTTCAACTCTTTATTGCCACCTTGTGGCTTAATTTGGAAATGGCTAACTATTGATATTAACTATGGCTCTAGTGCCATCTAGTGTACAAGTGAAAATCTACCTATTGGGGAGTTGAACAATTTAATACGCAAGTGCAGCAAAATGACTTGCAAGTGCTGGCCTTTTCAGCATAAAAGAACAAGGCACATATTTACAAATTAAAGTGCAGATCTTTTAAAATAATACAAGGTAATAGACATAATGCAGTCTAATTAATAAGATCTTAAATTAAAAATCATTACAATAAATTTGTCTGATAAACATAAAATTAAATAGAACAAAAAAGAAACTTACAACTGATCATTGGTACGTACGTTGCTTTTCTTCAGATATGTCAGATCATAATACTGCTCTATAGGAACACTTCTGAATAATGAAAATAATATGCAATAAATAAAAGAAAATTACAAGTTCAAAATAGTTTGTATTTCCAATATATGTTTAAAAAATCAAAGGCAAGCTTTGTCTCTCAGTGAATGGCTAACATATAGTACATAAAAGGCAATTCAAAAATACAAGTTGCTTCTCAGTAATTCTTTCATTTTATAGCTAGAAGGAGTGCTAATGATGCTCATAATTAGTTAACTGTTTTAATTTAAATAAAACATAAAAAGGAGGCCGAACATTCCTTTAGCACTTCCACTCACACTTGTATATTTATTTATGTGAGACTGCAGTGCGCAGTTCTTCACGTCACCTACGTACGTTGGCCACGGATTCCCCCCAAAGCCAAAATGTCGATGTCCTTTCATCACTGCAGGAGGTGGTTCTTCTTTTGGGCGATGGTGTTCTGGTAATGCAATGGGCCCAATGCCACCATAGTCACGGTCTCTGCCCCATGGGCACCGGGGCAATTTAGAAGCATCTTCCCAATATCTCCGGTAACTGGAGAAAAAAGGAGAAATAAAAATAAGTAAGTCATCTAAAATGGAATGCTCAACACAAATGGGAGAAAGAAAGAAACAAAACAAGAGACAGCCAAACAACCAAAATAGACTTGAATGTCACCAACAAACAGATAAAGTTATCCTCAGTCGTTTTCTTTCTACCTTATTCTGTAGTACCTGAAGAAGGGGCCTGAGTTGCCTCGAAAGCTTGCATATTGTAATCTTTTTAGTTAGCCAATAAAAGGTGTCATTTTGCTTGGCTCTTCTCTACCTTATTCTGCAAAGGCTCAACAAATTGAGTTTCGTTATGTTTCATCATGGCTTAGCTCTTTAGCATTTACTAATGATACCTAGGTGTACAACAGCGTAAGCTTTTTCATAAATGTTCTCATACAAAAATGTAGTCATCAGTTCATTACAAAGTTAATGTCGTAAGTACACAGCATAATGAAATTCCTGTCTGCCCCTCCAACAAACACACACCAGGCTGTGGCTGTCCTTGCCCAATGGTCCAAATCTCACAATGTTGGGTATGTGAACAATAACAATCACAAAAACATAATAGGCAGTGTTGAGTAAAACTAATGGAATCTGGCTGCAGACCTCCTCACCTCCGCTCCATTCAGGAGGTTGTTGGTCTGCATTATACATCAGGGATGTTACACATTACGCCTGGTTGCACTACGATTAAGATTAG
The DNA here is from genome assembly GCA_026402145.1 of Polypterus bichir lapradei. Lineage (NCBI taxonomy): Eukaryota > Metazoa > Chordata > Cladistia > Polypteriformes > Polypteridae > Polypterus > Polypterus bichir. The sequence goes on along the minus strand of JANRMT010062841.1, from coordinate 52,441,875 downwards.
GGTGGAAAAAACGCATGCAATTTAATTGGCCATCCAACTGAGCTGCTGAATTGTGGATCTGCACAGGTCTGCAGTTGGACTTTTCTTAGTAAAACAGCAGAGCTTCCTTTCACATACAGTTTTGTAAAAACATTATGCTAATATTAATTTCTCATATGATCTCATAACCACAAAACTCACTAAAAAGAATTTTTTGTCATTTTCAAAGCTTATTTATTTTCCTCTTTAAGGGTCTGGCAACATCATACATTTCTGAGAAATGTAAGTGTACTTTGGAAATTAAATATGGATAAACAAATCTACGATGAGACAAAAAGACTCCTCCTATAAAATATCTAGTCCTAATTAGATCAAAAGAAAACACTGTAGCAGCAGATTTTGATGAAATTCCACCTTTGTAAGTGCTATCTAAACTTTGTACATGAAGCTAATGTATCCTCCCATCAGCCCCAGCACACGCCTACTGCCTGATGGGAACTGTAGTCCCTGCCACGGCACTGCCTTAAGGTTGCACATGAGATGAAAATGTTGGCCTTTTATACTCATATATTGTACTGAACACTTCTCTCCCTGTGTCAATGGCAAGAATTTTTTTGTGTTCAAAATGGCAACTTTGCAACTTTTGCTGCAAATTCAATTTTGTTCGAATCACAGGCTCATCAATAACAGTCTTAATTTTTAAGATTTTTATTATTATGACTTTTACTCTGCTTTTCCGGGTGTTCTGGTTATTTAAGCCATTATTTACTAATTAGATTAGATAAACTTTATTAATCTGTAGGGGAAATCATGATGCATACAGCAGCAGAAAAATAAAAGATACTGTGATGGACGGCCGGCGGTTCAGTCCGGCCGGGACGTCCCTGAAAAATAAGAATGGAGGAAGGCAGCCTTTTCAGGGCACTGCCTCCCCGGGGACGCTAGGTGGCAGCCTACCTGGACAGCAGAGGTTCCCCGGATTCCCGCAGGCCATCCTAGGACATGCAGTCTGTTTCCTCAGCCCTGTTGGGTGCCGTGGGTGCCGCCAGGGGGAGCTCACAAAGAACCTGGGGACTCCTATTGTTACTACAACCCGGAAGTACTTCGGAGTCACGAGGACAGAAGCCCTCAGTACTTCCGGGCTACTTGAGGATGGATGATGTGGCATTTGACCCGGAAAAAGAGAAGGAACACTTCCGGGTCATGGACTATTTAAAGGACTGGTGAAAACCCAGCAAAGAGAGCCGGAGTTGGGAGGTTGGGTGACGAAGCTGCTGGGAGTGGAGGATTGTTATTGATTATTGTTATTATTATTAGTATTGTTATTGGAGAATTGTGGAGTGTGTGGTGCTTTGTGCACTTTGTTGGAGGAAAATATTAAAAATCTTCTTGGTGCTTTTTACAAGTGTGTCTAGGACGTCTGTCTGGTGGGTTTCAAGGGGCAACAGTGACCCCTAGTGTCAAAATACACATTCACGGAACAAATAATACAATCAATCAAATAAATACATAATAAAAGTATATTTTGCAGGAATTGCAAAATGAACTTAAAGAGCATAAGCATTTAGTTTGGAATGGCAGAGAAGATCCCCAGAGATGCTTCTTAGCATATTGTGGTGGAATGAGTCTATAATTAAAAGTGCGTCCTGGAGGGGATGGTGTGGATTTTTTTCTGATGGTATCCATCTTCTTTTCCAGGACAGCTTTCAGTATGTCCAGGATTAGCCCTGTGAATGGGGAGGCTTTCCTGATCAGTTTATTCAGGTGTTGTGCATCCTTTAAGCTCAAGTTTCTTTCCTAGGAGACCACAACATAGAACAATACATTGGCTACTACAGACTGGTAGAACATTTCCAGAGTCTCTTAGGAAGTACAGTGTACTCTGGCTGTTCTGGTACAGCCCCACTGTGTTGTTAGACCAGCCCGGTTTGCTGTTTATGTGGATTCCCTGTACCTGTAGCTCTGCACCACATCCATGCTAGTGAATGTGACTCTGAAGGAGCTGCAGCATTTCAGCAGTCTGTGTTGTTTGCCCCCATGTCTGCTCTGCTTGTTCCTAACTGTCATTATTAGGACAAAATTAAAAGAGCAGATAAATGGAATTACTAGAAAAATGACAAAAATGTAAACTTCACACTGCTGTGCTTTTGTGAATGAAGAATAAAAGAAGTCAAGTAAGAGACGATCAAACTAAACAATGAGATGAAATAGAGAAAAAATGACCACAGTGGTTGTGAAACTGGTTGGGATTCAAACCTGTAGCCACAGAGATCCTCCATGACAGAACTTGGAAAGCACTGCAAAAACTGACCTGGTCTGGGAATGTGAGTGAATGTACCCAGTGATGGAGGAATGAGCAGCATTCACTTTACCTTGAGTCGTTCTATTATGAGGGCCATCCCAAGGCAATTTAGAACTGCACAGCATGTATAAGTTGAAACAATGTTTACATATTTTCTTATAATCGGAGCAGATGGGGACAACTGGGCCACAATAAGGCTGAACTGTCAACTTTATAATGCACACTCTGTGTCTTTTACTATTAAGCCAATGTACCAACCGCCACTACCGCCACCACCTACACTTACACCCAACAGGAGATGCTGTTCAATCCAATAGGAGGTGCATTGGTCACTGCTACCAACTCAAAGCTCCAGGAAATTCATTTCAACCCTGACCTGGTCACTCTCAAGTTGGGGATTACGTGTTCTCATAGTGTCTCTATGGATTTCCCCTCAAACCCACAAAACACAAACGGGAGATAAACTGGAGACAAATTTGACTCAGTGTCAATGTGCCCTGTCCAAGGGTGGTTTCTGACTTCAACCCAATGTTACTGTAACCCTGAAATCTATTAATCAGGTGTTATAATTACTACTTATGTATAGAGATACACTTTCTAAAATGTCTAAATGTATATTTTTGCCGTAAATGTGTTATAGAGCCTGAGCCAGCACCAACTGAAGAATGCTATGCAAAAATAACTTGCCTTATGAATAAAGGTTGAATGGATGGATGAATTCATTTCTAGGAAGCAGAAGTATAAAGTAAAAGCAGTTAAGGAAATGAAAAAAAAACTCTAAATGATTTGACTGGGCTTTCCATGTGCTCTCTAAAAGCTCCATACCTTTTTGTATTGTGTGGTTAAGCACTTTGAGCTACATTATTTGTATGAAAATGTGCTATATAAATAAATGGTGTTGTTGGTTCAAAAACGTCTGAAATATACTTACTGTATAATGCAGACATTATCAAACTACCATTCATTCACAAAGATTTTACAGGGGTGCATACAAGCCCACCAATTAACTTTTTGCCTGCGTCTTTAAACAGCTAGTGCTAGACAACCCTTTCTATTTTTGCAAGCAATGGGTAAAATACATCACCCATGAAATTACAACTGGATTAATTTGACTTTAAAATTGTGGAATAGTTGGTTTCATATGTGTGAAGGTGTACTGCATGAACAGAACAAAATGTTTAAAATCGATTTTTAACCCCATACCCATGTTATTCTTTAATAGCAAACGTTTTTCTGCTGAAATATGTCGTTCTGCATATGGTGTAGTCAATCCACCCATCCACTGGGTAGAACAATTCAACAAAGCAGCACGAATCGCTAGAACATTGATGTGTTGTGTGGATGACCTGTTTTTCTTTGTGTTTGAAGCCTGGAAGTACTGGCACTTTTAAATGTTGCTCTTCGGGGTATGGTCACTTTTATTTTCATACCGGCATTTCTCACCAGTTCCCAGTACTGTTGTATCAGATGTGCTGTCCAGCCTTTGTGTAGCTACAGGACTTATGCGCTAGAAGTGTCCCCGTTAAACTTCATTTCCCAGGATGCACTGAGCTACGCAAATCAGTTCGCGCTTCGTTATTGCATTTTCCTCGCTACTCTCCAAACCTCTTGGGGGCATGACCGTCTGTAATGATGTGAGCCTGGTTACAAAAGGACATTAAGGGTTTAAGAGCGGAGGCAGAAGAATAATCGCCACTTCAAAATCAAAGTAATTTGAAACACACACAGGTAGGCAAAAGCAGCATCAGTAGTATCAGCAAGCCAATGCAACCTGTAGCGAAATCACCGACATGTTCAGAGCCTAATGTATTGAAGTCAGTAGGGTAGGAGAAACTGAACTAGTTTGGAGTAGATTATAACGGTGCAATTTTTTTAAGTGTTCCTGAGGTGCTAATGAGGTGTTTGCCAACTATGCTGGGCTGATTATTGTGGTCTAAAATGTGGCATGTGTTGTCGGGTAGCAGTGCGAACCACTGCGCCACCGTTAATCCTTGAGGTAAAATTATTAGAATTAAATATCAAAACAGTAAGGTTTCTTATAGACAGTGGCAGTCAGGAATGCATGACTTCTCTAACGCCTGATTCGATAATAGGTATTAAATTCTTTCTCACCTCTCAAAATACAGTTTGTTTTTTCCTGCAGCTTTATTTCGTTCACTGCCACTGCTACTAAATGCACAGCACTAAAGCGCGTGGCTTCATCACCCCTTCCTGTGTGCATGAAGTGCGCAGCACCTTGGGTAATACTGTTAAAGGGGTAGCCTCGCATATTACGCACAGGTCACGTACAAGTACATACAGTACTAGCGTGGTGTACCGTGTTAGCCATTATTGTTGCAATGAGTCAAGCAAAATGACACCTTTTATTGGCTATCAATAAAATTACAATATGCAAGCTTTCGAGACATCTCAGACCCCTTCTTCAGGCAAGATGTAATACAGACTTTGGAGTTCTTTGTGTTTATATAGACACTTGAACAGATACAGATAAGTGAGACATCTTAAATGTAAAAAATGAATAGACCTCTCCAGGCTAAGAGTTTTTTAGCAAGAGAGGAGAACAATGTATAGTCAAGATCTTTTGATAAGAGAACAGTCCAACAAACTCTTTTGAAGTTTTTGATGAGTTTTTCCATACAATGTGGATCTGTAGTCAGGTTGTCTGGGTCAGTCAGAGAGATGTAAACCATCCTCATATCTGGTTATAAAACTCTTGTCTCTATTTAAACCATGTTGTAATGTATTACCTTTTGGCATGAACTTAACTTCCCATTCTTTTCTCGCTTGCTGTGTTTTGAAGTTGCCCAAAAGCACTTTAAAGTCCTGGCTTCTCACAGTGTCCATGGCTGTTGAAGTGATCTCCTACAGAAACATCCCTATTGCCATTCTTAATGTGGAAACTGTCATAACCTACATTTATGATACAAATTGTGTAGCTTTACCATACTGACGACTACAACATAGCTTAGAATGATAATTTTCCCATAGTTCATCTATGTGGTCTACCTTATTCACTGTGTGAACTGTCCCGACACTACCCTTTATGTGGGAGAAACTGGACAAACGCTCCAAAAAAGAATGAACTTACACAGGTTCCATACTGTGTATTTAGTAGCAGTGGCAGTTGATTACATCTTGCCTGAAGAAGGGGCCTGAGTTGCCTTGAAAGCTTCCATATTGTAATCTTTTTAGTTAGCCAATAAAAGGTGTCATTTTGCTTGACTTCTCATTACAAGTACATACAAAAAGACATTTAAAGGACCTTTAAGTCACGAATACATCACTAGCACATTTCCAGTTTGCTCCTCTGTGTGTGTTTTGTGTTTAAATTGTGACAGATAAGGGGGCGCTGTCATCCCCTTGAACCCTCAGATGAGATGCCAGACACCAGATAAAAGTCCAATAATTTTTATTTGGACAATAATGATGTGCACAAAGCACCCTACACTCCACAATACTCATATAACTCACAATAATCACTATAATAACAATCCTCCACTCTCCCAGACGTGTTGCCACCCTTCCTCCCGACTCAGCTTAACCCATGGGATCTCCCACAGTCCTTTTTATAGTCCTTGACCCGGAAGTGTTTCTCTCTCCGTCCATGTGACTGGTAACACTTCCGGGTCAGATAAAAACTCCTTTTCTTCAACCCGGAAGCACGTCATTTCTTCTGTCCATGTGACTAGGACGCACTTCCAGGTTGTAGGGAAAACAATCGTTGCTTCTCCCTGCAGCGCCTTCTAGCGGCCCCTGTGGTATCCAGCAGGGCTATGGATAAAAACTCCATTGTCCATAATTCCCTGCTGGCATTCGGGGCACCTCCATGCTGCAGAGAGGGCTCCACCTGGTGGCCTGGGGGTATTGGCCGGGAAGACTGGCCGACCATATATCACAAAATGTATTCACAATTTTTGAAATCATGTCTAGTCCACTATCAGGATCAGCGTTACATACTCATTTGGGCTGTTTCAACCAACATTGGCTGCAACAGCTCTGTGCTATCATGCTGGCCTCGCAAAGCACGGTCACTGGCGAAAAACGATTTGATGAATTTCACCAATCAGCATGGCTGTTGATGTAGCCAGTGCTATCAACAGTATCAGTGTTAGTCAAGAGGAGAAATGCTGTACTTTGGTGCAGTCCTGCATGGCTTCAAATCTCAATCCAGATTTTTTCTTGTTTAGGTCCTAGCTGAAGGAATGACCTGCCCATCTCAGTTTGGAATTCTGTGTTTAAACAGACTTCGAGGATGCTGTTGTTTAGTGAAGTTCTGTCTAGCTGTTGTGTTTTATAACCTATGAATTGTAACTAGTTTGTTTTGCTCCGAGCTCTTCATTTGTGATGATTAATTTTGTAACCTTGTCCAGTAGCACTTGTTCCCAAACAGTCCCCCAGTTATGTTGACCTCTTGGATAAAAGCATCTGCTAAGTAAATAAATATAAGATGTAAAATGTAGTTCATTTATCATTTGAATAATTGGAATTTGTTCACCTTCATTAATGAAAAATATGCTGAGAATATTAGAACCTCTAGTATCTTTTATTTGCTGTAGAAAGTAAAAATGTATTATGATTTGATTTAGTGATATCGGCATTCATGCCAACATGTGGAGTATTTTTTCTTTGTTATTTATAAGTATTGAACACATTAATTTTCATATTTTACATATTTTCATATTATATTTTATATAACCCTAACCATCTTTCATTATGCCATTTACAGTACATGGAGCTCTTCCTATTTGTTGTTTGGGTGAATGGAAAATGGTGAGCATACTTACTTATTTAGCTGATTTCTCTATGAGGAGAAAAGCCGAAGAAACCCAACAGCAACACTTCTAGACTCACTTATACTGGAGTAGTTTAAACTCATTAATCTTTCGAAAGTGGCCCCCGTCACCCGATGTGCCATCATGAAATTAACAGATTCACGCTTAAACCAGACAGGTGGAATGGCTCACTTACTAACCTATCATAAAGTACTTTCATCACTGTTTGTGGACCCTTGTCCTCCCTCGGTCTGAGTCCTAGTCCTACTCATCTCCTGACTCAAGTCAGTCAACTTGGAAGGAATTTTGTCCTCTAGAGCAGCTGAAAGAAGAAGAAGAAGAGTGTTGCCCTTTTCTTCACAATGCTTTGATGACACACATTGCTCTTGCCAGCATACCTCCATGTTCTTCATGTTAACCCAGCCTAATCAATATATACACACATGCACATGGGAAACGGTTTAAAGGCTCAAAATGTGTCATTTCTCAGCCGGACCAGGGGTTGTCTCTGCCTTCTAATACTCTCTCTTTTTGTCCCTGGGCAGATCAACTGAAGACCGTACCTCCCAGTAGCACCGTCTCTGTCCCTCCCTCTGAGGACATCACTTTCAGCACCATACAATGACATCCTATCTGATCCAGAACCCACCTCTACAAACATCACTTCCTCTTCCGGCCTCCCGAAACTCCACCTCTTCCTGCTTGTGCAATATATATTTACCCGAGAACCTAATTGTTAACCAGTTCCATTTTTGAACTCCGTTCTGTAAAGACGTGTTTTTTGTTTTCAACCTGTTTTTTTTTTCAGTATACGGTGTGGCTATCCGCAAATCCTTTTCTGCCTCCAACTGTTTTCTATTACAATTGTCAATGGGCAAATGAGCAGTGACCAATTGGGCCACCCTATTTCATTCAAGTCCAAAAATAGAACTTTGAATAAGTGCTTGAGGGCACAACAACAGAAAACAGGCACAATAACTACTTGGGTAGCCTACGCAACTTCTCTGATACAGTGGCTGTTATCGAGACGGTCCCTTTAAGGGACGTGCGTCATGCAGAAGGTCTGCTTCACAATTGACGCTGCTTCTTCCAGGGCTGTCTGTACTGGAATCTTTTCCTGAATCATTGTGGACAAATCTCAATTGTCCTCAATGGCCGTTTTCCCAGTAATGCGGAGGGAAGCAGAGATGATATAGTTAGTGACAACGTTCCCTCTCCCCACCGATATATATAATGTAATGCTAAAACCGCCACATCTAGTTCTACAAAACTTTGTAGGTATTTCTAGAATGGTCTAACTTACAGTATAAGCTTATAAAGTTTATATTTTAGATGTATAAATATCTAGAAAAAATTAAAAACTGAGAGAACCTTACTAAAAGTTGGCATTTTTGTTAGACCTTTGTACCTTTCAACATCAGTATTTGCAGAACACATGATATTGATTTTTACATTTGGTGCACAATAACTCTATTCATTTTTTTTTTTATCTAGGGCAAATAATAAGTAAGTGACCAATGACCTATCTGTGACAAGATCCAAGTTTGAGCTGAAGTAACAAGAGTTCTGCTCATGGAGGAAGAGGAGGGTGTGTGTGCGACACACAACCCCCATTTGTCTCTCAGCAATCGAGTTGTATGTTATAACTGTGGTCCATTCTACATGCACTATAACATTTCAGTATTATTACTGAACTATTAAGAGTATTATTATTACTGTTCCACTAATTGTTCCTTGTTGCAAAATAACTTGTACTTCTCTAAATCTTACACTTAATTTCACAGTTGCAATCTTGATCTCTAAGAAGAACAGAGTTTAATAGGTTCAGAAGCACCAGATGCTAAATAATACTAAAAAAATAAGTCCTTTTGTTGTGAAGAGGACAGCGTAAGTGTCAGATCTGTTTTTTATTTAATTTATGCATTGAATATACATGTTGTCACTCTTCCATTTAAATCTGGGTTGAACAGCTAGAATACATTTATAAACTTGACAAGATTTATAGAAATAATGAGTAACTTCTCTCATGTGACTTAGATACCCCTCCTGTTTTGGTCACCTGTGATCACTTTAAAATACTCAATGTCTTAATAAAATCCCATTTGACCACCCCTAGTGATTTACCTTAACATACTGCTATGTTATTGTCCCTTCATCCACTTTTTACATATCTTGATACACAATAAGTCATCAAAATTCATCTAAAGTTTGTTTGCTCTGGTAGTCAGGTTGATATTTGCTGGTGTCAAACAAAACAATGGGTGATCAGGCATTAAAGTGTGCTGTAGAGGTACACCCCAGTGTTCAAAAGGCATGTGACGCATTTGGGAGGTCTGCTATACATTCTCACATTACATGCTTCAGGGACCTTAACATGAACATGCCCATAAGAAGCAGAGGCCAGAGATGTATGGTACAGTCTTTATCCTGAAAATGTAGTGTTCCTTAGATTTTACACAAAGATTAATAACAGGACTGAATTACCCAAATGTCATTGACTTATTTTGTTTTTTAACATCCTAACTATTCCAAAGCTTTGGTTTTCTTGTTCAACACTCATCCCATGGTGTAAAGCTTGATTCCAGAAACTTTTAGAATCCTACTGGTATAACTCATTCATTTACCAAATCCATTTATTCCAATTCAGGACCAAGCAGAGAGACAACTGGGCCAGGACTGAACCAGAACCCATCATGGTGCCACTGTGCCTAACAGTAATACATACATATAGGAAATGACTGACTGCCTGTTTCATATTAATCAGGCTGTCCATCCACACTATCATTATGGCACAGACAAGCAAGAAGATGATTTCAACTGGCATTATAGAAAACACATCTACTTAACACATCATATAATTTTAATTAATATAATTAACAAGTTTATGAAAGTCATTGGTATAATTATGATACATGCTGCTTAGTAAATGTACATAATACATATTGTATTTATTGTAAATGGTGGCTCAGATGGCAAGAGGTTACATGGCAGAACAAATGTAAATGTGGAATGGGACAAGAGAAGACATTGAAAGGGACCTTCTAGCAAATGGAGAGTCCTCCTGAATCTGCTGTGTGTCTCTAGATAAGGGTCACCAGCACAGAGATATTCTGAAATCATAAAGTGTGCTCCAGAAGGATAATCTTCATGGGTACTAAGTAAAAGAGACAGACAGCTCCTTATATCCAGCATGGGGTAGTAGAAGATTCTGAATGAATCAAGGAGCATTCTGCTACCTATTGTAAAAAGCAACTGCTGCAAAACCTCTTTAAGTAAAATTTGGGCTCCAGTGTCCATTAGAGGGAACTCTAACCTGGTAATCCTGAGGTTCTGAAGGCTACCTCTCACTCCCGAGTGGAGTTTAAAGTCAGTTTGACATTATTGAGACTTGAAAAAATGACTTGGGGCAATGTCTCAGCTGGCAGAGAGGTAGAAAAGAAAAACGAGATATGAAATGTGGGCAGAGAGAGAACACTAGCCTGTGGCATAGGTTGCAGCCTTGTGGGCATCTCTGTAGTGGATGGCAGGTGATTAATGTGGTCATCTTCAGTGTACCCAGTATTATACAGTCATTCCAAGAATTTGCTCAGTGATGTATACCACCCAGAGGTGAGAAAGTGTGATGTTCATTTGACATTACAAAAGAAGCCCTAGAAATGCTTAAATTAAAAACTACAATACTTTCAAAAGCAAACTTGAAACGTTTAGCCTAAGCTGTCATAGAACAGAAGACAGAAATAGAATGGCTACAAAGAGAATCCTTCAATTATCCAGCATTACTATTGTGAACTTATGTGACTGCCTTCTTAGGTTTGAGCCATTAGAAAACACTGTACATCAAAATAACAGAAACACCACATGAAAAGGAGTGTGACACTGAAATAAGTAAATGGCAATTACAAATGCAGCTACAAAGCTGAAACTCAATTTCAAGTTTATTAGCATCTGTCCCAAGTGAAATTCTTACTTGCATGTCTCCTGGAAACATTTGACAATAATAAAAAAACAACAAAACGATACACTAACACACAAAACAAAGGTAAGTTGTATTAGGTTGATTACTAATTAGTAGTACTGTATGTATCAATTATAAAAAAGTCTAATGATTAGCCCATTTGATATATGAGTTTTCAAAGTAACATGAAGGAACTAATAAATTCCAAATTGTTTATATCCAAATGACTGGAACATTGGTCAAATAAAGCTGCAGAATTATTTTGTGTCAAGGAGAAAAATCTCAGAAATAATGAAGCATATGCCAAACGTGAACAATTTGCCTCAACAAAGAGAAAGTTGCAAGTTGTAGCTCACTGACAGGGTCTTTGGTTTTTAAATTCCTCAAAAATCACCACAGGGTTGAACCAGTTTCTCTATAACCCAGTCTAAACAAAAATTTTATGTCACAATTTTCACAAAAGGTGAAATTTATAGTAGGGTTGCCATGCGCCCAAAGCCCACTGCACAAAGATGTATAAGCTGGTTAAAGGAGCACAATATGTGGACACCTGTGCAAAAAAAAAAAAAATTAATATGGTCTGAGAAGTCGTCATTCACACCATTTCCTATACCGTGATTGGTTTATGTTTATGAAAAAAGTGAAATGATCACTTCATCACATAATACTTGTTGCTATCAATATGGGGGAGGATCTATGGTAAGGAAGCCACCTTATTGGAGTCATTAGATCTGATGATTGTTGGATTAGAAATATGAGGCTGTTTTACAGAACAACATACACCCTATGGTACAAACACTGTCCTCTCATGATGTTCTTCTATCGCAGGGTGATAAGGCCCCCACACACAGTGCTAAATGAATCAGGAGTAGATTCATAAACACCAGGATGAACCCAATGCTTTATGGTCTCTCCAGTCTTTGGATACTATGTAAAACACCACTGAATCTCAATGCCAAAGTGATTTCCACCTCCTTTATCCCTCAAACAACTGAAGGATGTTCTTCTTGAAGAGCAGTGTAATATCCCCATCATACAGTTCAGGATCTGACTGATCAAACACCAAGCTGGCACAGGATGGCCCTAATCCTTATTAGGCCCTCTATATTAATATACTGTTAGGTGTTTCCACTTTTTATTCATCTATTGTAGGTCATTTAAAGAGGTGTATATTAATTTTGTTTCTAAATCATTCACTCTATTTCAATTAATAGTCATTTGCTTTTTATAATTCTACACTGACCTGTCCAAAACTTAGTACCCATTTCCAGAAAGGCAGGTTTACAGAAATCTATATTGAAAGAGAAAGGCTTAAAATTTGCAAAGAACAGTAAAATCTGCATTTAAATGATTCTAACAAAAGCATTGTATTAAGTAAATGAATCTCATAAAGGTTAAATAAAATTCATAAACTCCTGAGATCTCAAATCAATCCTGAATAGAAATGGACGTTGTATAAAGTGCCATTGTGAGGGTGTGGTGATGCTAAATGTCTTGATGAAGCCGACCTCCTGACCATCCTAATCAGTCTAATTGTAGCGCCCATCAATGAGACATGCATAGCTCTCAGGGTCTGGAACTGATGGCTTCTCGACTATGCGTTTCGGGTGTCTGTCCCTGTGGAAAAATGATTAAGAGGTGCATTGGTCTCATTACCTCAGGGCTCATATGGCAGCTAATCACAGTGTCACCTTCAGTAAGCTGAGCCACTGCTCTGCTAATGAATGCCTCATAAAGCTTTCTGTCTACACGTTACTAAGCTGCGACAGATAAACTCCAGCAAACATTCCTTCACTCCAATCCCACTCCATAACTCGTTGAACAAATAAAAACTAAACTTGTCACAACAAGCATACGGCTACCACTTGCACGCAGACTTTGTTCATTTGTTCTGCATGGAAAAGCTGCCCTCAGCCGACAAAAGAAATAAGAAAAGAGAAAAGCCGCTTACTAATAAGAGCTACCTGACACGATCAGTATACACCACAGATTTGGTAATTGTCTCTTTATTCACAACAGCACCCACACTTATATCATAAGGAAAAGAGAGGGTGATAACATACTACTTTAGTACAATTACGAACCTACCAACTATGATTATCTGTTGGCAGGGTGTTAATAAATAGTTCATTTACTGTCCTTAGTTTCACATGCACTTACATAATTCAGCCGTCATTGATTAGTTGCTAAGCAAAAGCCTTCATTTAAGTTTGACACCCATAGGTGAACAAAGATTTGTGGCTCAATCAGTCAAAAGCATTCTTGTTACTCTAGGTGACCATATGCAAATATGTGTGAAGAGATGAAGGGAATGCTTAGAGGGTGGCTGACCTGACCTGCTGCCATGGAGAGCAGTGAAAGGCCGGTTGTGTGGGGGACAGCTCAGCACATGGTGTGATGTGGAAGTCATCCTCAGTTTCCTTCTCTGTACTCTTCTTATTATGCTATGTGCTATGATGAACATTTAGCCTAAATCCCATTTCACTGTAAAAAAGAACTATTATACCATTGAACAGACTCATCAACAACAGGTCCATGGATGTCCTCCTTTTCATGTATTATCAACAGACCAGTAATGGCGCACTGCATGATAACGTTCAGTGAATACACTTGACTTGAGCATTCATAGTTCTCTCCACCCTAGCGGCCTGCTTCTTCCCTTCTTTCGTTGGCTTCTTTTTGCATTAAAACTGATTAAGTCAGTGTTTGTATTGCAATTACTTAGTATGTTTTCTTTCATTTTTCACTTAAGTTGGCACTTAAGTCTTCAATCTGCCTCAAGAATGATTTAAGATATGAAGAGGTAGGGAAAGTGACGGCAAAGGTGGTAGAGATGAGAACGGCGCCCGTACACATGTGCTGCAAGGCCACCCTGTTGGTCGTTGCCGAGAGCTGATTCTACAACAAAATAAAATAAAAATAAAAAGAGGAATAACCTTGGAGGTGAATCATCACCCCGAAAGTGGATAGTAGACATCTTGTAGTATATGTGTACCAAATTTCAGGTCGATAATTCAAACGGTTTGCAACCTACAGGTGATTTAAAATCCTGGACAGACAATAGGACAGCCACGGTAGCGTATTACTTATAAAGATTACAGAATACGTACATCTGCCCTTGTGTGAACTCCTTAAGATGAACAGAAGAAGCAACAGACCGCAACCTTGAGGTAATCCCATGGATGAATTAAGACTATCACAAAGACAGCCATTAACATTCACTCTCTGAATTCTGTTTGTTAAGATGTCCAGAATACACCCCACCAAGTTAGGGTCCAAACTGAATTTATCAATCTGTTTGTCAACTAAAATGTGGGGCTGGACTATTATAAAAGCTATTGAGAAATCTTTATTTTTGTACTTCTTCCTCTCATGTGTGTTTACATTTAATTTGTTGTTGGGTGGCACAGTAGTAGCGCTTATACCTCGCAGTAAGAAGACCCAGGTTCATGTCCTGGGTCCTCACAGTGTGGAGTTTGCATGGTTTCCCATTGTCTGCAAGGATTTCCTCTGAGTGCTCTGGTTTCCTATCACTGTCCTAAGAAATGTATGTTAGGTCAATTGGCAATGGTGAATTGGCCCTAGTGTGTGTTTAATGTGTGCGTTTGCCCTGCAGTGGACTGGCACCCTGTCTTGGGTTTGTTCCTGCCTTGAGCCCTATGCTAGCTGGGATAGGCTCCACTGACCCAGGTTTGGATTAAACAGGTAAGAAAATGGCGTGACCTCTTTAGTATGTATTTGTCGCCCTGTTGTTACACTATAGATCCAGCATAACATAGCATAACATTCTGACACCATGTTAAATCAAATTCAGTGTCAAATGCTGTATAATTATTACTTTTTCTACTACACTTGACAAGCTGGGTCCTTTACTCCATTCATTTCAAATGTGCTGAAGGCCTGTTTTGTTTTGTTTGGCCCACAATGGCTCTTAGTGCCTTTAGGACTGCAATGACTAAAGGGCTGGGCTGGTCAGTGCAGGCTTGCAGGTTGAGACCCACCTCTGGTGCTTTTTGTGAACATGAGTATTCAGCTGCCTGCTGGACAAGAGTGAAGTTGCTGGGTCACTTCATCACAAAATATCCATCCATTGTCCAACCCGCTATATACTAACTACAGGGTCACAGGGGTCTGCTGGAGCCAGTCCCAGCCAACACAGGGTGCAAGGCAGGAAACAAACCCTGGGCAGGGCGCCAGTCCACCACAGGGCATGCACACACACCAAGAACATACTAGGGACAATTTAGGATCGCCAATGCACCTAACCTGCATGTCTTTGGACTGTTGGAGGAAACTGGAGTACCCGGAGGAAACCCACGCAGACACTGGGAGAACATACAAACTCCACGCAGGGAGGACCCGGGAGGCGAACCCAGGTCTCCTAACTGCGAGGCAGCAGTGCTACCCACTGCGCCACCGTGCCACCTATCACAAAATATAATGCAACTAAATGAAAATGTGGATCTCTTCTGTTTCACACTCTGTCAAGACTGATAATGGATTATAATGCAGCACTGCAATGTAGATAAGAACAAAAGCCAATCTGAGATCTACATTTAAGTAATTAATCTGACCAGATTGCAGTCAGGAAAAAAAACAAAAGAAAACTGTAACATGTGGAAGGTTTCCTGAACAACGTTTTTCAAAAAAAGTGTAGATAGTGCTTCACTGGTATCTGAGCTCCTTTTTTCAGTGCTTCCTTATGAATTGTTTTAAGACTCTGACTAGCAGGCCATGTGAAGAACACAAGTGTGGCACTCCATGAATGTGTCCATATTAGGGGATCAAGATGATATTCACAGCCCAGCCTGCAAACTTTTTTTTTCCTAAATGTCATTCCATCAGATGGTATGAACGCTGACCGATATATGCAGTATGTGATGTTCGGAGATATTGATCCTTCAAATAAAAAAAGCATATACCTGCCAATCAGATGTGGATTTGGTTATTCCTTGTAAAAACAGATGCTTCATCCAACCCCAGGTAGCAAGCTCACATGGGCACCTAATGTGTCCCATATTGGACCCATTAAATTGTACACCCAAGGATCATATCCGGCCCATATGGGTTAGAACAAGTGTGCTAGGAGTGAGCAATATCTGCACGTATTTTGGCCAGTATGGGACCCACTTGATGGCATCTGGTTCATGCCTAGCACCCCTTGATTCCAGCCAAGGCCTGCCATGCACTGCAGCCTTGAATTGAATTTAGCAGTTTTGAGAATGTAATGTACAAAAACAAAAGGGTTTCATTTTATATACCCACATCATACTCTCCCTTCATTTACCAACCCTTCACTCAATTCCAAAGTGAACTCCACATACAGAAAAGTCTTGCTAGTCCTTATTGTTAGACATTTTAAATCTATTTAATCTCCTTCCTTATTGCTATCCAGTTTGGTCATTGTACTGTACTTGAAATGTTTAAATGGTAACAAGTTTAACATGCGTAATTGAGAACAAAGCAGATTTTTTTCTTAGTAACAAACATGCAGAATAACAAAAAAAAATATTAATTTGCCAACTGGCTTTGTCCTTACCTTTCTTGAGAAACTGTGTGGCGCTGGGGTGTCTGCAGGGGGGTCAGCACTTCACTGGACTCAAATGTTTTCGACAAATGTCCAGAGCCCTCGATTGTCCTGTAGTAATGTGATAGGTCATGTGTGACCGCACTGGCCATGTTGTCAGCACTGTAATCTGCTCAGTGAATCCTATGGCAGGTAAAGAGTGGAGTGCAGTAAGCTTGGAGTCACATTTCCTCCTGTGGCTATCTTATATAACACCACACCCGGCATGGATACAGTGAGCAGACCGGCCCCTTTTTCTTAGGTGATTGGATACCAAAGTCTAACTATAAATGAGAAGGAAGAGTTTTGGCATTAGTCATTAACAGCCAGGATATTCAACAACAGGGCTATCCTTATTTTAAAAAGGACACTATTAAGAATATATATAAGCTCAATCTGCCTGCCTCAACATTCTGTTTAGCGTGAGGGCAGCACTGTGGTTAGTGCAGCTGCCACACAACTCCAGGAACACAAATTCAGCTCTGGGCCCAGACACTATGTGTGTGGTGTTTGCATGCTTTCCTTGTGTTCATGTGTGTTGTTTACAGGTTTTTTCTCACACCTTCAAAGATGTGACTTTCAGGTTGATTGGTAATACTGACCTAATTCAGTTTCGGGGTGTGTGCAAGTGTGTTATGACAGTCTGGCATCTTTTACATGGATGGCCTTTGCGCCTGGTGTTTAATTTATGCCCAAAAGTGGTCTGATTTCTCATTTCTGCCACTTTGAAGAAAATAAACAGATCATAAAATGGCACCTATAAGGTAGCATGAAGCACAAAGCAAAAACCAAACCATCCCAGGGAATATTCAACAATAATGGCTAAAAGAGTAGAGTGTGAGAAGAAAGCCACTGGTCACTGTCTTTGTGGGGATTCCAAATTAGAACTAAATGACAATGAGTGTGTATGCATGTGTATGTGTGTGTGTGTGTGTGTGTGTGTGTGTGAGAATGGGCCTTATGTTAGACTATCACCCAGTGCTGCTAGGACAGACTGTTATCTCCTAAATGTGATTAATGATGTTTAAAACCACTATAAACTGGTTTTCTCTGGATATTACAGTTTCCTCCCACATTCCAAAAGCCTGGCATGACTCTGTACGAGTGTGCAGAAGCCTGCAATTTACGGATAGCTCCTTTCATGAGCCTGATGCTGTTTGGACCTCCTGTCCCTGTATTTAAAAATGTAGATCCAGAAAAGAACTGAGGTATGAAATTCAAGGTGTATGATGTATACTTTGTCATGTCATGTCATTTTCTAGCCCACTTAATATGGACCGGGGTCACTGGGGCTGCTGTGTAAGAGAGGACAGAGCTGACTATACTTCCTTAGAAGGCTGGTGTCCTTCAACATCTGCAATAAGATGCTGCAGATGTTCTGTCAGACGGTTGTGGCGAGCGCTCTCTTCTATGCGGTGGTGTGCTGGGGAGGCAGCATTAAGAAGAGGGACGCCTCACGCCTGGACAAACTGGTGAGGAAGGCAGGCTTTATTGTAGACATGGAGCTGGACAGTTTGATATCTGTGGCAGAGTGACAGGTGCTGAGCAGGCTCCTGTCAATCATGGAGAATCCACTGCATCCACTGAGCAGGATCATCTCCAGACAGAGGAGCAACTTCAGCGACAGACTGCTGTCACTGTCCTGCTCCACTGACAGACTGAGAAGATCGTTCCTCCCCCACACTATGCGACTCTTCAATTCCACCCGGGGGGATAAATGTTAATATATAAAATTATTGTCTGTCTGTTATACCTTCATTGTTATCACCCTTTAAATTAATATTGTTCTTTATCAGTATGCTGCTGCTGGAGTATGTGAATTTTTCCTTGGGATTAATAAAGTATCTATCTATCTATCTATCTATCTATCTATCTATCTATCTATCTAT